>VCRD01000664.1:120637-149722 GCA_006783055.1 Trinorchestia longiramus | reverse complement strand
GCATCGCTGGTCCCACAAGGGACGGGAGCATCGCGGGTCCAACAAGGAACAGGAGTATCGGAGGTTCCACATGAGACGGCAGCATCGCAGGTCCCACAAGGGACGGGAGCATCGCAGGTCCCACAAGGGACAATTGCTTAATCTGTAGCGGAAACTCGTGGCTTAGGTGTACCCACCTCATTGAAGGGAAGATTGACATTCAGTTCATAGAGAATACAAGAGAATCATCAGCATGGTTTCTCTCTTATCCTTACAAGAGACTAAATACGAAATGAATTCAGAATAAAGAAAACAATGGCCGAAATACGATGCTCTCACACCAGCTACCAGAGGTAAAAAGACTTGCTGAAAGATGCTCAACCAATAACTACATTTGTGCAGTTCGACAGGTTTCCTAAATAATATATGAAATACTTTACCGTAGCTCGATCTCCCCGCACAGAACGCTTGTTATTTCAGCAGCTTCTCAATCACCGTACTTGTTTTAGCTTTTTTAACGATATCAAATAACGATCATGTTTTTCTCTCGCCTCATTCATTGATAGTTTGCTGCAGTTAATTTAATTCCCTTCACTCGGATATCTTGTTCTTTTTTCATCACCCACCTCATAAATTTGTTATAACTTTTTTACTCTTGCCACACAGAATGCTTCTCATTCTCTTTCTCGATCTGCAACCAGTTTTTTCCTATCTTTCAATGGTCTAGTCTTTCCTTATCTTCATTCATTCTACACCACTAAAAAAGTTTGATATTTTCTCAACTCACTCTCCACAGCTCGCCATAGTTAATTGCAATATATTCTGCAGATGATTTTTTTTACTCAACCAGTGTCAGCATCACCTGTCTTATCATCTCGACTTCATTTCATACAAAACACCTGCCACTCTTTCATTCCCTCCACTACCATATTTAGCTCGACTTCGTTTCATTCTATATTCACTGAACGCTAGTTGTTCACCCCGTCCACCTCCATACTTGCCTAGGCCGAAAGCAGTGCTGGGAGCGTGCCTTGTTTACAGGATTGAGTTTTACGACCCACCAGCACCACCGATCAGGCGTCGGCGCCTGGACTACGGCGGCAAGATCGAGCACTTCTGCGTTGTCGAGCCATTTTACTGATAAGACACACAAGTTTATGCTTAGCATCCCTGTTTTCCCCCGAGATTGAAGATGTAACCCAATTTACAGGTAAGAATTTCAAGAAGAATAAGTAGCAGTATCCTTTTTGAAAAAAATGGTATTGGTTTTAGAAGTTTGACATGAATAAGGTATTCAAATTAGAGCTGAAATGTAAATGAAGCAAAGCATGTCGCTGAGGAGGGAAGGTAAACTTCAATCTCTAAAACTTTTAATTTAGTTTTTAGTTTTAGTTTAGTTCATTAGTCACAGCGTCCACTGCCACGGAAAAGTAGAAAGCCTCTAGCTATGAAGATACTAGTATAGAATCTTTGAATGGCTGCTTTCCCCACATTCACTGCCAGCTGATCAGCTGAATCGACCTCTGTCCTCGAACGTTTAATGTTCTTGATAAAAAGTCTCATGATACAAATTAAGATAAATTGAAGCATACTCCTTCATGTACAAAATAATGACGATTAGACGTTCAACTTTTCATTTATATTTATTCCCCAACAGCTTAAATTAATTTTAACTATGTAATTGATTACTACGTTTTGTTAGGATCTGACTTGATTTGCTGCTATAAAGACTGTCAGTTTAACACTCAAGGAAACAAACGAAAATTTATAAAGAGCCGAGGTCTGAGATGTTGCCACCTGACTAGGTTTGTCTTCTTGTTTTACTACAATCTCACTATCTGGTCTTGACTGGTGTTTTTACTTCTATCTGAAAAAAATGCGCTACAATCTTTCAAGTATCATTTAACTATGCTCCGAAATATTTCAGTATTCGTTCTTACCCTTCACAGCGTAGTCTTAAAAGCAGTCCAGTAGGAACACCTTCTAGTTAAGGTAAAATTTCTGGTCTCAATATTCGGAAATTTCCACGCATATTATGTGAAATAATAGGACGCTTCTAAAAGGTTTTTCTTATTTATCAATGCGCATGAGGAACACTATTTTTTATTCTTTTTTTGCAGAACTTGGCTTCATTCGCTTGATGGAGGTTGCATCTCGTAACAATTCATTGTAATGAGAATTATACGACACAAGTAGGATCAGGTGATTATGTGAACGAGACAAAAATGTATGGAAATTGATATCGAAATTGTGCACAGATAAATTTCACGATTTATTTGAGAACTGATATTCACAGAGGCGTAGATTTTCAACTCTTTTCTCTACAAAGCAGCATCAAGTGAAGCTTGTCCTGAGTTCTATCCTTCGGTGCAGCTACTCCCGAGTGGATATAAATATCTGACAGAGGGACGCCTCAAGTCAATGTAAGACAAACAAAAAATAGATATGCGTAGCAGTGTGGCCTTGTGTGATGAACCACAATTGTACGATTGATTTATCAGAGGACCATAAAAATAGAAAATAGATAATATAGCAAGGCCTTCCTTCTTTTGAGAATATATAATCTAGAATATAGTCGCTGTTGCTCCTGGTAAGCTGGAGACCCGCTGTGAACTTCCTTTGTCGTGCGAGTTCAGTATAACATGCATGACACGGGCTGATGAGCAGACTCCATCACTGGATTACAAAGCAAAAATTTTTTGTACGGTGTGACTTTCTTTCTCGAGTATTGTAAGAATGCTTAAACTGCAACACGCAAGTTGAAATCCGTTAAGCATATGTCGGACAAATTGATGATTTTAGTGTCAGAGAATATTACAGAACCCAAATTGGTCACAATGCTTCAATAATTATGATACGATCTCTTGTGTAACTAAGTAACCTTGAAAACAGCTTCTTAGAGCGCAGACATCTTACCTCAGCAGACTGAAAAATCATCACTCGTGTTTTCTTTATGTATTCTTTGCACTGATAAATGTAGTTTACGAACTGCATCTACATGAGCTTAGTTAAGAATGATTTCAAGGTACGTGTGCACTGCATTCTCCAGTGTTGGTCAAATTACTCCATCGTTGCCGAAAGACTTTGTGCTACCTAATGACATAATGAGTTAAGTGGCTTGACCTTCGTTGTCAAATTCTAGAGTTCGTCAGTTCAGCGTGTGTACGTTAGCAGTATATAAATAACGATTTGAAAGCCTCATGGATCTTAAATTGGCTAAAATAAAATTTTTAAAGAGACAATTGAAGAGAAATGACCTTTAAAATGTATCCTATTTTCAACTTGTAAGCTATATTTTCCTAACTCAAGTTGAATTCTTGTCTTTATGAGTTTGACAGGTTTATCTTAACATATGTTATTAAGATTTTAAAGACTTTATAGAATACAAAAGGCTTAAATACACTTTATATTAAATAAATTACAGTCAATAACGTTCGAATTTTACTCCACCTGAAGGGTAGAAGCCCAGTTTCTATCATTCAATAAAGTGATGAGATTCTGTACAACACTGCACTAGCATGTCTCTTAATTCTGGCACATGCCGTTGATTAAAACCATTTTGCAGAGCTCAAGGGCCTGGGTTCTTTTGATGGTGTTGGATCTTTTACGGTCCTTCTTTGATGCACCACGCTAAAATTCCTACCTTATTTGGCTTACATAATGAAGCCACGGGTGAGTGCATCTAAGCCCTAGCCGTGACAAAATGACGCCCAATGAAGTTAGATCAATAGGTGATACGGTACAAGGGTAATTTAATACGATACCCTCATGAATGTTTTCTATGTTCGGACTCAGCCGCTAATTCACCATGAAAAGAATTCTTTAAAGAAAACGTCTTATTTATTCATAATTCTGTATTTATACACCTTTTCGTCAATTTTGCGGGACATGCTGATAATTGATGAAAACTGTGTATGCTGAATAAGGACTGTTATTAGGCTATCCTTTATACCGACCTTCATGTTACTGAAATTTTCTGTGTTCAGGCTGCCTGACATTTTACATTGTATTGATGCTCGCTAACGTAATGGAAGCCTTCAGCTTTGTCATTTTGTGTTTCTGTAATAAAGTGAGTGAAATTGCAGTAAGCATATAAGATGGAATGATGTTATGATCTAATTCAATGATAGTTTTCTCCAGTTTCCCAGAAACTTTTATTTTTATTTTCAAATATTACCGTCGTAACTGAGATGTTGGCCATAATCAAACAGTCCTACTTTATTTGAATACAGGAAAATACCAGGATGTACGTGTTCTATTTTGATATTTTAATATTAATTTTAATCATTTACAGAATGATGCCATGAGCTCAGCAGAGCTGCGCGTGTCTTGTAGTTATCGCAATAACTTGTAAAGTAAGAAGTTAATCGAGTGTTCTATTTTTTTCACATATATTTGTCTCATTTTCGTTATCAGGAATTCTTTTCTCTGTTGTGTGTGGGTAATTTTGGTTATATAGCTGAAACTTTTTCCACATTGAGCTTCAAAAGGGAATGTTGAATATCTTTTTTGACAACTATGGTAAATGTTAATTTCGTATCACTAACAATATACTGTTTATTACTATTATAAACTATGACTTTTTTCATTTTACAACGTCCCTGTTCTGTTACGAAACAAGTCTCAAGTTCCTACAGAGCGCAGAAAGTATGCAGCGAAGTCAATTTGTCGAGGTGACGGGCTGGAAGGCTGCAATCATGGTGTTGTGATGCAGCTTTGCTGCCTGATGCATTGCCTTATTGACCCTTGGAATTCGATAATATGCCGCCAATACGAGCATCTTCAAAATGCTCTCTTGTCGACGAGTATTTTGCTGGCCGCTCTGTGTCTTGTCTTGGCAAGAATTTTAGAGGAATGCCGTCATGGCTTGGAATTAATTCGTATCTTAGTTTCTTACTGAATGCATAAAACAGCTCATGGCCTGTGTATGAGACAATATTCCGTTAGTGTAAAGCAGAGACTGACGGAAGGTTGCCCAAGCGTTAGTTATTACAATAAATGATCCAGAAACCAAATTCTAATGAAACTCAAAGAACTGATGACACTATGTTTCAAGGTAATACATCTGAAAATTGTAAATAATAATTGAAAGAGTTCCTTGTGTTCACATTACGAACTAGCTTTTAGTTGTAAACACCTGTGAGTTGATTTTATCTGGGATATATGGAGCATGGCTACACGCATAATCTACGGGAAAATGTCTCTGAGGATTATTTATATTCAGACCTGATGCATCAAGCGAGCGCAATGTAATATTAAAAGGGCTGCAGGCGCATCGGCGTGTGCGGGCCGCGGAGCAGTGGGACGTGAACGGCGGTGTGGGGGAGCGCATCATCATGCGTTGATGTGGCGCTGCGGCAGCGGTGGCCGTGAAACGTCGTTTGCAAAATCTACCAATGAATCGGAATAACTGCTCTCTGATTGAACTCCCGCCATACCTCGTTTGAAATTACGCAATTCAACTAGTGTCTTGTTAAATTTGCATAAGGTTTTCTGAGAATATTATTACTACAAGGAATGTTTTTACATGACAGCGTGATCGCAAAGACCTACAACTTCACTGATAGTTGGAAAATTCGAAGCGTTTTCTTGTTTCGTCTCAGTTCGAAGCAGAAATTCCACGTCTAATTGAATGTGATACACTCCGCTAGATTGAATTTTTGCTACATACATGTTTCTATGTCTTTTTGAAATAATGTGCTGTGAAATATTATTTATGGACGGATTCAATGGAGGAAGAAAAATGCTTGCAGAGAATCCTTATTGGTCGGCTTTTAAACAAAAGAAACTTTGGTAGCTTTCTGTTTTGATTTTAATCGTCTATTTTTTCATATTCAAGCCATAATAATTTGAGAAATAATTAACAATTCACATATCAAGTACAAGCAAAAAAATTCAGCACTTCTTGCGAAATAAGCAAATTTTAAAGGATTGACAGACAAAGCAAATGACCGTATCAATGTAGATATAAATATAGCAAACGCAAAAGACATCAAATAATGTTAACACATTAATAATACACACATTTTCGTATAGTCACAGTAATCTTAAAAATTATTCATGCATTCTTGCCTTACAGTTTTGAAGATAATTGTTGGTTTCTTGAACGAATATATGCATTGTTAATTAGGAATTAATCAGCCCTGTTCCTGCTGGTGATAGCATAACCAACCATTGGTCAAGGACGTTATATTGCTTCGATAAAACAATATTATGTATTGCATTTAAATTTTTTCACGTATATATGCATTGAAAATAAATAAAGTACCCTATAAACACCTACTCTTAATAGAACCTCATAAAATCCTGTTTTTGGAAATAATCAACGTATTCAGTATGAAAAGAAAAACTCACACATTTTAAAAATGAATAACATCATGCTTGAAAATGTAATTATGTTTAGGTGAATTAAATTTTTCTTTTGTTTATGAGCAGGCGACTGCATCAAGTGGGCTCACTTCAACGTACCCTCGTGGGTAAAGGTGGGCGACAGCGCGTCCCTGACATGCAAGTTTGACCTGGAGGGCCAGAACTTGTACGCCGTCAAGTGGTACAAAGATGGACGTGAAATTTATCGCTACGTCCCGGCTGAAAAACTTACGCAGCAGGATTTCCCCATGAATGGGGTTCACATCGACGTGAGTAGATCTTCTCTAAGCAAAGCAGAGCTGCTAATGCATTCTTCTTAAGCACACTGGTTTGATAATATATCCTCAGTTTATTAGAGTGGTATGGTGATTGATCTTCATTTTATCTGAATGGTGTGGTCATGGATCTTAATTTCAACGGAGTTGTCAGTTTAATTATCGATCCTCCAGACCGGTATGGTCATGGATACTCGTTTTATTAGAGGGATCTGGTCATGAGTCCTCATTTTAGTAAAGTTGTCCCGTGGTCATGAAACTTTCCTTTAGCAGAGCAATCTGTAGTCTAGTATGAGCTGATCCTCTCTTTAGTAAAGGGATGTAGTCAAGACTACTCTGTGTAGCAGAATGGTGTGGTCATGGATTTTTTCTGTACCAGTGTTCTGTTCACGTAATGAGCTTGAACACCTGTGTATTGGTGAGTCGCTGTACAGTCTCAAGTAGTGCATACATATGGATAACTGTTTCTAGCAAACGAATGTTATTTTGCTGATTAGTTTATGTTTAGAAAACTTTTTCCGTAAATTCTCATTTGCATTGATTTTGAATGCAATTATAGATCAGAATCATTTGGTAAAATTTCTAAATTATTTTTATTCTTTTGCCATGAACCACATACTTTTCGTTGATAACAAACATGATATGTGCTACAAACTTTTCCAAAAATATCGCCGTTTTCCTAACGTTCTTAAAAGATTTTCTTTGTTGGCTTTCGCAGTTCTTTGAGCCCTCTTTCTCCATAAGCAGAGTCAAATGCCACCACAAACCTGGAACTTTTTTAATAAATACATCCAAGTTCGGTGGTCGCTGTGTCGAAGAACTGAATACACAGCCTATATAAATAAAGTCTCTGCTGCCGACTCTCTCATAAGCCACCTCTGCTAGACTCTCGCTGGAGGAGCGCGAAGTCCACGACTGCATGAGCGCAGCCAGAAAAATTAACAGTCTTGTCGCGCACGATCTTATTATATGACGCATCGTTCAAAAATTTTCTGAGCTTACGATATTGAAATTAAACGTTTACATTTTAATTAAACGTCTTTGATACGTCCCAATCTCAGATTTTATAGCAGTATGATGCTACTTGATGAAACAAACTTGTAAATTATTTTTAATTAATAAACAGTAAATCAAAAAACTTCAGGCTCATGAACTAGGTTTAAGTGTTTGGGGTTTGTAATTTACCTCTCGAATAATGAAAAAGTGATCTAATCTAAAATAATTCTTAGCACCTGAATCGTATATTTGCTGGTTAGGCATGAAGTGATTCTATACTTTTTAATGCTTGATTTTTGTCTCAGGGCATGGGAATATAACGAAACGAGATATGAATATGAGTAACAGTGAACAGTTCTGTAGTCATACCTACGTGGGAAAATCTCACAACAATCTTTCACCTGCTCGATATCTCGCCGCACCAAAGCTCAACAGAAAACTTTCACTACAAGAGAAGACCCACGATAGCAAGTTGAAAAGTTTTGTTCGGTCAAACAAAGTGCAATTAATGTTTTGATGTTTGTCTACCAAGAAGTCATTTTTTCAAGCTGTACAAGGGACAACTCGTTAGTGAACCTTAACTCCAGCTAACCTTTCCAAATTCTTAGCCTTTCGCATTGTTCTTAAACGCTAAGCGAAAATATATTTTCCTCGGCGTTACTGCCCTAAGCCCCACCGAGTTGAGTGAATAATAAATTAATTCAGATTTCTGAAAGAGATCTTTAAAATATTTTCATTGGATTAAAAATGTAGAATCATATTTTAAAATTGAATAATTATCTATTAATGACAAAAACAAAACAAAATTAATTTTTATGTTAGTAAATTTCAGTGCATTTTCGTGTAATTTTTATTCTAATTTTAACTGATAATACCGTAAACAGAAGTACCACTATAATACAAAATGTACTCGTAATATCATACTTCGTGATACCTCACTGCAAAAGCACCCAGCACGGATTTCAGACGGACAGATGTTTGATGGCTGTTTCAGTGGCAAGTTATATTAAAGACAAAGTCACTCATAGTCTGCACCCCCAGCCTGCAAGTTACAAGAGCACGGTAGACAAAGCAAGAGGATGAAGCGCTGCTGAGCATCGTAGGGCAGATTTGTGGCTGGTCTTCGGTTTGCTGACTGCAGTGGCAGAGTGAGGCAGTCAAGGATCATTGTTCGCGACAGTCTCCGTCTCTGCTAGCTGTGCTTAAGTCTGTCGCTCGTCGATCGCTACTCGTGGTTGCATCACTTTTCTCCGAGACAAACTTTATTGTGTTTCACAGTTTGCAGTGCTTGTTTTAAATGGTGAAGAACAATCGAGCTTGTTTTCACTTTTATTTTCCTGTTTTTTGTGGGTTCAACTTTTTTCATTAACCATGTGCAGATTTTCCATGTAACTTAATGAATGTTTGGCTGTATTGTATTTCCATTTTTTACAGGAATTTTTTTTGGTAATGTAGCTATTTTCAAGACGTTCATATGATAATGTTCTAGATCATTGGTATAATATGTCGCCTATTTTTGTTCGTACATGAAACGAATCAGAAAGAAGGTGAGGCATTGTAGCTAGCCTCAAAAAAGACGGAAAAGCTGGCTGCCCTGATGGTGGTTGCAATGTCAGTTGTCCTTGTGCAGATTTACGTTTACTACAAAAAAATGCATTGATGTTTTTCTAGCTCCATACAGTGTCATTTTTCTGAAAGCTTCGGTCAAAAAGGACTTACCAGCTTCCTCACTCCGACCCTTAAATCTGTACTGCAACGATGTACTGGGCTGTTTAAGCAGAAATGTGCTTACCTTGTTATGAGTTGATATGATGCAGTAATGACCTCAAGTTAAGACTTTTCCTTTCCCTTAGTTTCAAAACAAAAATTAATTACGATGAGAAGATCGATGTACGACAACATGGAAAATCACACTCCCTTTGATATCATAATATCTCACTCGTACAAATTCTCTAGTTTTATTTCTTGCTCCCTTTATGCTACAGGGAAGTTATATTATTCATCCTAATTTATGGGATAATGGAAGTGCAAGGTGCATTTTGTGTCCAGGTGTCGCAGTCGGACAAGGAAGTAGTGCGCCTGAAGAATGTGAGCCTGGAGTCGACAGGACGTTACAAGTGTGAGGTGCTCGCTGAATCTCCCAAGTTCATGACTCTCGTCAAGTCAGGGGAGATGCAAGTGGTTGGTGAGTTTTAATAGCATCAAGCTGAAAATAACTAAACATTCCATTTTTATTATCAAAAACCTGTTGCCCTATGAAGTCTTTTTACGAGGTTATAGTTGTTTTATCAATCAATTCAAAATTTCCTATTTTGATTCTTAGAGAACCAGTGTGACATAGATCCCTGTGAATGCATATTTTTGGTAAGGGCACGAATGGTGAATTAATTTTGATATTTTTGGTATGTTTGAAATCTATAAACGATGATTTAGGATTTTTGATACAGTGTTATTAGAATAAAATAAACATGGAATTTAACTGCGGTAAAAATAAGAATCTGAATATAGAACTAAAGTTGCTGAAACAGGAACAGTATTTGCCAGAATTTGTATGAATTAAACATGCGTAACTTTCCCGCTTAAATTAATATTTACGTTTTCTGTCATGAGCATGCGTTCGTTGCAATGGTTGACTCGTCCGCTTGAATTAGTTCAATGCGATGATGGCATCATCTGCAGTGAACGTCGTCGCCGGTACAGCATTGAATTTAGATCACAGTCTCTTGCACGCTGACGCAGGCGTGGATGACCGAGTGCACCTGACGACCTAGTATTGCTCTTTTAATTACATTTTGTTCAACTATTTTAACATTTACACAGCATACTAAGCTTCGAGTCAAATGCAGGAGAAGATATGCAAAGATTAAGCACTTTAATGATAAGTTTATGGATCTAGCCGCTTTAAGATTCTTACAGATTGCTTTTTAATTGTATCTTCCTTATTGTACTTTAAAAGTAAATCTTCATTATCTATGAATAGTTTTTCAGATGATGAGCTGAAACTTCCCTGCCGTTGATTTCATAGATGCCGGTTTTTGCAGTGCACGCAGAAATCAAAATCCACTGTAAAAATTTGGAACTTATTTTGATTGCAATGTATGTAAAATTCAATTTTTACTTGTATGCATATATTTCAAGCATTTTCCTGTTTTGAGTCTAGAGTTGTTTTGCTAATCCTTGTGAATGTTTTAGATAAAAAAAATAATAGAACGGGTGAAAGTGTCTTTTTCTCATCATTGTTCCATGTGTGCTTCTAAAAACTTTGCAAGGACCATTACTGTAAGCCGAAGCCTTCCTTTCAGGTCAGCCAAGGCGGCAGTAAAATGCACGAAATTTTTGCGCCTAACTTCAACTTTGGCTCTTGAAAGTGTGGACACATAAAATGCAGATTCTTTTGTTTTTTCTCACTTGAATAGCCGATGTTGAGAAGCAAGTTTTGCCAGATGACAGATCGTTCTGCGCTGAGAAAAATTGACCGCGTCGTTGACGCTAGTGATTTTTGGGCCGTCTGCGGGATTTTACTTCAGGATCTCCTGCTTGTATCGAGATGAGTTGTTTAATGATCCCACTAAATAATGAAAGGTTAATTGTAACTTTGAGAAATCATATGAGTAATATATAATCACAATCGTTGATGAGTGTGAATATTGCGATACGCGGCTGGACATCTGATAGGTAGCGACGAGTTCAGTTACATTGCTGTACAGTATTTCCTAAGTTGCAGCAAGTTTGGAAGTACTTGAGACCAGAAAGCCCATTGAAGTACTTGCAAAAACCTGGTTGATGTTCGATACGCTTTTCCATATTCTAATCGCAGAGTGTAATGTCTGAAGGACAGTGAATTTGACTTTCAAGCATATTGAGTTTAGCTTTCGACTCCAATTTCCATAATCTCAATATAATTATGATGATGCCACAAAATCAGTAACTTTTTATTGTACGCTTGAAGTGAATAAGAAATTCTTTTGTTAGTTTTTTGAGATGCACCTTAAAATTACCAACTCAGGAAAATATAGTATTTTACAAATATACGGGAAGCACGTACATGTTTCGCTGTCAACAATTATATTTCTGGAATTTTGTATTACGAAAGTGATTTCAGTGCATAAAGAATAAAATCGTTCTTTAAAATCAACAGTAAAAGATAAAAAAGTGGCATAATGTGATAAAATTGAAAAAAGAACAGTACTTTAGGTTAGTCTTTTTATATTAACATATATAGAGCAAACCTTACGGATGACTGCAAACGTACACAGCGTTTGCATTCATGGCTGGAAAAGTTTTTAAATATACGTAAGTCTCACTGAATATCGTTTCTTTATCTCCCTTTAATTTTCGTGACCTATTTGATTTGTCATCAATTGAGATCCTATTTTACATAGAGTGCTTTACGTTACGAATATTAAATGTTTCTTTCAGTTATATACTCGTACTTGTGTCTCAAAGCGGAAATCTATTGTGCAAAAAAATGACACCATGATTTAAATATCGGCTTTATGTAAAAATTCAATCTGAAAACGAAAAATCAATGTTAACTAACGCTGTTTTATTCTGTAGGACAACTTTGTTTTGCTAGTACACAATGAAGCATATTATTTAATTTTTTATTTGACTGTATGTTCCCGTGGATTAAAATCACTCTCGTTTGCTCTCAGAGACCACATATGCATGTACTTTCCGCTGAACTAACTACATCATAAATAGTTTTTATAAGCTTAACAACCCAAATAATTTTTCCAGCAGTGGGTTTAAACAGCAGTGAAATGAATGAACAGTATTAAGTGTAGAAGAATTTTACTATGGTTAAGCAACTCATAACTAACTGAGGTTATTATTGATGATCTTGACGATTGTTGACTTTTTTCCTAGTAGTATTAGACGATCTTCTCTCAGAATAAGTAATTCTGCTTATTTAGGGCTTTGATATTTTTCAGCATAACGCAATTCTTCCCAAAGATTTTCACATGGCTTTTCTTAATTGAGTATATTTTTTAAGTTTGAAAAAGCAACTCAAATAGTTGCAATTCTACATCTCACTGCATCATTTGAGACTTGCATTCTTAATCTCTCTAGGGCTAATTTAAATTGGGGTGTCAACTTTGGGAAATAACTTTAAGTAGACTCGTGCGGACATCTTTTTGAGCATTCGTGCTTGTGCCATTTTATGGTCACATAAACGTCACTGAATCGTAAGCACATATATTAACAGCAAACATTTCAAAGACCCTTAAACAATGTATTCAACTTCTCGAGAGACGAAGTATGATACCATTAGAAAAAGTTTTTTACCTCGTGTTAACACTAGAGTAGCATTCAGATCCGTTTATTTGCTTTATAGCCGTAGAATGACTCTTCCCTTACCCGTACTTTTTCAGTATTTTTGTGTGGACAATGTTTGCAGATGGACCGTCCTATTTCAAAGTTTTTTTGTAGCTTTCCTATGAGCGCTTCCCCTATAAGGAGTGGATATCTTTGTCTTGACAATAAATGGCGTGTTATGTATGGGCCAGATCCCCCCTCCGGACCTCCCACCGTGCTGGGCGGGCGAGCTGAGTATGAAGAAGGAGATCTCGTGAACGTGACATGTATTACACTGCCGTCTGTGCCACCAGCGCAGCTCAAATGGTACATCAACGGGGAGGAGGTGAGTGATATCTGCAGTACAGTGATATGGAGATGGTGATCTGGGCGGCTCTAGACCTGTTCAGTAATGAACTTGGTCCGTTAGAACCTGGCTAGTACTAAATCTGTTCAGTACAGTGATCTAGAGATAAGGTTATGGTAGATTCAGTCCTGAGAGACGATGTTGTTGTAAACATTTTAACTATAACTATACTTTTTATTTATGTTTGATATTTGTCGTCATTCGGCCAGTGAAAATTCTACGGTAATTGGAAGAAACATTTAAGTTACTTCTCTTCAAAATGTATCATTGAATTATTCCTGATTAATTTTATTGATTAGTCAAAATTAACATGAGTTTGTTATTACTAGATATTTTATCGGTTTTAACACAGACACTCATAAAATACACAATGAATAAGTGTTCCTATACCTCTTAGGAATTAACTTCCTAAGAGGTATAGGAAGTTAATAGTTCTGTTGTATATTTTAATATCACACGGTAGTTTCTTTGCAAATTTGTGACTAATTTCAATAAGCTAAGAAATATATGTATTACGAATAATATTATGTGGAAATTTTTTTTAAGAGTAATTTCTTCAAAAGGCAAAGTTTGTTTTAAAAATTTAAAGTGTACATATAGATACTTGCGTTTAGTTCAGAATAATTCTGGAGTTTCGAATTCGTAGCGAAATTCTTCAAGTGTTTGCATGAATTTTTAACTAACGCATTTTTGCATACATGTGTAATCAAATGAAGGATTTAAGAAATACCTTTTTTTGTATTGAGGGATAGGCTGCTAGAACAAAATCACCACCCCTTTAGGACTGATTGAGTAACGTTTTTCAGAAAACAGAATATTAATACTTCAAGTACGTATATTTTTGCTCCAAGCTTGCATTTATTCCGGTACAGAAATGTATTCTCATTCGCCATGCACAGCTGCGAGGCATGAGCTAAGAAACTGAAGATTCACTACTGATTTGTCGGTCAAGTTTTATACAAGTGTGAGACAGCCAATGTTGTTTTGAGGAAAGAGATTGCTTTCTGGCAAGTCGTAAACTAAAATTCTATACACACGGAAGGTCTTTTTCTGGAGAATTTCCTAGCAATTTTATATTTTTATGCATGGAGAACACGAGCCACATGAATGTATGTACAGACGCACGTGTTTGAGGGTATATAGTGATCATTTTTAGATTCATATCTTAGATGCCAATAGATTACGTCTACACTCTTTAAACATAGACGCAAGCTAAACTAGGCCTTTTGTTAATTTTAAGGTGACAGAATGAGTTAAGGATTTACGCATCAAGACGAAAACTCATAAGTTCATATCCGTGTCGTCTTCTGATGCTGACGCGCTCCATGTTCGTACACTGACACTACATAAGGAAATGGGGTCTAGATACTGAAGCTAGGAACACCTTTTCTTTGAAAAACCTCTGTAACATGGAAATACTACTCTCAACTTTATTAGATTAGAAAAATGCCCCTTATTAATGAGTTAATCATTAATTAATGTTTTAATGATGCATAGTCTGTAGTAATCTATTGATATTTGACATGTATTTTAAAATAGAAATAGGCCATGAGAAGCTACGAAGCCAATTTTTTATTTTATCTTGGCAATTTTCAAGCAGTCAAAGAAAACGTAGGCAAACCTCATGACCTTTGACCCTTTTTTATTTATTACGCCCAGGCATCTCGCAACTTCCTCTACCCTCATGCTACGGAGTCCCTCATGGTTTACCCCCCGCAGTCAATACCCCAGAATTACCCCCACCAGTTGTACCCCTCTTCCGAGAACGAAAAATACCAACGATCGCAGGAACAGCAACAAAATACCAACAGGGAGTGGTTTCGCCATCGTCGGAGTCCGAGCGCTACTGAAATCGAAACCCCAACAGCATACGATTTAGAAAAAAATACATCTCTCAACAGTCAGCAGTCGTCTGGATTTGTAACACTTCGAACATCAGATCAACACAGACAAATAGTGAAAGAATTGACGCACGGAAAGTTCAATCACTCAACTAGGAGAGACAATAATAAACAAGAAGGCCAGAGATCAGTGAAGGTTCCTATTTTTCTTGTCAATGGACACAGAATGAATTATATCAAATCCAACAATTTAAATATTATGAAAGCTAACTCAACTACTATTCCTAGTGGTTACAATACCTCATTATCACGAATTCAGAGGGACTATAATCGCTTTGGTCAGCCACATTATGGGTCTGAGCAGGTATCAGATCCCATATATAGCACCAACGTGCAATTCTCTTATGATAAAATGAGTCGGAAGCATGACACCTACCCATATTCCTATTCCAACCCTCGACCTACCGAGCATGAAGAGACATACAGGATTTCTGAGTTCAGCAACGTCGGGGATCGGAACCCTAGTCTTGAAAACTCTGCTAGGAAGAGAGGAGACGGACATTCAGACCCAGATCTCAGGCAGTCTCGTCTGGAACCTGCGCTGGTACACAGTCGACACTCAGTCAAGGTGAGTTGACTGAGATTTCTCATTCGACAAAAGTCATGGCCCTTCTGCATAGGACTTGGGTATCAGCCCAAGAATGGGCAAAACGGCTTGTTTCTATTGCCTTATTCTATTCTATTCTATCCCGAAAATTTCTGAATATTCTGTTACCCCTCTTATTCAAGAGAAAATTTTTACGAGTATGCATTGATCTCCACCATAACAGTAATTTCTAAATTGAAACTCCATGTTATTTTAATTATACAACCCTAATTTTCAGTAAATCGAGCTGCCATTTCCCTTGAAGTGATGCAATAATATTCATATTTAACCGTGTTACCTTGCGATTAAATTCACCTAAGAAAATCACAGACAGACTTAATGTGGTTTAGGTGAGCCTGGTGTTCACGGCACGTCGGTGGCATTTCGTGCGGGGTAACATGACGCTGCGCTGTGAGGCTCAGGTGTCCGAGCTCTACACTGGCCAGGAGGAGCATCACGCACGACGGAAGCCCACACTCAGACCTGCCCTCTTTGGGGGACGAACTTCAGGTCGGAGGCAACGCTGTCGTTTGTTAGCAGTGACTTGTGACGTCGTTTTATGAGATCAACTTATGCAAGAGGTAAAACAGGGGTTTTAGGTCACTAAGATGTGGTATCAGATATCGGAGGCCAAACTATAACTGGTTCACCTCTTCGGGAGATGAACTTCAAGTCAGAGGCAACGCTGTCGTTTGTTAGCAGAAGCTGGTGAAATCGCTTTGAGATATAAACATACTTGTATGTGAGAGGTAAACAGGGGTTTTAGGTTCTGTAAGAAATTGATCTCTAATGAGTGAACTTAACATTGGAAATAAGGTCATAATAAGTTGACTTCTTTGAGGAACTAACTCTTTATTAAGGGTATTATTGTACTTGAATTTTACTAAAAAATTACCTCGCTTTGAAAGATGAACTTCAGGTCAGAAGAAGAGATACAGTTGAAGCTACGTCATGCCTTTATTTGCAGCTGACGCTACAGATGAGTTTTACGCGAAACACTTGCTTGACAACAGATTCTAGAAAAACTATCTTCTTAATGCCTTTGACTTAGCGCTTGTTTATCCAGTTTTTCGTTTCTTTCATTCATTTATGCAAAAGTTAGGTGGCGAATGTGTGATTCCCTTTATGCTCATCAGAGAACCTTCCTGATTTAAATGTGACTATTGTCTCTAAACCAAGTTTAGAGTTTCAGATTATCGCTATTTATCCTAGTTGTTTTTTAGAGTATAGAGATGTTTTAAGTGTCAATATTTTGCTTCTGGGGAAGAAACAAAGCATTCCTGTTTTACAGTTTGATCACAGAAACACGATATGCTTTCCTGTGGGATATATTTCTGGCTATACTTCAAAATGAATTTTAATAAGAGGTGAATATTTTTTATTAGATAAATATTTTGTTGTCGATGGTAGTATTTTTCTATCTACAATTACACATTTAGAGTTGATTGCATCACCTAAAAATATTGAGCTTCATCCACAATTATGTATGTAGTAAACTATCACATTGAGAACTTGAGTATACACAAAAAGAAACAGGAATAATTGTTCATGTCACTCGCAAAGAAAATAATTCTATGTGTAATTACCAAATAAAATTAAATGATAATGAGTGACAAATACAAAAAAAGGCTGGAGTAAATTAAGAGCGGTTGAGAGACGTAATAATATTTGATGTATTTCAAATGAAAAGAAAGATTCTAAATAGATTCATTTTTCCCAAGTTATTGAAAACTAAACAGTCAGGAATTTTAGCTTGTTCTTTTTTCGTTTATGTCACGTAAAGAGATTTCAGCCATTTTTCATTCATAATCAGTATTTTTAAATGACTTCTTACAAGTGCATGGCAGTTGTGTGACATGTTTCACAACTTTATTTATTATGCGTATGTCTCAGGTCAATTTTTGCCTGATTAAGTTGAGTTTCATTCCAATGACTTGTTTTTAGATTGTAAGGGTTTAATGTAACATTTCAAGTCACTAGATTATTATCTATTTGAAAGAATCTGGCAGTTTATTCGGGAGCACTTGAAAGCAGCATTTTATTGTTTGTGTTCCATGAATATCTGAGGAATTAGCTTGTGAGGATCTAAATCTTTTACACTCAGATGTTCGCTAGCTTGTGTTCCTTCTCTCAATTAATAGCATCGTGATTCTTAACGTTTATACTTTATATCGCATTCGTATTGTGTATCCATACAGTGCATCCGTACAGTGCACTTCGACATCAAAAAAGTAGCTTTATTTGAGGTGGTACATCCAGGTGGGAGAAATTACGTGCTTCCCTGTTCCGACAACCTAACACATGTCAGTATTGAACCACCTTCCACAAAAAAAAAATTTTCACTTTGAGGAATTCAGTAAATTAAGACTGAGGTTTTACTCATCAAATCATCAAACTATCTAATTTGAAAACCATTATTACTTTACTTACACAGACTCCTCGTACCTAACTCAATACAGCTTCAGCACAGAGTTTCGAAGTCTCCCAATTACTAGGTACGCAACTGAAATAACATTGGTCTCATTTACATCCGTCGCAGAGGCTTCGCGAACTGTGAGGGTTGTCAGTTCATTTGTCAGCAGCAAGTCATTTGCAGAAGTAAATGTCACTGACGTCAGTTCCGGTCAACTAAACATCATTCTAACCATGGTTGAGAAGTCGAAGCTCATTTGGTGTCTCTGGAGTCAGTGTGGGAGCTGATATTTAAATATAATAATAATTTTAAACGAGTGTAACATTTTTGTGTTATCAATGTTTACTGAAATCAATATCTCAAGCCTGAAAGAGAGCTGGAGCGATTTTATGGTTTGGTGAGTTTGAGTCTGCCATCTGGAAACTTGTGACGTCAGAATGTCTGAAGATGACCCAGCACAACCAATCAAACACTTAAATGATTTCTGCAAAGGCTTAACTCTGTGAGCTGTTCTTGAAGTCATAAGACATATTTCTTTAGTTAGATTATGAACGCAAGATTATTCACTACTTGGATACATATATCTATATATGTGCAAATATGTTACAAATTTGAAACACTGATGGAGAGGAACTTAATTACTATCTCAAACATAATGATATAATGAAATTTTGAATATTCACAGAACTGCTCCAAACTCATTAATGGGTGAAGAATTGGCCAAAAAAGTATGCAATTTTTGATATTTGGACATTAAGTTTCTTCAATTGTTTCTGGCCTAATTTTCTACAACTAGTGTCATTGTTAATGAGATTAGAGTTGGAAAAAGCTTTTCAATGTGGCCAGCCATTCATTGAGATTCATAAAAAATTATTAATTGAAAGTATATATTATGTAATTTTTAAATACCGAACTAATTTTATTACTATCTTATGTTCACTGTGCCTTCTTCTTGCTTTTTCCAGGCTGTACCAGAGTGGCACCAGCTATGACGATGTCTTTCATAATTATGATTGCAGTTCTGAGAAACCTGCCCTTTCTGTCATTCGAGGTATGACATTAGCCTTGAAAACTCAAAGTTCAAGCAAAAATATATGCTACGCAACTATAATACATAATGGCAACAGAAGCCAAATGAGTGCAGCCTCCACACTACACAGCAAGTATCAATGTGTTGAGTGTTTCTCTGGCTGTTCTGGATTGCTGTCCTGTTGTCTCTCCATCTGCCCAGTGTACAGGGTATGACGCCTTGCTCTCAACGAGAGGCAATACCGTCGAGCTTCAGGCACATCACTCACGTGTCAACGTATTGTATTGTGTTAGCTGGCCCTGCCTTTGTCTCTCATCATACTTTTTCTTTCCACTCAGCCAAACGTACAGTAATGTCTCAGTACCGATTGTATCTCTGTAGATTATTGGATTAGTTACTGAATCTTCAAAGTCTCTCATTGACTTTGACACGAAGTTGGGAGTAGACGAATGTAAAAATAAATATGTATTGAATGTAAATTGGCTTCAGTAGATAAATGAACAACTTCTGTGCTCTTCCATGCCATTTGTCTGCTCAAATGCAATACCAATTGTTATCATGAAATGATGTATCATACCTGAAAATATCAATACGAGCGAAAACGTTTTCCTTTGAGCTCGAAAGTCTTTGAATTAGGATGCCAAATTTAAGAAACTCTATTCGTCATTTTAGCTTCGGTAAAAGTGTTAACTCTTGAATAAGCACCTAGCGTACCATTGCCATTTCTATATGAAAGTGAAAAAATTGTCAGGAGTATAAATTATACGTTGAAGTTTAAAACTCTTGAGTAAAATTTTTGGTCGTGCTGTAACAGCACTCAGCTGTAAGCATTAAGAAGGTATGCAAAGTTGTTTTTAGCGTATGAAGATGTTTTAAGCGTTAATATTTTGTTTTCGGTCCATCAAATTATGTTTAAAAATGAATTACATCAATGTATATCCTACTCACGCTCTTTGACTTTAAAAGATAGGTGTGCCTCTGTCGTTAAAACATTCACATTTCACATTTTCATTTTTTGTTAGATTTGAACCTCACTTTGTCACATTTTACTGAATTGTTTAAATCATCTACGTTAAATCTATCCAGAAATGTGATGACTCTCTCAAAATTCTTTCATTTAATAAGAATATATTAAAAGTAAAGAAACGCTAACGGATGTTTTGTTCATACGATTACACAAGGGTTATAGCGATACTATTTCTTTTCAAATGCTTTCATTATTACAGTGTTGTGACAACACTGTTCTGTTATATGGTAATTTGCCCCTGTCTTGTTTTTTATGTAATGGGTTCTATATTATTGAACATGAAGCGGTTTTTCTGAAAGATTTGTATAGAAGAGTATCTTACATGGAGGATCTTCAGGGCTTAAAAGATTTTCTTTTAGGAAACAATATACGAAAGTGAATACGAACTCGAGAAATATTGGCTTCTTGTGCCCTAAATTAGTTCTTAGATTATTGTTATTAAAACTATAATTGATATTATTGCAAACCATTTAATTAAGACATTGTGTTAAAATTAAAATTTTTAAAAAGATTAAACATATATTTCAAAAAATAAACAAAATAATCTACTAGTCGTATTGTTTGACGTGCTTTTGAGTGAATGTTTTTTCTACAGATGAAATCAAGAGCATTTCCCTCTCGAGCGAGAGGTGTCTGAACAACCTGCTATTAGAAGCTGTGCTCCAGACACACAACACTGACATGCAGGGGAATTATGTATACCTGCGCAAGATGCGCTACGAATTAGAGATCATTATTTTCTACGTTTCCTAAATTTTATACGTTGCAGGTAACTTTTTCTTCAAAAATTTTTAATGTTTCTTCAAAATTACTATTCAGGTGCATTTTATACCAAAATTTATAGGACAGAGTCAGTAATTTTTCCATTCTAAAAGATCACGAAAACTAATCAATTCAGTTTTTTCAAAATTGAAACTGCTCTTAAAGAAAGCTCAAAATTCCATAGTTTTTGGTCAAAGTCTTGGATAAGTGATTAATAACTATGAAGGAAATTTTATTTTACACTCAATATGAATTTCATTAAATGATCGTATCTAACACTGTAAAACAAGATCTACTTGCTTTCACACTAGGTAAAAAAAATTCAGTTCGGAACTATTGCTTGTAAAATGAATATTTTGAAATAAGGCCTTACGAATGATGAAATGTGTACTGCACATTGGAATTTGAATATGTGAAGGTTCTTGTGTACTTATGTTCAAAATGACGGCACGTTGCATGCTTCTTATTAGAAAATTCGACAACTGCACGGTATAGTCTAAGTTTGCTACTGACCAATACTAAAGCTCGTTGGCACTGAGGTGGTTGATCCATAATAACAAAAACAAAACTAAAGTAGGAATAAGAACAGGACTCTGCATGCATTTAATTAAAAAGCGTCATGCAAACGCAAGATACATCTGGTAAATAAGTTTTTAAATGATTTTTTATAAGATACTTTTTTCAGATGTAATGTGCTTAAACTTGATCTTTTATTAAATTTAAAGCTTGGAATAATACATATCGCTTCTCTGCTCTTGTATCTTTGTTAATTTATGACGTAAGTTTGACAGCAGAAGCGTTTTTGCCTCGTCTGAGGCTACCAGGCGGACTGCAATACAAGCGTTTGACCCTTGCATGTGTACAACCTAACGCTGAATGGCAAATTGCTCGCTTAAAAGAGAGATTTAACAAGCATTGCATGCCACTCGGTCACCAGTCCTGGGGGGTGATAAGTAACACCTCAATATCCCTGCCTTGTTTTGCACTAGTAGAAAAATTCCGGCATTTTGTTTCTTCCTCATTCTCAACTCCGTAACTTCTTTTAGTTCGCAAAGCAGCTGTCACTCAAATACTGAAGCTAAACTATGACTTCTTTAAACATTTTCTTCGTTGAATTAAACAGAATTGAGGGGCTTACTTGAAATAAAAATACATATGACTAAATTTGAAACAGGTTTTGGAAGTTATGAGATTCTGGCTATTAATTTAAATAATTTATAATAATTATTTTTTATTACGTAAAAATAGAATTAAATAAATATTTTGAAAAATGTTGTACAATTATAACACATAATAATTAGTTTTAATTAATAGAAATTTTGATAGTCAATACTTACGAGAGATTGGGTTTCTGTGCAAAATATCTTTTGTTCAACTGTCTCTTTTGAAGAACGATTTTCGATTAATATTTTCCCATCAATACAGTTCAGCTATTTTTTTTCTTGTTCAGAATTTAAGAACCGAATATATACATTAAATAGCAGTATAGTATTGACTCAATGGAGCATAAATGTAATATGTCTAGTACGTACCCCTGATATACATAGATGTGTATGATCAAGTCAGTGTCGATTTTGCTGTCATGTGACACCTATGGCAACACATGCATTTAACATTTTCTTGGGTATCAGTGTCAGTGAATATCAGCACTAAATCAAAAGTTAACATAAATCCTTGGAATCCATAATATGGAATAAGAACACTCCTTGTGAAATAAGAACACTCCTTGTGGAATAAGAACACTCCTTGTGAAATAAGAACACTCCTTGTAGAAAAAGAACACTCCTTATGGAATCAGAACACTACTTATGGAATAAGAACACTCCTTGTGGAATAAGAACACTCCTTGTGGAATAAGAACACTCCTTTTGGAATAAGAACACTCCTTATGGAATAAGAGCATCCACTAACTCTGTTCTGCCTGACTAAAGGACCTCACCACAGCGTGCGATGCACTTGTTTAACTAATGCTAACTGCAATGGAACTTTATGTAACATTGGTAGATAACTTTGTAGCTCTTTTCAGGTAAGTTAGAACTAATATAAATTTCTGAAATGTTTGGTGGGGTGTATATATAAAACTAAGCGCATGTTATGCCATTCTGTAAATACTTTTGTAAGTGGAAAGTGTAATGTTGTAGTTGATGCATTTAATCTACTTCTGCCATTTCCTGTTTTTTAGCAGAAGTGCAGGAATGCATTGATGAATACAGTTTGTATCTGACAGCAGGTCAAAACTTTTGTTATTCTAAGCTTCTTTGCAGGTTTTGCTCAGCATACTTTCCCAGCTGAAGTGTGTAGTGCAGACATTATTTTCTTCAGAAACGCAAAAAAAGTCAAAAGAGTACATCAAAATCAAATCGGCATGATGAAATCAATAATAGAATTCCTGTACTATAGTCATTGGGTGAAATAATATTCTTTAATATGATGAGAGTGAGCACAGTGTTAAAAGTTTGAGCGCGTGACAAAGTAGCCGAGAGAACCATGCTAAGTTTCTTAAATTTTAGGATTAATGGAAAAGTATACACATGGCTTGACGTACTTTCTTAGAAAACTATTCATCATAAACAAACGGAAAATATTTCCTGCTGAAGTTTTTTGAAGACGTAGCAGTTAATTTTAGTTCGAATTTACTATTCCCAGGAGCAACAAGAATTACAAGCTTCTAGTACCATCATATGGAAATATCACTCAGCCATTTTCTTGAAAGTAGTTCGATGATAAATTATAGATACGCAACTTCTAGTGGTTCCTCAAGGTTCTCTGAGCAACACTACATTATATATTCGTTGTCGTACGAAAGTGATGTAAACACTGTGAAGAAAAACACTGTGAACATCCAATAACATGTTGGAGGTCTAAATTTAAATCGATGTGTACGTTATAATTCTACCTGACGCTTCCATAAAGTGGGTGACAAAGTGAGCACGGCGAGATGAGTGTGTGAATATTCTTCAAGTGTTCGATGATGTAAATAGTTTCATAGAGTACAGGGTATCTTAGCAATATTAAGTTAGATATTTTAGAATTATTAGGGAATTAGAATGGCTCTGTATTACTAATTGTGTAACAAAATAGGATTCATATTGTGTTCCCAAATCGTTCCCAATTTATACGAATGGGATTCACACCTTCTTTACTCTGAATTTCTCACGAACTATCGAACGGATTTCTGATATACCTATTTCCTGTATCAATTATAGATCAATGAGGCAAAAAAGAACTTTTAAAAATGCTGTTTTAGACATTGTTTGGAGATTAGAGCCTTGTGGAGTCGAATATGTTTCATGGCAAAAGCTACATGTATACAGTACCTACGTGTATCTTCCTTGATCAACAATATATTGTTAGTCTAACATTAGCTCTTCAAGCTGACAAAAATTATTCGATAAATGGACCGACCTTTGAGTGAACTAAACTCTGCGGTAGCGGAGCAATGCTCGAACTTGGTCAGTTACTATGGTAAATAAGTCTCAGTGACGTCCCCCAGTTACTATGATAAATTATTCTCAGTAACATTCGTCAGTTACTATGGTAAATTTAGCCTCAGTGACGTCCCTCAGTTACTATGGTAATTTAGCCTTAGTGACGTCCCTCAGTTACTATGGTTAATAGCCTCAACGACATCCCACGGTTACCATGGTAAATTTAAGCTCAGTGATGTCCCTGTAAGAATCTTTGCTGCCATTTATGTGAACCTCCTCTCCTGTAGCTCCTCAAGAACTCAATGGTCTAATAAAGATATCACCAACACAACTGTTTCTTTCCCCCTGACTTTGATAAGAACTTTAAAGGGTTTGCTGGTTGTTAAAAATACATTCAGGTTTGGCTATTTTTTTAATTTATGGAACAATTCACAGATAGTTCCCACCAAAACTCATTACGTTTTCTAAGTCATCTACAGAAAATAATAATTTAGATCCCACAAAATGTTAACATATCCTAGTTTTGTAACTGATATCAATCTAGCAAACTAATGGTATTTGTCAACCTACATGGGCTATTTTATGTGGGCTTTAGAACATCAATAAAGGCACTGCGTTTATTAATAGAATAAATAATATCAAACTCTTGAAAATATCCAACTTTCTGCCTGCTAGGGTCTATCACGGGCGTCATATAAAAACTCAAGAAATATCTGATATACCCGTACGAGTTTAGCAGACTTCTTCTCTCTGAGATGCCGTAACTTCTATAAGAGAATTACAATTCTTTATTATTTTCGAAAAAGTTAAACTGCTATGTAAAAAGTGAGCTACTTCAAAGTTTTCTCAAAACTGTGCTCAACCTTGACGACTGACCATTCCTGATCAATTATAACAGGTCTATAATAAGCTTTATTGCTTCTGTGTGTAGCAGTAACTAGATGTTACAACTGAGTGATTGCCGTCTTTTTCTGACACTTTGTTGTCTTGAGCCTTCAGACCTTTTTTGAAGTACGTTGCCCAAAATTTAACACTTATTTACTAGCTTAAAGATCTTATTTAAATAATAAACGATTAACGATTTCATTATTTTCCTCTAGCATCCTCATCGAGGACATGTTCATTCCGTTGCTGATGACGCAAAGGCAAGACTCAAAAGCACAACAGAACAATCAGGTTCGTATCTTGATGTGTTGCTTTAAGGTGCACTGCCATCGCTTGTCTGACCAGAAAACACTGTAAATGTAAAAAAAAATTACTACTTTGGGCCAGCGTTTTTGACTTCAAACAACTACACTGTCGTTTGGAGTCAATCTGTGATGTTATTAGTCATGTTTCCAGGAATTTGAATGGAAATTATTAGATCATAGGACATTTTTATCATAGTACACCCCAGATGTGATCTCCGCATTAAGAATTCTAAGTACGTTAGTTCTATAAATTACATTACAAAAAATGCATACATTCGTTCACAGTTGTCCCAGCCACATGGTCTCTCTTCTTAACAAACTTGTTTATGATTAGGTGGTCTCCTGAACTACAATGGAAATGGTTAGAGTAGGTATCTACTGTATATATATATATATATATATATATATATATATATATATATATATATATATATATATGAAGGACTACTATAACCAAAACGTGCATCGCCATGTAGCTGACTACGGTAGCGGAGGCCATTGCATTCTTAGTAACATAACATTTTCTATCGGACAAATTGGTCAAAAATTACTTCTTTCAAGCAATAGAAGGGATAATAAGATTGTACAGTGAATTTTAAATAGTGTGAAGCACTGTAATGCTTTGAAATACCAATTTTAACCAGTTTTAACATGTATTATTGTATGAGCTTAGTGGCCACTTTATAGTTAAATCTTTTCCAATGCAAACAACCAAACATACAAACATTCACGCATATAAACAAACAGACATAGAAGCAAAAACCTACCAAACTGCAGCGATTAGTCAGCCAACCGGGCCTTCTTGACAGAGGTCTGAAAGACTTCATTCTTCCTCTAGTCTTTCTCTGAGGGGTTGACAGCAAATTTGAAGGGTTGACAGCAAATTGAGTGAGTGTAGTAGTCGTCAGAATACTGCCTTTCTTTGACTCGTACAGTTTCTTGACGTCTGCAAATGATGCCGTGTTTCATTGTCAAGACTGATCTTCTGGCCGTTCTCACTGATCCAGTTGTTGCGGATGCAGTTGTTTAGCAGATGTACTGTGTCAAAAAGGAGAAACCAGACACGCTCGTTGTCAAGAGGATGCTTGGCTGTGGCACTGCAATTACCTAGTGATTAGAATAGAAGTTCCCCTGCAGTCTCGGTTGTTCTCGGCCATGCCACTCAGCAACCCACCAGAAAATGAAACAGTTGGGCGAATCTATACTTCAACTACTAAGAGAAACACATTCTTCTGTTGCAGTGTCTGGACTTTCAAATGTTTCCATCAGTACCTGGTCCTTGTCAATAGATGAAGTGATGTACT
Source organism: Trinorchestia longiramus (assembly GCA_006783055.1). NCBI lineage: Eukaryota > Metazoa > Arthropoda > Malacostraca > Amphipoda > Talitridae > Trinorchestia > Trinorchestia longiramus. The sequence goes on along the minus strand of VCRD01000664.1, from coordinate 122,797 downwards.
GCAGCTTGCGTTTGCATGGCAGCACCAAAAAGTCTCTGAGCTGTTCATAATTACACTTTGGGTATGATTGAAGAGCAAAACAATAATCATTCATGGAAAACTGCTTCTGAGATAAAAGTTCCAACTGACTTGTCAAAAATACCAACTTTTTCACCTTCTCGGTGTCGACATAGGCTGACGTGTGAGCTTGAAGGGTGACAACATTTTGGTTCGTTTTGTCAAACGGGATGTCATACATAGTTCATTGCCAAGCGCACAGTTTCGTTGGACTGCGTATACGATCTCAAACCATTGTTGGGATGAAGTGTCTTAAACAGTGGTACTAATGCCGTTCTTGAATGCACTGAATGGGGAACACAAAGTGGGCTTATTTTCGACAATCACTGATAGGCTGCACTCACTGAAGTTGTCAGTCATGAGCAAACACACATGCTTTTCTTTCGATCTTGAAATAATCAAGTTCTTGTACTGCTTCTGCAGGTTACGTTCAGGTTTGAAAGCATCAAATGAAGTAATCTTATCCTTCTGAAGAAAATACCTCAGTTGTTGGTTTTCAACTTTCGCCGGGCGAGGTGCAGGTTTTGAAGATGGCAGATATGAAGCAGGCACATTGAAGATACTGGGAAGGATTTCACTTGTTCACACAACCCCACACTTGTTAGGCATTTTTAATACATATAATTAGCATAAACTTTGTAAACAAACAGTATCCACTTAGAAATGCAGCAATGTGCTTCGAAACAAACAACAATGTCCGATTCAAACCGAGCAACAGACTACGACAATGTTCGCACTGTGACAAATGGGGGCCAACTGAGCTCAGTGAACTAGCCTCCGCTACCGTAGTCAGCTACATAGCGGTGCACGTCCTGTTTATAGTAGTCCTTGATATATATATATTATACTACTTAATCATTGGGATTCGCACGTCATTAACCTTTTTTAGTTATTTAAACCCAAAGGTGGAAAACATTCAGCGTGAATAAAATGAAGGCATAAATTTGAGCTAAATATGTTTTTGTAGTAAGTAATGTATTGACTAACTCATATCGTCTCCCGAACTTACAACCATAAAAACATCAACAACTGTTAAAACTGATGCTACAGTTTGCTCCTCTCCACTCCTTACATAACATCATTCGTGCACTGCTCCCTCACTACTCCCACCCGGGGGTCAGGCTAGACGAGGGACCAATGTCTCATTTCGTCGACCCAGTCTGATTTTTGAGCCATCAAGATATTTGGAGATGCAATTAGTGCTCTGATGGTCGGCGGGGCGCATGAAGAGCAGCTGGGATCTTTGAACAGCGCCTCGCACCTCACGCCGTTGTGCCTGCGTTCCATTCGAATATTGCCCCTAAATCGTGTGCGTAGTAGAGCATGAATATTAATATGCTATGTAAATAACTATAGCAATAAGGAAATCATTATAAACGTTCGAGTGTGCTTCATTAACTTCAAAAGGAAAATAATGAATGCACTTGTACACCTAAGAACAGAATGGATGTGGATAAAAAATCCAATTCAAATTGGAATAAATAACTTCCAAAAGAAAAAATGTAGTATATAAAAAACAACTAATTCTTTAAAAAGTTTTACATTATTTCATATTGCAAAACCATCATCACTCCTGAAAAATATAACACAAAAATTAAATGGATCTTGATACATTATCGACAACTATCACATGTTATGAATGAAAAGACTGGGTTTCAAATAGTTATTAGATCAATTTCATGCTGTAGCAGAGGATAGAGATCTTAAGAAAAGCGTTTGAGTTATGGTTTACAGGCAGAAAACAGCATTTCAAATCATTATTAGAAATAATGTTTTTGATCTTGTGAAAGATGTTAAGTTCCATCCAACAAATATTTTAGCGATTTTAAGCACTGCACATGTATGCTTATTTAGTGTATTTATAGAAAGCTTACAGTTGACAGAATAGTTCTTATTCACTCTATGGGCGAGTGAATGAATATCGTACTTAGGTTGACTTTATTTTAAAGACAAAGGTGACACTGGTATGAAGTCGCTGGTATGAGCTCGGTGGTATGAACTCGGTGGTATGAACTCGCTGGTATGAACTCACTAATATGAGCTCGCTGGTATGAACTCGGTGGTATGAACTCGCTGGTATGAACTCACTAATATGAGCTCGCT
>VCRD01000664.1:96069-107349 GCA_006783055.1 Trinorchestia longiramus | reverse complement strand
CTAAACAACTGCATCCGCAACAACTGGATCAGTGAGAACGGCCAGAAGATCAGTCTTGACAATGAAACACGGCATCATTTGCAGAAGTCAAGGAACTGTACGAGTCAAAGAAAAGCAGTATTCTGACGACTACTACACTCACTCAATTTGCTGTCAACCCCTCAGAAAAAGACTAGCAGAAGAATGAAGTCTTTCAGACCTCTGTCAAGAAGGCCCGGTTGGCTGACTAATCACTGCAGTTTGGTAGGTTTTTGCTTCTATGTCTGTTTGTTTATATACGTGAATGTTTGTATGTTTGGTTGTTTACATTGGAAAAGATTTAACTATAATCAACTTGTAAAATCTAAAACTGCAGCAACTCGGCTTTCTACAAAGTGGCCACTAAGCTCATACAATAATACATGTTAAGTCCGGTTAAAATTGGTATTTCAAAGCATTACAGTGCTTCAAACTATTTAAAATTCACTGTAAAATCTTATTATCCCTTCTATTTCTTGAAAGAAGTAATTTTTGATCAATTTGTCTGATAGAAAATGTTATGTTACTAAGAATGCAATGGCCTCCGCTACCGTAGTCAACTGCATGGCGATGCACGTCCTGGTTATAGAAGTCCTTGGCTGCAGACTAACCTGTCTTCCATTCCCGTTGTTTACAGAATTTTATGGTGCCAACTATTTTTGAGATTCAACAGTCTATGTAATGTGTTGTAGAGACTGGAAGTTAGTGAACTGTTTTACAACGAACATTTATGCAGATCATCCTGCCACTTAGTTAACACACGCAAAGCTTAGAAATGATGACTCAGCGCAGCAAGACGTGATGTAGCACAGACGACTCATGTTCACTAAAAAATTACTAGCAGTTCAAAAAGGAATATCAATCAAAGATTTCAAAGTAAGTACTGTATTTTATCAGTCTTTATCCAGTAAAATATCACAGGCATAAAATCTCATCAGATAAATGAACAAAATCTTACACTAAACTCGATTTTAGCAGATCTTGAATTTAGGCACCAGCTTTTAGCACTTGCCACTGATGAAGGTTTGTTGAAATTGAAACGTAACGCGCCGCAAAACTCCCCATACAACTAAAGTATAGCTTAAGCAGGCAAATTAGCCTCTTATTGCTCAGTGTCATGAAATGTAGCCCGCCGGGGAGCAAAAACTCTGTGCAAACACAGAATGCCCAGCGGACCCTCAAAAGGGGTCCTGGAGTTTTCCTCACTGGAACCACCATTGTGAAGTCAAGTTAACACTCAATAAAACTCCACTCCGTCAATGAACGTGCTCGATTGCTATTCATAAAACTGGAGCTCTGCTCGCTACTTCATGCACTTGCTACCTGCCTCTCAGAGGGACGAGAGCGTGGCCCCCTCGCACAACCACATACCAGCGCTGCTGAAGCAGTACTGGACTACAGGCCGTAGGCTCATCTTTCTGAAGGCTTTATGCCGTCACTCGCGAGATTCCCGCTAAAACAACTAACTGACTCAAAATTAACCGAACATTGACGTCAATGTGATTAGTCATAAGCCCATTGCGCATCAGCTACATATTTACGTTTTTTAAAATGCCTTAATCACAGTATCATATGACATATATGAGTGTTATGAGAGTAGATTCCTAATACAGACGCGAATGTATGTACTATGTATTGCAAAAAAACGCAACCGATTTCCCAGATACTGACTCAAAGATAAAGAGTTCCCAAAAATTAGAAATAAGCTTGTTTTGGGCTTCTACATAATAATAATTAGACTTTGGAAGAGAGACAACTTGTATAGGTAAATAATAATACCCTTGTACTATCATCCAACATTGGAGGATGAATGCAAAAATAAGTCTTGTAGCTCCGGAAGCACTGGCGCAAAGTTAGTATATGTTCTCTTTTGGAACAAGGACATTTCAGCAAGATTTTCTAAGGGTTCAACAGTTTTATTATATCTGCTTTACCTCTGCCATTGATTTATTATTCATTCTTCAATCTGGACTGTGTCAGATAATTATTGGCTGCCAACAAGCATTCTTTAATCCGTACAGTCTCTAGCGTGCATCTTGCATTCTGTATTGATGTATACAAAACTATTCCAAAACGCTATTTAGTTTAATTCATTCATATAGCTTCCGGGCTGCATCTCACATACATTCATCAATTACTCAATCACTTTCACACCTAGATGCTGTCCACTCATTATCTTCATTTGCCCAGACCCACTCATTTAACAATACTCTGTTCTAGCCAACAACTCACTAATCACATTTGACATCCGTCAAGCCTCATTTCTCACTTTATAAAACCTTGTCCGACCCTTATATCTCGATCATACTTCTCAAGCCACTATTTCCTACACGTTCAATTCTTTAACAATACTGCCAGTAAAAATCCCACCCGCATTCAGACTTATTTTCGCATTCCCTTCGAGATCCCTGTGCTTTCCTACCTTTTCACCGTTCCTTATGTCCATTATTCATTTCATACTCGTACACTATATCCACATTTAGGAGTGAGAAAATCCATTAATTTTTTTTAATAGTACTATTTTACCTACTAAGATTCAAGCAACGGACACTTGAGTGCTTTCAATGGACTCACTACTGAAGGTTTGAGCGAATAATTCAGTCATCAGTTGACGGATTGCATTTGTGTGACCATAATAGATCTAGCACCGCACGTAACTTCAAGGAACGCCTCTATATTGTCTTCAAGTCCGGATGCCTTTGCAGGCAGACACTAGCATGTCATTTAATAAACAAATTGCCGTTAACATTCCCCGAAAAGAGTATTTCAGTACATGTGAACAATTTTATTCCGAAACTGCGGCTTAAAAGCGCAACAGTTAGCAGCAATAAATACCTCCACATTAACTTTCTGCATGATTAATTTTATCATAACAATTTCGTGATATTGTTTAATGAATCCGTATTCAACTTGATCGTTCCAGCAATGGCAGTTGAGAGAGGTTTCCAGCTCTCACCAATGTCCCGTACATCATCACACAGCGTGCAAATTATTGTCAACCAGGACGGAGTTGCGTGAAATACGAGCCTACTTTGCGTGACCAGTGCGTCCCACGCTGATTACTTCTAGTCCAACGCATATCACACTGGACTAACTTGAGGCTTCAGTTCCTGCATAAAATTACCTAGATTGAAGCTATATTACAATGAGCTCCGTCCTCCGTTTCATCTCACAATACCCAAACTTCATGGCAACATAAAAAGTTATTAGCATGTGTTACTGTTCCAGGTCTGTCTGCCGCACTCTGTGCGCTGTTTGGGCACAGACTGGATAGGGTCCGGGTTATCTGACATTCTGTGCGTAATTGATACGGTGAATTTGAAGTACTTTGTTATGGTGTTATCATAGTCTGCACTGTGTCATCGATTGAGCCTAATGACTGGGAATAATAATGATAATAACTAGATAGTTCCCGTGGAAAATCAACGGTTTAGATTTGACTTTTATAATTTGAAATTATTACACAGACGAATGCACTAAAGATTTACGATGAATCATTGTGTTTTAATTGAATATTTTTCATTAATATATACAGAACTTCCATTCTGCATCTTATCTAGCGATAACATGACCAAGATAATACCTGTGGAAATTTCTCAATTTAAAAGTGATCAAATAAGAGATTTATGAAATAACGTACGTTTATCAGTTTTACCCGTGGTACTATCAGAACCTGAATATTTTTTCATGAATGTATACAGAACTTCCATTCTGTATCTTATTCACCGATAACACTGCCGTGTAGGAGAAGAAGGCTAATAACGGCAAAAAATGGCGTATTATATAGTAATTCGACTTTTTTAGTATCCACAATACGAGTATAATGCTTGTGAAAAATTTATACCTGTTCTGATTTCAGTCCAACAACTTTTCTCCAGCAATAGATAGGAAGTAATGGGACGGAAACACACAGAGAGACAAAGAGAGATAGATACACTTTCTTTTTTATATGTAGACTACCAGACTCAATCGCCAAAAATTTCATCTGTTTTTTAGGGAATTTTTTGTTTGCTTTTGCGACAGTTGACATGGGCTTCGCAAAGAAGTTTCCACATTACATAATGAGCCTTTGGTATTCACAATACAATGCTTATAATACATGTATATCCTACCGAATTTTCTTCCATCTAAATCTTTAAGAGCGTGACATAGAGACAGACCAACCAACCAAGCAAGCATGCAACAAACTGTGTATTATTTACAGTTGAATGACGATGATAATAATGATAATTACACTACAATTAATAATATAATACATGGTTTGTTGCTTGTTTACTTGCTTGCTTGGTCCGTCTCTCTGTCACGCTCTTAAGGATTTAGATATGAAGAAATTTGGCAGAGTATACATGTATTGTAAGCATTGTGTTATGGATACCAAAGGCACATCCTTCAATGTGGAAACTTCTCTGCAAAGCCTGCGTCCACTAAAAAATCAAGCAAAAAAATACGATAAAAAACACGTGAATTTTTATGTGTGGCTGTAGAAATAACAACAATAATAATAATAATGATAATAATCTCTACACATGATAAAATTCAATTTGTACATAATGTATCCCACCTGACTGCTGACTTAGATGGGGGAATTAATTGGAAACGAGGCTTGAATTAGATAGAGGGAATTAATTGGAAACAAGGTACTGCTAAGAAGGTATACACATTCTATTGCGGATACTAAAGGCACAGGATTACTACGCTATTCTTTCCGTTATTAGCATTCTTCCCCTTCAATGTAGAAACTCCTTCTAAAAATTTAAATCCCTTTTATTATTTCTTTTATAATGATACCAGACAGTTCCCGTGGAAATTCTACGATTTAGGTTTGACTAATTTGAAATTATTATAAAGATGAATGCATTAAAGACTTACGACGAATTAATGTTTAAATGAATGTTTTTCATTAATATATACGGAACTTCCATTCTCTATCTTATCGACCGATAACATGGCCCAGATAGTACCCGTTGAATTTCCTTGGTTTAAAATTGATAAAATTATGGATCTATGAAATAAAATGCATTTTTCAATTTTACCCGTAGTACTTTCAAAATCAGAATATTTTTCATGGATGTATACATAACTTTCATTCTGTATCTTATCAACTGATAACATAGCCGTGAGGGAGAAAAACCTAATAATAGAAAAAATTGAGTATTTTATAGTGATCTGGAGCCTTTGGTATCCACAATACAATGCTTAGAATACAGGGTGTGTCAAAAAAATGTACTCACCCTTTAACCGTTGCTAACATTCTGTCTTCTTTGTGTTGCAGGTATAAGGTTTGAACCTTTGCGAACATGATTCTTTAATCAGATTTAATCATGTTCGCAAAGGTTCGAACCTCACACCTGCAACACAAAGAAGACAGCTTGTTAACAACGGTTAAAGGGTGAGTACATTTTTTTGAGACACCCTGTACATGCAAACCCGTTCGGATTTCAGTTCAATAATTTTTCTTGTGTGATAAAGAGGAACTAATGGAACGGACACACACAGATACAGAGAGAAAGAGAGAGAGAGAGAGAGGGAAAGAGAGAGAGACAGATACATTGTCGATTATATATGTAGATTATAAGTATTGTATTGTCGATACCAAAGGTGCCCAATGACTATAAAATACGCTCTTTTCCCGTCATTAGCTTTCTTCTCATACACGGCCATGTTATAGGTAGATAAAATACAGAATAAAAGTTCTGTATACATTCAGAAGAAATATTTAGGTTTGGATAATATCACGGGTAAAACTGAAAAACGTACTTATTTCATAAATCCCTAATTTTATCACTTTCAAACCGTGGAATTTCCACTGGTTCTAACTTGGTCATGTTATCGGTATATAAAATGCAGAATGAAAGTTTTGTGTGTATTCATGAAAAATATTCATTTACAACATAATTATTAGTCATACATCTTTAATACATTCATCTTTAAATTCATTTCAAATTAATTAAATCTAAATCGTGAAGTTTCCACTGAAACTGCCTAGTAATAATAACATCACGATATTGACACTAATGTCAGTGATAATGGTACCAGTAGAAAATAGTACTGAAGCACTACAGACTTCACTATGTAATGGAGGTTAAAAAGTGTGATCTAGAAGCAATTATTTGGACTTCCTCAAGACTAATCTCATTTTCAACTTGGACTCAGAAAAACTACAAAAATGTGTAGACAGATTATAAACCACTTAAGAAAAACTATGAAATGTATAGAAAAAGGTTTGTGAAGAGTATGCATCACAAATATAAATTAAAGGTAGCATAGTAAAAATATAATTGTTTATAAATTTCGACAGGGCGTGCACGGAGCACTTCATTGTAATAAATTTTAAAAGCTGGGCTTCACGTAAGTTGCATTACAGGAAACTGTTACTAGTTCTTATAAATTACTTATGTAATTCTGCTTTAGGATAGACAGATGGAGCAACATCCTCAACAGTGTTACGTTTAGTGCTTGGAGGGTAGAGCTCTCGCCTTGTGATGCTCAAAGTCGACAATTTAATGAAATTGCTTTTGTTACTCCAGTAAAAACGACATTTCTCGATATCTCAGTAAAGTTCATACAGGTCTTTTAAGAGGGCGCTTGTGAATTTGAATTCGATGTAAGACAAAAATTGCCTGCGTTTCAGATATGCCCCATAAGCTGCCGTTTGGAATTATATATAGAAATGGGTGCATGAATTGCGACACATGGACTCGAACTATGAAATATCGTACACAAAATTTTTGTATATTTCATTATTTGAAAATAGCTAAGTCTGCATGGGATACTCTACGTATGCGTACTTAAGGACTGCACTGTAGAATTATTATGCTGCACCCTAACTACATGTGTCATCTGGTTTCTTTAACTATGGAATTGAGAAAAATAACGTCTGTTTGATTTCATAAAAGTATTTTGTTCTATGAACAGTGATTAACTTAAGAATATCACGGAGGTTCATAAAATTTATGATGTTAGACTTATGTTGGCCATCGTCATTGGTTCTGAAGCGAGAATAAATGAACTGAGTTATGTGCTGAGAGCTGGAATGAATAAAACAATCCACTAATGACTCACATTTCATTTATTCCCTGATTAAACTCAATGTAATTCCCTTCATGTTATTTGTAGTTTCAAAACCCATATTTTAGCAGCCCCGACCTTCTCATCTCACCACTGATTTAGCGAGTAATGGAAACATTAGACAGGATTATGTTGAAAAGAATTTCTTACTGGAACCGAACACACAAACAGGGATGCCTCCTTCATAATCTTCACACGTATTCTGCCCACAGCTCTAAGGTAAAATTAACGAGACTTCGTAGAGGACCAGAATAATTGTGGGTCTGTTATGCGGTGCGCAAAACTAATCCCTTAGCCTAGAATGTATTATCCATACAGCGCAGGCTAATGAACGCCATTTGCGTGTCGCTAAAATTACCTCTGCCGTCCTACAAACCAAAGATCCAAAGCCTGGGTGTGTCGAACGAATTCAACCCACGTAATCGCACATTCCTGGCTGAGAATATTCGCCTTTGTTTGGGGATGTGCCAGTTCCCCTGGGTTTGCAAGAACAATTTACGTGTTAAGACTAATTTGTTAGGAGACTGCGAGAATGTGGCGGACGCCAGATACTCGCGTATTCTGGGCCTGCACTTGCTGCCAGTGCTGAGGTGCCTCTGCCATTCTAGAAAATAACAAAGATGGCACGTTCGTCTCAGGGCTAGGTGAGTCGCAGCTCTAGCTGCTTGGTGAATAGGTACGTTCTCAGAAAAGCGGTGCGTTTCTGTCTCATAGAATTTGTGCATTTTTTCACGCCCAGCAGCTGTATTCCTCATCTTGTGTACAAATATAAATTAGAGAGTTATAAATTAAAGCGTAAAATGATAGTAATGATGAGTGATGATAAAAAATCATGATTTTTAAGTTTTCTTTCATTTATTTACTTCATTGGTAATTACCATTATTAATACATGATACCAATTTAGTTCCTTTCAATTGAAAGTGCAACTTAATCCCTCCTAGTAAGTGTTTGTGAAGCTAAAAACTAATACTTTTATTTTGAAAATTGGTTTTAGTTCCTATAAAAATATACTCTCTATACTTACATTTCCAAACTTATTACACTGTTGCATATTTCAATTAATTAACACGTACGTTTAGCAGACGATGTACAACAACGAGCCACTCAAAACTATGACGACTTCTCTTTTTCAAAGTTGAAGACACTTCACGTAAAATAACAGTCAATAATTTCTTCAATCACCTTTTGAACTAGCACACTGTCACACTTTTTATTCTTCTTGTAGTTCCATACTTCTTAGATGAGCCCCGTATCTAAATTATCTTAACTGCATTATTTTCCCTTCCAGAATTGAATTGAAATGAAGAATGGACTAACTTAAGAGTTCATTTTTTTTTCGCAGAAAATATGAAAATGGCTTTTTTCCTGTTAAACGAAACACGAGTACTAACTTCGCTCGTGTTAACTGAAAGTTTAGACAAGTGTGGTAGTCTCCTCAACGTTGAGTGTCTTCCTAGTTCTCAGTCTGTCGTTGCAGTGAAGGAAATTTATCTTTTTTTAATGTAACACCCGAAAGTTTATGAAAACATGACGAAATATGCTTCAACCTTGCGATGAAGTAGGACAAAGTTACTTTCTTAGTCAGCCCAGGGCCTAACTGAAATAAGACGTTAGTAAAAGCAAACGCTCATTATCTTACGTTGCTTATCTTGCGCTAATTGGAGGATAGAAGTTAAATATGAACAAAGCTCGACAGCTAATGAAAGATCTCGGTCTTTCAGGAACGAGGGAGCAATTCGTATCTCAAATCTCATAGAAGATCAATTGTCTTTGTCAGAAAAGTAATTTGGAGCAAGAAAAAATAGATGTTTGCTACGTGAAAAACAACACACGATTATGGTTCGCTGAAATGAGATAAACGTGATATCCTGAGATGAAGTACTGAGCAATAAAACCTTAGACCATTAGGAATAATAATTCAATTTAATGTGTTGTTGAGATTGTCATTAGATGTAATATTGGATTTCATAAACAGTCTTTGTACGTCTAAGGGATGAATTCTTGTTCATCGCTCATGATAGACCACTTCCATCAATTGACTAACTCCTCTTCATGTTATTTTTTTAATTTTCAGCCTGACAAGCGTCTAATGATAACAATAAATGATACCGGCAGACTACAAGACTTGCTTTTGAGTGTATTTTATGTACCGGCTGCCCCATAAAAAAATGAACCAGCTGTTAGAATGTTAATAATTTCTTACCTATTTATTCGATAGGATATAAAAGGAAGTATCACGAGTATTTAAGATACAAGCTGAGAGCAATAGGTAGTATTGCGAGTATCTAACACAAGCTTAGTGCAGTAGGGAGTATCTCAAATATCTAAAACACAATTTCAGAGCAGTAAGAACCATCGCAAGTATCTAGGAGATAAGCTCTGGGCAGTAGGGAGTATTGCAAGTATCTAAAATACAAGCTCGAAGCAGTAGGGAGTATTACGAGTACTTAGAATATGAGCTCAGAAAAATAGGTAGTATTGTGAGCATCTAAAACACAAGTTCAGAGCAATAGGGAGTATTGCGAGTATCTAAGAAACAAGCTCAGGGCAGTGATGGACACCAGGTTCGGTATTTATGGTACACCCTGTACAGTCTACTCTGGAGGACGCTCTGTCGTGACTATATCAGGTAAATACACGAGGAAATTAAGTGGAGAAATGCACGCTACACTTCCTTCATGCTCCAAAAAATATCAAAAATATTTTGCATTGAAAATAAATTCTGCATGGAGAGTAAAATTGGCATTGCCCTGAGGCAATGCTTCGATTTGACACAAAAAATTCACGCGAAGCTTTGAATCTTACCTTGCGCTCTAATGTACGCGGGCAAGGAACACTTTTTCCAGTCGAGCCCTACTCAAAGATTATACAAAATTAAGAACCTGTTTCGATAAGGGAAAAATTACGTAAAACAAAAATACTTAATTATATGAAAAATTTATGGATTTTACTATTAAAAACTTATTCTGTGTTTGGAAACTAAGTCGGTAAATCCTTGATTTGCACTTCCAACTACGGACTTACTGCACTTTCTTTTTGTTTGATAGTTTTCGTCATGTCAATGTACTTTCAACTTTTTCGGACAAATATTAGACTAATTTTACGAGTCTTGATATCAGAAAGTACCTTATAATAAAGAACTAATTTCATCGATGAATGAAACTTGGATGAGTCCTTGCCCGTTATGGAATAAATACATTCATTTGAAAAATTCTCTTAACGTCAACGGTTAAAAGGAAATTCAACGGTTAAAACTTCAGTTTCAACAATCTTCAAACGCTCCCAACTTCAACGGTTAAAATGAATGCTTAAATTCTTTCAACGTGAATAATAAGTCACAGACCACTGAACTCTCTCTACACTTCAAGATGTTTTGTGTTCTGAAAATGTGTTGGTGTTCGTGTTTCCTTCTGGCTGCTGGTATCCAGCACCATGTGCTGTGGTGCACAGCACATGTTGTGCTACTCAATAGAAAACAAATAAACTAAATAAACTTCATTCTGATATGTCATAGAGTACGGTATAAATCCACAGTACAAGGAATAGAGTTTTCAACATTGTGTTCAGCTGCTGCTGTACTACACAGCATTAGACTACAGTTGGGTTCTACAGCATTGCACTACTGCCATGTTTCACAGTGTTGCATTGCTACTATGTTGCACAGTGTTACACTGCTACTATGTTGCTCGGTGTTGCATGGTGTTGCACAGTGTTGCATTGCTACTCTGTCACTCAGTGTTTGACGGTGTTGCCTGGTGTTGCACGGTGTTGCACAGTGTTCCACGGCTATCGTGCGAGCAACAAACCAGATGGTGCACAGAACAGCACATAGTTTGTAATACAACACATGGTTCGCAACACTGCAGGTTATGCACAACACAGTAAATGGTGTGCAACACTTCAGATCGTACGCAATCCAGTAGATGGTGCGCAGCAACACAGCAAAAACGCAACGCTGTGCAACACAACAACAACGCAATACTGCAACAATGCAACACCGCAGCAATGCAACACTGCAGCAATGCAACACTGCAGCAATGCAACACCGCAACACTGCAGCAATGCAACACCGCAGCAATGCAACACTGCAGCAATGCAACACTTCAGCAATGTAACACTGCAGCAATGCAACACTGCAGCAATGCAACACCCTGTAACACAGTGCAACACTGTGCAACGCAGTAGAGCAACAC
>VCRD01000664.1:70408-95814 GCA_006783055.1 Trinorchestia longiramus | reverse complement strand
AGGTTCCATATATCGGGGCAATGTGTAAAATGTATGTATCGACAGTTACGTTAGAATTGTGGGACTACAGGACGCAGTCGGTACAGCTGCGTAAGCAAACACTTAACGGTCGGTCAGCAAAACTCGAGAAATATGCTGAGCTCCACAAGACTTTGACTCGTAGGCACAACAGAGCGGTTGAGATACGGAGATTGAGACCCTGCGACAGAAAGTAGAAATGAATAACAAAAAAAGGGTAAGCTTGTTGAAGAAGGCCATGAAACGAGAAAAGGGGGACTTGGGAACTAGATCTTGTCGACGATGTAGACTGTTGGGACGGAGAGCAACAGGGCAAATAAGGGGGGCACCGTGATAAGAGGGAAAATTTTGCGGCTTCTTCAAGGTGTTATATCGCGAGTGTTAACATTGTAACCCATTATCAACAGAGAATCTCCAGCATAAGGGCAAGTTTAATATTATTATTTTCTATGTGATTGAGGTTGGCGACAAGGTAAATTTCGTAAATTGATTTGAACGCCATTTAATAAATTTGTTCCGTACGCACATTTAATTATTCAACTATTAAGTAAGCAGTTAATCTATTAATACTGCACTGCTTAATAGGATATCATGTTGTGGGTTATATGCCAAAATGTGGTAGATGACTCACATTTCCCATCTCGTGAATTTACAATAGCATATACTAAATCTTTTGTGTGTATTATTACCCTCATCTTGTCAATGAAAAGAAGTACTGGGAATATCTTTTAACATATCATGTATTCAGAGGATTAAAGTCCCTCTAGTGCGATTACGTGTGTATGTTGTTGCATTAATAAATTGTTTAAAAAATACACGTATCGCCACACAGTGTGATGTATGAGGGCAGTGTGATGTATGAGGGCATAATCAGGCTTCTGGTGTAGATGCTGAGATCATTCGCTAAATGTAAAAAAAATCACTTTTTTGCATATGTCTTATCATCGTAATGTGATTGTAAAAGGTTGTACAAAAAGTCATATATACTACTTTTTCGAAATAAATCACTTCATACACTGGTATATTAAAATAGAAATTTCAATCAACAACAAACAAGATTATTAATTTTTCATTCAATAATTGTTTATGCAGATAATTTAATGACTAATTATGAGTAAAGAGAGCTCTGCGTTCATACGTGACACATAGCAGAGAGGGTGACGCTGAAATTCAATTGCATGGAGTAAACAGTATGGTTAAATTGAATACGTATTGACTTATTGAAAAATATCACCGACTTAGCAGAAACAAGTGAGTGGATCATAACGATCCGTATCCCCGTTTCTCTGAAAAATGACTTCATGTCCGGTGATCGCAGTCACAAATGCAGCGAATACAGTGCCTTCAGATGTTTACAGTCATTCCACAACATTGTTGCCCACGATAAAATACACACAAAGGTCCATTAAATTGATTTTTGGGGTCGAAGAAGGCGATGCTACCTTGGATCAGAAATCTAAAACACAAACACGGCGCCATCTTTACGACAAGTTAGCCCTGTGGGCTGGTTTACATTCTGTGTTTTAATTCCTTCTGGGACAATTGTGACAATCTTGAGCAAAGTTTTCATAGTTTTCTGTGGCCCAAAACCTTACAAATGCAAAGCTCAGTGTGTTGAGAATATTGAGGATGTCTTTAGAGCTGTCGTTCTACATTCCATTGAAATTTCAGGCTAACTTTTCAGTTCGGAATTCTCTGCAAACAATAAGTTCCATGTCATAGATTGTATCAAATGAATAAAACTGAAAATTCCCTGAGTTGTGCTTTAGTCGATAAAATTTTCTTACCACAGCACCAACTATTTCATTTCTGCAAGTTGATGACTTTCACACACAAAAATTTTGTGTTTACCCCTTGAAAGAACAAAATGTTTTCTTCAACAGCGGAGAATTTAAGTATAAGAAATACGCCCCCATTTTAGCATCAGAAGCATTGAGTCTTGATGAGTTGTCAGTCCACGACGCTGATGGACTTGCGGGCTCATCCATTTTATCACGTCCTTAAAGCTGTAATTCCGAGCAAAAATGGAACCGTTCTTCTTCAGTAGAGAATTTTTTTCAGGAAAAGTGAAAAATAATCACTGCAATCGTAGCAACTTGTACGAACTTTCACTTCGGAGCATCGATATACTACTAAAGCATTAACGCATCACTATATGGACACTAACACATAACTATATGGTCCTCAACACATCCATATGTGAGTATTAACGCATCACTATGTGGTCCCAACACATCAATATGTGAGCATTAATGCATCACTATGTGGTCCCAACACATCCGTATGTGAGCACTAACGCATCACATGCTCTGCTCAGTATTGATTGCCCGTGTGCAGAACGAATGTCCTCAAGCGAAACTAATTTCAACGGAGCCTGAGGGCAGAGAAAGTACTTCTGATGTTTTTTTCTTGTTAAAAAGTGACTTCAACCTCTTGCATTTCCAAGTGATTTAAGTTCTTAATGGATTGCGTTTTTGGTGACTGAAGAGCTCCAAGCAGTGCGTGATGAGTCTAAAAAATAATCGCGTGCTGCAACTCAGTGGTTTATGCGTCGTTGTTGCAGAGGAGGTAAGAAAATTTATAAGAACGAACCGTCCATTAGGCGACTGCAGGCTCATTCTCGTCGCTATGATAACACACAATAAGTGTTTTTGCCTCATACGAGCGCATGATGAGGCGATTTCAAAAGACAGCTCGGAAATCCCTATACATCACAGGCCTTCAGGAAACGTTTAGGACAGCAAACAGTCCGCCTACTGCTGTATTATACTCGCGCTCAGCTATCAAAGTTCTTGTGCTGTAAGTCTACTCCGGTCCGTAGAGCTGAGTTATCATTAATGATTGAGCTCCTTCTGGCCGAGTTTGTCGTGATAAGTGTTCTGCTAGCGTTTATGTTACTTTGAGCTGCATTACTCATCACTGAACTGCATTTCACGTTGAAACTAGAACAAATATTTATTGCGTAATCATTTAGCCTATACTAATATTGACAGCGAAGCCCTGTTAAAAAGGATTACTGCACGAGTCCTTGTGCTCATTGCAATTAGCTTCTCTTACTTTTTCCGTTTTTTTTTTGGATAAGTAGTCAAAAATTAACCTATGCATACCCTGATAGGTTTATGAATTTCTTGCAAATACAATGGTTATAATATGAAAGTGATATTTGTGTCAGTTAAATAAGTTACATCACTATTATTAATTTCTTTATAATTTATCATAAACTCGGCATTTAAAACTATCTTTGTTATCAATACCTAAGGAGTGTATTCCACAACCTAAAATGCTAGAATCTAACCTAACTGAAAGATCATCTGTCTTGCTTAGTATTTTCAGAATTATGAAAATCCTTCACTCTTTATTTTACACGTTGAAAAATCCCCTCCAGTGGTTCCAGGATGAGGTCTGTGTGTGATACACAATACGTTACTTTATAAAATGACGTAATTTTCCCAAAACAGTCCACACATATAATTTTCACCACACTAGAGGCATGATATTCTATAAAATTATACCTGAAAGAAACTTACTGCTGGTTGATTTAGTTAGCACTGTCCAGCTTATGTGATAGTTAATGAAATAAATCACCATGAATTTCTGAGTTCCATGATTGACGATCTCCGAAGCACTCGCAGTAAATGTTTAACATTGTAGCTCGTTGGCATGAGTGTGGCAATAACTAAATGAATTTCAAATACTAGTTGAATGTTTCATCTTCTGCTTGGGCCTGCATGGTTGCGTTCGGACAGGCTAAGATCTAAGCAGGCTAGGACTGAATGGTTTTAATATTTTTGTTTTTACAAAAAACCCACGGTGATTTTTGCCCATTTCAGTATGCTCTAACAGATTTTCTGAATCTATCTCCTAAACCTAAAATGAAAAATGTCTTCCTGGAATTATTTCCCTTTCATCGACCTCAAGTTCTTTTATTAGCAATACTAGATAATATTCCAGCAGCCTTGTAGTTCAACTCATATCGAACAATGGAAATGAGAAGAGTACCTACAAGTCCAATATACCAGACATCTATACTGATTATTTATTTATTCTGACATATGCATGACACCAAAGTATTCTGCAATGAATAAATTGTGACGAAGTTACTATATTTTACTATAATTCACCAACTTTTTCCAAATCTCCTGCATTTGATGTAGACAATTAAGCCTCATCAGAGGTCATTAGCAGTCTCTTTTTTTCTCTCCGATATCACCTCAGACAACAAAGGATTATACTTATATGCACTCTCTCTCTCTTCACTGTTGTGAGAGTTAAGGAGGTTTGCAGCTGTTGGACGGCTGTCATAATTGAGCAACGTATTACCACTAATATGTATGCAAATTTATATTCATAAATATGTAAATGTTTTGCTCAACGATTTCGTAAAAATCCTCTCCGATTTCGTTCTCTGCAGAATATACTGTGTACAGTAGATGTATGTAGTCTGTAATCCTTTTCTGTGTCATTTTCATGCTGCCTTCAAATAGAAATGAATTATATCAATTAAATCATTTGTAACTTGATTTTTATTATTCATATCTATTTACTGCTGGCACAATTGAACCACCGAAATTAGCCTAAAAAATTCTTTATGCCTGTACGCTGAAGACATCAATGGCTGCATTTAAACTTCTCTCTTTAACTCTGGCAAGCAACTAAACAGAACAGAAATTTATAAATGGAATCCAGTTCGAAATTATATATCTGAATGCATAGACTGTTCTCTGATGTTTAAAGTTTGCATTTTTTAAATTTTCATCTAATTTTCACCCTCTTTGTCATCAAAATTTGATTACACTTGGCAAAAACACTCATTCCCAATGTCTGTACAAGCGTTCAAATTCCTGATCAGAAGACGGTGTTGAAACAAAAATTTATTGAAAAGAAAGGTACTTAACGGAAAATATTTAATAAAAAGAGGGGTACTCAAGCAAACAAGTTTTAGAAAAGGAATGAGTTTTCGCAGAAAATCTTTAACAAAGAAAGGTACATGAACAAAAAATTATAGTCAAAAAGTATCACGTTTCATTGGAAATCTCTCACACAGACAGGTGAAGAAAGTGATCTTTTAGATAACTGACGTTGTCAATCACTGAAAGAAAAAAATTAAGGGGACAATCAATCAAGCCAATGTCAATTGAATGAAAACTTATGATTGAGGAGTACAATCCTCTCCGTAGGATCCATATAACGAGTACACATACGACAGTTTGATAGACGACACGTTCGCGTGTTGAAAATATATCCGAGAAGACTGCTGTATATTTAAACATGCGCTGGAAAATTATGGTGCACCAACGATCTACTTTCATAAGATTGAAAATCGTTACAATAAGCACGATAGAATATTGCTGAAGCAAACAGAACAAAATCTTTACACACGGCGACCACGAAATTTCTTCATACGTTATATTCTCAGCACGAAAGTAGGACAGCAAATATTGCACTCGAAAAAAGACGGCCGAAATTTTCCACTGTCAAACTCACCTTTTCTATGAATTGTTACATCTTGTTCAGGAAAGTCATCATTGCAAACATTTTTCAATAATTGTTAGTGTCAATATAAAACTTGTGAATATATTACAGGCCATCACTTCCAATTCAACAACATGATTTCTTTATTTCGCTCAGGATTGACTGCTATTTACCGAGAAATGGTACTGTATCCGCTATTGAAAATACATCACCACTTCTCGGACACTCTGTAGGCTTTCAAATAGATAAAATTCATAATATATAATAATTCATTTAATACATGTTCTCATTGCAATTAATTTGTGTCTATAACATCAATTGCAAGCATTTTGATGCATGTTCTTATCCATCTACCTATTATTTATCTAATACATGCAATTTTTACACTATATCGAATAATAATAACGAAATTTTGATTTTTTCAGGGTCACCCTGCACATTGGCTTCATCTATTCGACGATGCTCGCTGACTCAGTCTCGAGAACACGACGCACCATACCGACCTCTGACCTCCCTAGCTGTAATCTACATTAACCCAATTATGACGTGAGTTCAATTTTAGGTACGAGATAAACCGTACAAAATTTTGGTATGGGGTCAACTTTAGTAGAAGTTGCTCCCAAAAAAGTGGACTGAAGTTTTATTGTTCCTGTTATTTATTTGTATTTACTAAAACAATTACGTGCATCAGATAGATTCATGTGTGGTTCAAGTGTGCAATAACAAACAGAACATCTATCTTATGCATGCAATTAGAGTTCGAGTTGCCAAAAAAATACTCCAAATTGTTTAGTCAACATTTTAAGGGTCACCCAGTATAATAATAATAGGATTATATTCAATCTTGGTATGACTTCAGTCTCAATACATGCTCGAACTCAACTTCATATTTGCTTCAACAGAACTCGGAAATTTTGCAAAATAGTTAACAACCTTTAAAAATCGAAATAATTCAACAGCTTTGCAAATAAATGAAATTAAACCATTTCTAGGTTAAAAATCGCCCATCATTCGTTAAACTGTTCGTACAACTGATCTTTCCTAAAATCGAGCTGCACAATGAAGAAAAAGCATCCATTAATTTCAAAGTTGGGTGCAATTTGTTCCATATTACTTTTCAGACACATAAGTTTGCCGTCTATTCAAGTCCCATAGACTTTACTACAAGAGAAACATCTGGCGGATTTCCGCGCGTTCGTTGAAGTTTGACCGAAAAACAATTCCGCGCATTATGCTAAAACTAACACTTCTCATTCGTCATTATTATTGTATGAGGAATGCTGAAATTCAAGTGAAAAATAGGCCTTAAAACTCATCCACCAACAGTGAACGACTATGGCATGGGTGATTCGGAGTAGGTTCTATTTCGGAGCTGAGACCTGGGAAGGTAATTTACTGAGTCGTAAAGTGCGATGCCTTAAGAGCTTCTGCCTCACAGGAAGCAAACACAGCGTGGCTCCTGAGCGTCTAGGAAACGCTTCTACACTAAACCAATATTGGGTGAAATTAATACAAGTATTGTTATCAGGAGAAAATGAAGAAGCCCTGCACTACACAAACCAACACACAGTGAAAGCATTTTGCATCACGTGTATTGGCAGATTGTGCTTATCAGAAAGTTTCTTTAATATTTAAAATGCTTCTGATACTGCTTCTGAATGATGAATTCTGTACAAAAGAAACAATATTAGTACTAGTAATTAAATTAGTAGTAGTCTCACACCAGATTACTTACATCCTCCAAAATAACAGCCCCAAGGCCCTGCATTTCGGTCATTTATAGTGACCATAATTCCTTTTATTTACCAATTTAAAATTAGTTTGTTTCGCCAAAGGGATTTCTCACAATTCGTTCTCAACAATTTAGTGCATTACTTCTACATACATTAGAGGTGCAGTTAACAACTAGAAAGAAATTAAGCTAAAACCACTTTTCCTACCCTGCCGGAAAAGTCAATCTCAGAATAACAGTAAAGGAAATACTGCACATTATCCTCAAACGATGAATATATTCAGTCCCTACGAATTAATCACCACGTTACAAGCCTAAAATTACATGATGAGACTCAAAGAAAGTCTTTTATCCTTATTTCGAATTAAGTTTAATTTTTTACCTGATATTCAACTAGTTGGCGAATCAATAGAGTCCCACCTAACAAGCAGTTAATAAATAATGGTTAAATAAGAATAGGAATTATTTTCTTGCCTCATTGACCATGTTATTCTTTATTTTTATTCCAATATAATGATTTAATATAAACATGGATTTAACAACTGTTATAGCTCAACCATGCAAGAAAGACGTAATCTCAAAAAAAAACTCCTAATTTGGGAGTGTATGAACCACCGTAGATTGCCTAGGTACTGTCACTCAGGCAACAATGTCCCGTCATTCTCAACGAAAGCCACAATTTTGACTGGAAAACAACGTTGTCTTTTGTTGCAATATGCTCATAATGTTTTAATATGACTCGTAATATTTCAATGTGACTCATAATATCACACTATGACTCGTAATGTTGCAATGTAACTCATAATGTGATACTGTGACTCGTAATATTGCAATATGACTCATAATATTGTAATATGACTCGTAATGTTGCAATGTGATTTATAATGTTGTATTATAACTCGAAACAAACTCCATTTGCGTAGTACGGGAGAAGTTAACTAACCGCATTCGAGTTAATAATCAGTGCTATAACAATAATCAGTGCTATAACAATAATCAGTGCTATAACAATAATCAGTGCTATAACAATAATCAGTGCTATAACAATAATCAGTGCTATAACAATAGTCAGTGCTATAACAATAATCAGTGCTATAACAATAATCAGTGCTATAACAATGATTAGCGCAGTTGGTATTCAGTCATTCAGATTAGTGAGATCATAAATGTTGGAGTCTGGTAAAGTCTTCAGAAATACATAAACTGTTTCCATTTCTCTACAACTTTTTATACAATAATTCCTTCATGACAAAGTTTTACACCATTCATCATTTATGATGCTTGCTGACAAAGTCCATGTTGATTAATGGAAAATATTGCAGGCATCAGTGCCCTGGGACTCAATACATGTTCAAGTGCACAGAAGACTATGTGGAACATTGATTTCCTAATCGGTCTTGATAATCAGTCAAAGCTCTTCTTTTATTTCAGTGGATTGCAAGTTTGAGACTCGTAGCTCCTCTTTACTAGAATTGCTCGTGTAAGTAATTGCTTTAGTCTCAAGACATAAATAATTCCTCCGGTCTCCAGATACTTTTGATTCAGAGAATGAGCGCTGGAAGCTTCGATTATGATGAAAACATAGGCTCACCAGCCCTTGACTCTAAAAACTTCTGATGCCAAACAAGAATTGAGGTTCATAGTAATATGTTCACCTCTTATGAAATTAATTAAACTATAAATACGTAAGTATTGCTTGACTTGCTAATATAAAATATACATATGACAACATTTAGAAATACTGCAATGCTCTGCACATGTAACTTTTTTGCCCGACAAAACCTAGCTGATGACATTTCTGTATTGAACTAAGAACTGTGATGTTGATGATGGTCCTCTACTCTGAACTGCTTTTTGGACTTCGTTGAACTAAAAATTGTTTTTTGTTGTGTCGGAAAACAAAACAGACGTGATTCATTTTGCAGTCGACCGTACAGCAAAAACATGCACAGGCACAAGTGTGATGAATAACCTACAAGAGATAAAATGCAGTGGATTGGACGACTCATATAGATAATTTGAGACAAACGTATTCTTAAATAATGTATAAAATCATTACTACAACAAAAGAACTATTCGTATAGAGTCTGTACTTCTGCTAGATGTGTAAATTTAAAATGATCACTTGAAGGGGAATCCGAGACGGTTAATTATGAAATAAAGATTTGTGCAAAATTACAAATATTTCATGCAAATTCTCACAATTATTGTTTCACCCAGGGTCTTTGAAAGATTAACAAAATACGCATTTCTTCTTTGAAGTAAGAGTCGCTTTTCATTTCGTATTAAAACCATTTTTAAAATTAATCTAAAACACTGAAATTAAGTTGAGTTCTGGTATTTAATTCAAACTCCCCATTAAAGAGTTACTTTCAATTAAATAACTGCGAATAAGCACTGAAGACTTTGACTCGCAGCGAAGTCTGCCTAAGATCAATAGTTTCGACTCTATAAACATTAATATCATTAAAGGTCCTCAGCGGGAAAAGACTTCAAAGCTATACAAACTTAAATCCTGAAATCTCTCTGTTTTACCACAGTTCAAAGGTTTCAAATCAAATGAATATTTCACATGTTTTGAATGTCACAAACCATTTTTGTAAGTCGAGTAAGAAATTATTGCATTTCATGAACTTTTATTGTATCTATTATAGCACTTAATGTTGGCCAAACATTTGTGACGTAGCTTCTTTTACCGCTGTTGGAATGAAATAAAACACGTTCATTCGACCAAAAGAACATCGGAAGCCTTCTGCACTTAAGGTCAAAAAAACTGAAACTCATACCTGCCCTATTTCAATCATCGTGAACGAAAGTTTCAAGCACACACCAAGGTTTTATTGAAAAATATCGTAAATAAAAAACTTTTTTGAAGTCACAGATTCAAGTTTTAGGAAAAGTTTTTCTTTTCCCTTTTACGTTATTTTACTGGTCAAACAAACTAGTTTACAAGTCAATTAGTACTAGTTAACTATATTACTAGTTTACTAGGTAACTATGGGTAACTATCTTACTAGTTAAATAGACATCGTATAAAACGGCAATAAATGGAGAAGAAATCAGCCATAGAGTTGGTTACAGAAATGACCAATTTTATTAATCAAGTCGCTTTTTCGTAAACTTGATAACCACAAACTCATGTTAATGTGTCCATGCCTCATACTACTTCAGGCCATGATCATGCTCATGCCTGTCTGACGTCAGCCATAGCAACACTCATGCTCCTGATGTCAGCCATAGCAACACTCATGCTCCTGATGTCAGCCATAGCAACGTTCATGCTCGCCTGACATCAGGCATAGCAACGCTCATGCTTGCCTGACGTCAGACGTAGCAACGCTCATGCTCGCCTGACGTCAGACGTAGCAACGCTCATGCTTGCCTGACGTCAGACGTAGCAACGCTCATGCTTGCCTGACGTCAGACGTAGCAACGCTCATGCTTGCCTGACGTCAGACGTAGCAACGCTCACAAGTCATCGCACATAAGACGAAAAGTTGTTCGAAACAGCTGTTCTATTTTCTTTTTTGATTTATGACAATTGTACTGTTGCGCAATTGTGTGTTCCGATTAATGCTCCAATACGGCTAATTCAAATAATAAATTTAATGAAACATAAATATATCCCTGAATCAAAACTCCATTAAAGTGTGAAACAAATTCACGAATGCATTAACTAAAATTGATATGCCAAGTTTTCACGCGCCAGTGAAGCAATTTAGTAGCAGCACCAATGCAAAAACGTAACAGACTGTCAAGTTTGTCAAATTTTTATGTCTCCATACTCGAGCTATGTAGCTTTTGACTTTGCCTAGCAGGCTAAAAACATCTAATGATATTATTTCTTCTTTCAAATATCGACTGAGTTTATTAAACTTATTTGAAAATGAAGTATTGGAAATTTGTGGCCCGAAACTGTTTATTTGGACATGTTTGAGAGCTGGACAAACTGGTACACAACGATGAGGAGGAGGCGCGAGCTACAGTGTACTGACCACACTTCACAACAGAATTGAATTTGCCTGAATTTATTTCATCATTTTTTTACAACTCTAGTGATCATCGCTCATTCTGCCGCGTTTAGTTTGCTGGACCTGCATGACGTCTTCATTTCTCGTAAAGTAGTACTGGCATTTTGTTATAAAGTTTATTGAGGCAGTCCAGAAAATTGTATCCTTTATCACTAAACTTTTGCCTGCAATGTACAGACCAGCAGCCTAGAAGACCATCGCTACAGCCATTTATTTCAGTAACTGCAGTGATAAATTGTAACTGCAGTGGCCAACACATCCATAGTTAACGAGCAAACTTACTGTTTTCAATACTTAAACGACTTTCAGAAATTTTCTCGCTTGAAATAAAATCATTATATATTTCATTGAAATGAAACCATTATTCTAAAGGCAGTAATCATAAACGACGTTGAAGTTTTACGCGCATAGAATAAATTCTACACCGTTCAGTGCAACTCATTTTACACAGACAGGGATTCTGAAGGTAAAAATTATAAAATGGCTTCCATGTAATGTGAATAATAATAATATTAAATGGAGTTACTTGTGGGCTGATTTAGTAGCCAGATCATTTGCAACAAAGTTTAAATTCATTGAAAATAATTAATAGGCATGATTGTTGGAAAAGATACGTGTACTGAGGGTTCTAAAAATGAAAACGCTTTCTCAAGTTTTTGAAAAGAACTTTTGATCTTTAGACGACACGCAAGAAGGATAATCGTATCGTGGATGTTGAGAATAACAACTGTGTGATTGTATCTCTCGTACTCGTACGACATGTTCACCACATAGGACTGCTGGTGTTGGAGCTCGCAACTCATCACGCATCACTAAGATTGCTGGCTTTAGCACGGAAATTTATCATAAGTGATTCTAGCTCAATCTATTCTTCTTTTAATTGGCTTCGATCCCGGAGTTATACTCGTTCCTGGAGGGCTCAAGATAAGGGAGGTTTAGGTTATAATGCTCATGGCAGACTGACACTTCAAGTAGCCTGAAATGTGAATAAAACTTGAGTATTTAGGATGATCACATAATTTGTAATGTAATTTTGACCTTAAGATGTATCCTGAAACAAAACGAATTGAATAGAAACAACTCTCGAGCATTAAATAATGTTCACTTAACGCTGTTATTATTTCTACATTCGTGTAC
Organism: Trinorchestia longiramus; assembly: GCA_006783055.1. Taxonomy (NCBI): domain Eukaryota; kingdom Metazoa; phylum Arthropoda; class Malacostraca; order Amphipoda; family Talitridae; genus Trinorchestia; species Trinorchestia longiramus. The sequence continues at coordinate 83,424 of VCRD01000664.1, read as the reverse complement.
AACCAAACCTTACAGTAAGTTCTGCCTCTGTCTGTTCTGTGGTTCCAGATTCTATATCTTACCGTTGCCGGTGATGTTTGCAGTAAATTTAGTAATATCAAAAAATAAATATTTAGATGTGCACTGCACTCAGTGTTACTTCATATTCATATATTCAAGCTTGGGCTCAAGCTGCATCTGCAGACTTGCCACATTCACTTTTAGACTAAAATTAATCAATGAAATTTTTTCGAAAGAATCTTTCCAACACAAGATGCTCTAGACGAAGATTATTTTTGGCAACCATCCTACTCCTCAACACCGGACACCAAAGTAGTTGATAAATTAGTACGTTTGTGTGTATTTAAGCAGATGTAATCATTTTTACGAGACGCCAAAGACAGTATTTTCAACTTTCCGTCTTCAGTCTGATAAACAGTAGTCCCTAAAAAACTTCCACCATGTTACACGTCTGAACAACATAGAAGCTGACTACTTGAGAGCACCTGAATACGCACACTGGCCTGCCCTTGCAATTCACATTCAAAAAACGTACTCGTACATGTATAATTGTGCCACCTTCGAAACTGTTCCAGGGAAGAGGGAAAAAAAGTCCTCCAATTCTAGAACTAAAATAAGCGCTTGCAATACAGCTCTCAACTGCAGCAAACCCTACCGAGCGGAATGCACCTGAGGATGATAACAAAATTCGTTTCAGATAAAAGTTCCAATGCACACACAACACACGCAAAGTCTCTCAGCTTTGTATGTTACTAAAGGGTGTAGGATGAAGCGTGTACTTCTTGGCTCCCAACTTCTAACTAATTCCGATGGTGTGGTTTTCAGTTTGCGAGTGAAGCGACCTCAGCTCACCCTCAGGCCTTGCTCGACTCTAACAGATGAACAACGACTCACTCAATCCAACCGTAGCAAGTAGATTACAGCGAAATGACCTTATACTTGTATGCTGGAGAAATATACGTGCATAACAAGTCTACCCAAAGCTGTTACTCGCAACTATATCCTCAATGGCCCAAGAAACAAATTATATGTTACGCTACGTATCCTTTTCCATCATTTTTATGATCCTACCCACAGTAACCTATCGTTTAATTTTCCGTAATCCTGTCCTGTTTAGCCCACTCAACGTATTATATGGCTGTCCTATTCCTCCTTTTCTCTGATCCTCGGTTCGAATGTAAGGTACGAAATTATTTTAAATGTTACAAAAAAATTGTTCATTCATTACAAGCGTTTAAAATCATGTGGAACCGACTAACTGTATAAATTGATGTTCGAAATTTCGAACAAACCCTAAATCCCAACGCAGCTCCCTGCAAATTCTATATATCATACCAAAGTCCCTATAATGTATTCTGGGGATCATTTCCCTCTCCCAGCCGTATTCCTTCCTTACATACTCGGCGATAAACTCTCCCCTTTCACTATTCTCTTTTCCTCTTCCCTTTCACTCTTCCCATTCCCAAGGTCAAGCCAAGGTCTCTTTTCTCTGCTCCATATCGTGAGCTCTTCCAAAAGTAGCGCTTTACAATGAAGCTGTTTCACGTGGTGAGGCAAACAGTCATCTACTGCTACGGCTTACTGCAAGAACAGTGTCATGTGTATCATAAAATAAGTGTTTAAACTCTTCCTGCCCACTATTATTCTAACTTAGTAACAATGTATCGGAAATTAAATTAAATTCTGCTGCAACAAACTACTGAAATTTAATGATATTTTTCATGACGAAATGAGGTAGGTGTAGCATTTCCTATGTTGATGCATCTGTAAGCTGGGGGAGTAATGTAAAAAATGGTATCTCATTTAAAAAAATATAAAAAACCTTCTTAGACCTCCGAGTCACGACTGCACTGAAGGCTCCGTAAGGTGCAGACTATAAATAAATTTCGTTGCACAACATTAATGCATTATAACTCGTTAAGTTTCAATGCTCTCGTGTTGTTCTTAAGCCTGTCTTAGTACAGGAACAACAGACCAAGCTTACAGAATAACTTAGAAGGAAGTACTTCTCTAATGGATTCTTCCAGTATCAGCTTACCTTGAAATAGACACCTCTATAATTAATATCAAGCACAGACATGTTGAATTACACTTCTAATTCCCTGTAGTACATTCAGAGGATAGATACGTTTTTAAATATTTCAAAGGTGCAGCGGTTGTAAGAAATAGCGACCAGCTAGAATTCTAAAAGAGATGAGTACTCAATGTTTCAGCAATTACTGAGGAGGCAAGAAAAATCGATCAATCACCAGAGCAATCTTACTTCAAAGTTGTCACAGCTGTCTATTTAATTTTAATTGTAGCCTCTGTATGATAACCAAGATTTATTCAGACAAGCACATTGCTGAAACCCCATGCTTGTAACTACGAAGTAGTCAAATTTTCCCCAACATGAATTTTTTTATATTTTTGTAATTTAGCCATCATTTCTGCACAAACTTAAATGGATTTGAGATAATAATAAGTGTCATCTGTGATAACATTTTTATACTAAATTACAGCTAATATCCCAAAATGTTACAAGATTTATGACTTAGCGGAAGTTTCCTAGTCTTTTATTTTAATCCGAAAAAGGCAAGAAACAGACTCAACCAAAAAAACACATCGATAGCAACTTAAATTATCAGGAGACACTCCATAACGATAAATTGACAGCTTTCAGCAGATGTAGACAATTTTGAGCTTTGAATGATAGGCTTAATCTGCACATATCTATCATTCTGAGCTGTTAAAGGTACCTGTGTTGTCAAAAAATTCTATCATTTAGAAGTATGCAAAGAAAAAGGCCCACAGCAGCAAATCAAAGGCTGGTGTTTCGGAGAAAATAGTCCTTCGTGATCGTGAAAAACTGAAATGAATAATGAATAACCCAGAAAACCTATGAAAAATGATAAGATGAAAAGTTTTCCATCGAATTCCGCGTCTCTCGGCAGACGTCGACCAATATATGTATTACACAGAGATATTCTTCAATAGTATCGGGTGAAGCCAATTTCTCTGCTAAGAAGAAGCGTCATGCAACTCGCAGAAGGTACATTTCAATAGAAATGTTGGAAAAATACAGTAACTCCTGTGATAAGATAAAACAAAATCGTATAACTCGTCAAAATTATTCGAATGTGGTTGGCAAGATCCCAACACCGCTGATAGGGAAAGCATACGCTACCTAAGTGAGGCATTGCGGGGCTGCAAAATAGTTTAGCATGGTTTTGCATAACCCTTTAAATTTCTTCTTCGTCACAAAATAAAGAATGAACTCTCAAATATGTTGAAAAATATTTCAAAAAATTATCATTGAAATGTATTCAAAAATTACGAAACTAAAAGGCGATAGACGTATCAACAAGACAACGATCCAATAATGTACAAACCAGGACAAGCAACCGTGTGGCTCAACAGGCATCGTGTAACATTTCCGATGGTTCAGGCCAGGCTTCTGAGAAGAATCTAAATGAAAAATTTCAGAAAGGTATAGACTTATACTCGAAAACTGTAGCTTCTCAATTTAGCCATTGAAATTGGCCGGACCATAAACGGACATTTTAATAAACAATTGATCCAAATAGTTTCTAATGAAGTAATTATTTTTTCAGAAAACGTCACAATTATATTTTTAAACCTTTTGTAAACTCATTGACTCTGATAGAACAATTGTGTGTTAGTTCATAAAGTACTCACATGTCGTTTTTCAATTCTTATCTAAACCAAGTATACTTTCATTTCTCTATTTCTGGTAACCAAATAAGTGAAATCGTGATTGAGTAACTGAGCGGTCCATCCACTAAATGTGCTGGTAGGTCCGTTATCTTGGGTCGACATGCATATTCATATCTCAGCAGTGAGAAAATTCAGAAAATATTATTCTTGTAAACAATATAGACTGCCATCACTATTATTGTTAGAATATCATAGGATATTTTGATAATTCGTATGTGATAAATTTCTAACCGAATCATTTTTTCAACATGGTATGAGTACTTATTGAACCACAGCACATTAAGAACTGGAAAAAAAATATTTGATGCAAAAACTATTACATCACAACAAGTACGCTGACAATAAAAGAAATTCTAAGACATTCTTTGCGCATTGAAGACTGTGATTGTTTAATTTATTTAACCTCTGTACTGTAATTCAATGTCATTAACGCACGAATTCCTTTTATTAGCCACGTGAATCATAAATGAGAGTTTTGCAACAGTTACTCCACTGAAAACTAAACATTTAAAATTTGCCTGAATTTTGCACACTCCTGAACAACAGTGAGGCCTCAGCTGCACCAGCTGACCAGGGAGGCAGAGGAGGCGTGTTATGCTCATGTCTCAGTTGCACCAGCTGACCAGGGAGGCAGAGGAGGCGTGTTATGCTCATGCCTCAGCTGCACCAGCTGACCAGGGAGGCAGAAGAGGCGTGCTACGCTCATGCCTCTTTAAATAGAGGAACACGTGGAGTAACAGGTTTGGTTGACGCGTCTCAGACGCTGGAAACAAATTGGTTTAACAACTACGTATTTATTTGAAAAGAATGTAGAAACCAGAGAAAGTTCCATCATGAGTAAAATAAGAGCAATCTGCACCCTTTTTCTCCTGCAACAAGCTCAATACAACATCAGGGTCACAATTTTTAAAGCTGTTTGAAAGCTACTTGTTGCTAACATCCAACAATGGGAAAATTTGTAAACGAAACAGAGGGAGTGTACGATGCCAAGTCCAATTAGCCATACAAATATTCGGATTATTTACTAGAAATATTTTAATCATATTATTAGGAGTTCTCTGAACTCCTTTTTTTCATCGTAATGACTACAATTATACTAAAAGAACGATTTTTCAATACAGATATGCTAGGATCAAGTTAATTACAAAATGAAAAAATTTGTACCGAGAATTTTTGAATCCTGTGCTTGAAAATGGCTGAATTAATTCATTCGTCCCTATCGTCTGGACCAAAAGACAACCTATAAAAGACAATTACCTGTCCTACACAAGTGACAAACGAAAACAGTTACAGTGTCTGAATTTCTTCCTTGTTTTGTAACATCGTTCACTTAGTAACGCAGCATCTGCTCCTGGAGTCGATTTTCGAATCACGTACGCAGGGACTCTATCAAATGAATGTAATTAAGCAAATATACCCACGGGTAAATATACCCACGGGTTATATCTACTGCCTAGAACCCGTTTCAGATAAAGGTACGAACGTACGAGGTATTCACTGCCCATGCAAAATTAGGAGTCCCGATTTTTATATGAAACATGATATAAACAGATGAACTGCGATGAATACATGTGAGAAAAAAAGTTGGGGGATTATTTTGCTAGAAAGTAGCAATCTCTAGGAAATAATTCTTATTTATTCAACCATCACAAACAAAAATGTGTAAAGGAAATACAGGATTGAAAGTAGAAAGTACTATATTTTGCACATGCACTGTCAAGTGTATTTGTTCCACTGCAACTTGAGTTATAATACATCACCATGATTTAAATAAATTAAATGCCTCAAGTTCAAATAAAGTTTAATCACACAGATGATGAATTACTCATCTGATGTAGGTCCATAAAGCGACTAGCGTAAATCAATGATGACCTCAAAAACAGTTGTTCTTTTCGCATTGAAACGCTGTGTGCAGTGACCAGTTAATGTTTAGCATTGAAAAACACATTGATAGTACTCATATTATGATAAAATGGAAACTATTCAAGTAGGGAAACTATCAGTGTTCTTAAAATTGATCTTTAAGCCGTCGATTGTTTGTAGTTAAATCTTGGAAGTCTTTACCGTAGACTTTTCAGCAGGTTCAACTGATGATGGGTATACTTAAATCTTGGGAGTCTTTGCCGTAGACTACTTAATACGAAGTGTGGTCGTGGATGATTTAAAGATTTTGGAACTGAATAGAAATATTTAATTAAATTTCAAGCCCAATATCTCAAACTCCATGTTATAATTTAAAGAGGTAGCCATTTATGTATTATAAAATTTATTACCTTAGATTCAACAATGTATAACTTGACGAACCCTTATGACGTAGCACGCTCTGAATTTCAAGGAGTGTTGAGTATAAACTGTTGCTGCTGCTTGAACAAGGAGTCAGATCAGAGTTTGGGCGCAACACAGAGCACACAACACAACATTCCACCTCAACTGCTGCTGACCAACTGAAGGATGAATGCTAGGGAGAGACGGTCATTCAAGAGCTCGTTGAAAATAATGTCAGTATGGACCAAGTTGTTGAAAACAGGTATTCTAGTGCCTACATTTCCTTTTCAAATAGTGATATTGCATGGCTCTCTTCACAGTTAGAAATATAATGCACTTAAAAATACTAAACAGTTATGTTACAGCTTATTCGTCTGCAGATAAGTCTTAAATGTCATAGATGGGTAAAAACCATCATGTACATGAAAACCCTCAATCGTTTTCGATCGAATCTTGCTATTAGGTTGACGAACTTTTCTAGCATATAAGCAATGCAAAAGTCTTAAAAAGAATACACAATTTTAACCAATATTTATAGCCCATTTATCAACCACATTTACAAAAGAAATATAAATCCCATATACTCACCTATAAACACACAAGATGGTATATGAAAAAGTGAACAACGCGGATAAAAAATAGCATGAAAAAATCACGAGATTTCAATCATGTAATAACCACTTTGCGTGATACTGAAAGTTCTCTGAATGTTTAAGTACTGGTTTTGCTGTGAGTCTCATGTGCGGTCAGAAAGAATCGAGCACAAATGCAATCTTTGAAATCTGCCAGCTTAGCTGCTGAAGCTATTTTAATTATTGATGCGCCATTAAGCAACGGTGCTGTGTACAAGAGCGTGAAATAGCACAAATTACATGAACTATTTCATGAATCATTTTTGTCAGTTCTGCCTCACATAGTGTACTTAGCAAGTATCATACACATACTAACCTGTGTGACTCAGATAGTGCAATGCACATACTAACCTGTGTAATTGAAACTATACATTAATGACGATTTCATATGCAGCGGTAGAATTTTATTAATATGAGCAATATTGAGTAACATTTAAATAGTCAACTAATATTTCACTATCAACCAGGATATTTTACATAGAACCGTCATTGATTTTTCAAAACTGTTCCGAAATTTATTTCCTGTAATTATTTAATTTAACATGATAAGTATACCATTATTGCACTTTCTCCTTTTTAAAAAGTTCATATGTTGTGAACATTCACGCCCGCCTCATGCAAAATTTCTGTTCTGCACTTTGCTTATCGTAGTACGTGACTCCTACACAGAGAGCGCCACACAGCTCCTCAGGCAATCATCCAACTTCTGTTCTCTCCGTTCACCTCTACATGCCATTTCAATGCATCACTTATGCACAACGCAAACGCGCACTTATAGTTAGTAAAGAAATCGTAACTTGAAGTTTACTCTAACTGTCATAAATGCTTAAGTCGTACCTGTCTCGGAAAATGGGATTTTTTAAGTTTTACGTATATTAATTTTGAAAATTTGTTTAAATTAGTCAACCGTCGTCACTTCTATTATATTGCATTCAGTAAAATATTCACTTATTACCAATTTTTATAATATTGCATTTAAAAACATTTCATCTTATTTTACGCATTAACTTCACTAGAATAGACAGTTTTTGCTTGTTTTTCACCTTGTTTCTTAACTTACATGTAAGGGAACACTGATGAAACTCAGCAGAATTGTTTGATAAAATAACACGTTTTTTCCGAATTTAATTACAATTGTTTAACTTCATTACTGCCTCATTCTAGAGATCAGCAGCATACAAAAATATGGGAAAAATTCATCTCAAGTTAGTTAGTAATGTATTATTTATGTGTGACATCATTTTTTCTGCCAGTTGATGTTTTTCTTAGGCATCCAGTAACAAAACGAAAGAGTTTGAGGTGAAGAAAAAGGACTTTCCTCCTCTCTTATATTTCTCAGTACTATCGACCATCCGGTCAACACGAGATAATGAAGTCGTAATGACCTTGGAGAGCTAAAAGTCCACCTTGGGAACGTGGTCTAAGGATAAACTGATGCTCATAGTTGACTGATCGTATGCCGTCAACTACTCAAAATTATGTCGGTCACTGAATTTGAATAATGATGAAAGCAACAGATAATTCATTTAATTCAAAAACTTTACAGCAATATTATGCTCTTCGTTTCGGAAATACAAATATATAGAAGCTAAAGTTTTTATCGATTACTAGTAAGTACTCGAATCATGTTCGCTTTGTTTCTCATTTTGAGTTAAACACTTTAAATATTGCATCCCTATGGAACTCACTGTCATTATTTGAAGAAAGGATATGATATCAAAAGTCATTCGAAGGTTACAACAACAATGTGAACATATGCAGTATATGTATGGCTTTAGCACTGCTAAAAAGGATCGCACAAAGCACCCAAATGCAATCACCATTAGTGGCGGAGAACTAAATCTTTGTCCAGCAGATTTGTCTCCAGTGAGCAGGCAACACGTCACTCGTGCGTCTCCCAACACGCACATGGTACTAATTCTTAGCATATCTAGCAGAGTTATTTGTATTATTAATGGTTGTCATACACCATGCCGTTTGTGCTTGCTAGATCTTATGTCCGCAGTCCGGAAAGCAGAACGCATAGTACTTTTGACTGCATTGTGATTGTTTAGTTTTCTCAGGTGTGCAAAGAGTATGCATGATTAAAGACTTGAGAATGTTAATTTATCTTTAATGTTGTCGAACAGAAGACAAAACTTTTAACAGTACGCTGAAATGACAGTCGTCAGCTAAGTTGACAATAATGATATTAGACCTTTGAGAATATTAGAAATGTAATTACCTGGCAGTAATTACATAGACGTAGGAATAATAACGTAAGAATATTTGAACAAGTTTTTTGTACGTTACCTGAATAACGGGAATATCAAAGGTTAAATTTCGTTCGGCATCTCATCAAAATGTAAAAAAACAACTAACACTTTTACGTGTAATTTTTCGTTTATACGTTACAATTACAGGTATCAATAACCTGACAATTGGAATTTTAAAAATAATAACAAATAAGTTGGCATGCAGTTCATCATTTTTGCCATTCATTTAATGATTCTCATTAAGTAAGACAAAAAATTATGAAGGCATACTTCACGGGTTGCAGTGTCATAGGTTTAGTGGTTATGATCTTTAGCGTCGTGTAAACAAGAGTACGACAGTAGTTCATCAAATGGCAATTGTATTTAATAGACTACGGGTCTACAGCTAATAGTTATACGAAGAAACAAAAACTACAAATTTGTGCGTTGCAATAAAAAAGATAAATTGCTGAAAATGTAAGCACTAAAAATAAAGCTCAGGTTGGCTTATTTTGCTATTTTCTATTTGACACGCATTTTTTTTTTAACATCCTGACCTAATTCTTTTTTCTAATGATTTTCCGATTACAATGAGAAAATGTGATATTAAAGCAATTGTTACTAGAGTCTACTGTACATGATTGTTTGCTCACTTGCTGCTGCTGCTGCTGCTGTGGACTGCTGTGTAAGCCAGTAATCTGTTAAAATTGTATATGAATTATTTCATTCAATTTTGTTCATTTCAAAATGGTTGATAACCACAACTAACATGGAGATTAATACATGAGAGTCATCATAAAAACAAATTTGAAAATGAATAAACTATGGTAGACAAATTAGCTGGTTGTGTTGGAGAAATGAACCAATAAGTATCATTGTCTCTGCCTGGCTCCAGTAAAGGAGAAACTATTTTGAGCATAGATGAATGAACATGAATTACCTTTGCTAGATTTTGAAATGAAACTATTTTCATTTCAATTTTCATGGGCTGAATGTGTATGATGGTGAGTGAAATTTAAACTTTTTCGATATGAACCTAGTTACTTATGAAAATAATAGGAAAATCATTGAAGCCCATCCACTTACCTAATTAATGTTGTGTTGTACAGTAATTTTTTTCAGTATGGTTCAAAGTATTTAAGAATTTACAAACTATTGAAGGCTTACCAAAAGTATTTTATCATGAGAATCTTGACTAGTTTTATGTTGCATGCTTTAAATTTTGGCTAGTTATTTAATGTGTTGTAAAGTATGTATGCCCAGGAACTCTATTAATACAACAGATTATCTCATCAGGTTTGTAAACCTTCAAAAAAATTCCATGTCAGCTTTCTAAAATTGTAAAAACTAAACTGTCCTATGCATATGTCATATGGTAAATTGAGTACCAGTGAATAACTTACATATTATTTGTTTGAATATGCTCAGAGCTAGCAAAGTAGTTTACATGCTGAAACACTAAAATATAATGCATCAACCTAAGTGTTGAGATGTTAAATCCCACTCCTGAAGTATTTTTATTTGATGCTCTCTTTTATCACATATTCTATATATTTACTGCTGCTACATACACTGTAGAAACCTTTACCATCAAAGCAACTGTTGATTGAGCTGTAGAATAATATACCTGGCCTACACTAATAATAGTATGGAATTAGTGTGACCCTCTCTGCTTCATCCTATACCTCTCTCTGCAAAGTATGAAAGAGAGTTTGTAGATTTACTGTTTTAGATCCATTATACATACCTCTTTACATTACATGAATGAAAATTTTGAAATCTAGTTTGGACACACAAGCATTAAATTTTACCAAGTCAGACTCACATTGAGTAAAATTGAGAACTAACTTATTGAGCTGATGACAAACAGATGAAACAATGTAATATTGAAATGTGGAATGGGGATGATCATTTTTCTGCAGGTGACCAACAAAAAAATTTGTCTAGCCAGTGTACTGAGCACAGCTGCAAAAATCTCACTTGTTGAATGGCCATAAAGTAAAAAGAGGTTCCAACTTGAAGATTGTACTACCATTTTGTTATGTGTTAAAAAATCAATCCTTGTATGAGTCCAAGCTCTAGAGCTTGTATTAATGTGTATCAAAAAATCTGATGGAAATTATTTTTTGTACAGTTTTTAGACTCTGTCATGTTTCATAAAAACAAAATTTGAGATCATTACTGGTAATTTCTACTTCAATGAAGATATTTTTAATTTATAACAAACTTAGAAATACTTTTGATCCCTCTGATTACTCCTGGTCACATTCCAGATGTTCTGGTCAATATTTTGAGTCTCATTTGATTGAAATGTGGAGATACTTAATCAAAATTTGAAAACTTTTAATTGTTATCTAATCCTTTAACTTCAAATGAGAGACTATTTCAGGTCTACACTTGGAAACAATTTCAAGTTGAAATTTGGAGACTATCATTTAGGTCTAAATTTGGAAATACTTGGGTCAAAATTTTTGGGGTGTTTGGGATCAAGATCAAGGTATATCTTTGGGTAAAATATGATGATATGTAGAGTAAAAATTGAAGAATATTTCTGGTTCAAATTTGGAGATTTTTTGGTGAACTTGAAGCTACTTATAGCAGCAAACCACTAAAAAGTTTCTCAAAAACAAATTTTACGTAAATTCTCTTGTATGAACCACTAAATCAAGTATTATTGCGACACAACTTATTACCTTTCCCAGTTTAGCCACTGTGGTCGAGTGGTCTACGGCCTGTCTCATGTATCAGGTCTCTGCCTCGTGCAGAAAGACTGCGGGTTCGAAACCCGGCCGTGAACACGAGTTATTTCTCGTTGTTTCTTCGCGCCGTGAGCTCGCGCATATCGGTAAGGCTTACTGGGTAAGCAGTCAACACGCTCATGGACACGCCCATCAAACCTCCCGTGATCGTCGCATGGAGCTCACCATCACCCTTACTCTTAGAATGTTAACCTTAAGAATTTGAAAAACCAATGTACTAATGTCTATGTACTGTGTACTTGATTGGAAATAAAGTTGTTTGTTTGTTTTGTTTATCAAGTAGGCATCAAGTGAGATAATTTCAATTTTTGGTGTCAGAAAAATTTAATTTTACTATTAAATTTTGTTTTTCAGAGACTCCAGCATCATTGCTGATGCTCACCATCAACTTCCTCAGCTATACTGCAAAACTTGCTGCCAAGTCCAATGTGAGCTTGGAAAATTGTCTAAAGAGAGCACTCGTTACCTTAGAGGTAGCTGCAAACTACAAAGTAACAGAAATTATGTAAAAAATACAATATAAATTCATTGTCAAGTGCATTGTCTTGTATGTGATGTTTGCCAAGGCACTAGTAGTGCACAAACACTGTGAACACAATCATATGTTGTTATGCAACTCAACTCTGCTGTAATTCAGGTAATTATAATTTACAATCAAAATAATAATAGCCATAAAATAATTTGAAAACATTTATTTCAATTGAATAGAGCCTGTAACCAACCAATGGCAACATGAAGCATTTGTCTTTTTTTCGTGTTGGTCAGCTGCTGAGAGATCAACTTGCAGGTTTACATTGTACCTCTTGAAAGTTACTTCGTTATTTTACAGATAAATTGCATCCATGATTAACTTGTGTAATTTTATATAAGAAATGAAGATCATTCCCGTATCTCACTTACTGAAAATTCAGTAGTGATCTTAATTATTCATATTGTATAGGGAAATCTTTTTATGCGATAGATTAATGGAGATCAAAGGTGCTTCCTTACCATTGAATGCACTACTATACTGTATCTTTTGACGACATCTGTTCAATGCGTGGTAGTTGTCTAAACCGTTCAAATGATTCCAATATATAAATCTTTATCGAGCATGCATCATAGGAATCATAAAGAGTCATCAGAGGTATAACTTGTAAAATGTATTTCTTAACTAAAATGCTACAAGAAAACCTGTGTCATTGCAGTGAAATTCATAGGTCCCCCTCAGGGTACCAGAGTTTCTGCCCCTGATAAAGTGCATTGCGACAGTTGTGCTAAGGCTTCAGGATAAGGCTGGGCTGCTAATAAAAATATTGAGTCAAGCAACTGTAGGTTATTGGATTTGCGAAGTTGCATCATTTCCAATTAATTATATGCATTTCCTGCTTTCAAAGGGCGCTGTAGAATAAATATAAGCCTAGGGATGT
>VCRD01000664.1:43336-66237 GCA_006783055.1 Trinorchestia longiramus | reverse complement strand
AAGTATGAAAGAGAGTTTGTAGATTTACTGTCTTAGATCCATTATACATACCTCTTTACATTACATGAATGAAAATTTTGAAATCTAGTTTGGACACACAAGCATTAAATTTTACCAAGTCAGACTTATATTGAGGTCCATTGAGTAAAATTGAGAACTAACTTATTGAGCTGATGACAAACAGATGAAACAATGTAATATTGAAATGTGTAGTGGGGATCATCATTTTCCTGCAGGTGACCAACAAAAAAATTTTTCTAGCCAGTGTACTGAGCACAACTGCAAAAATCTCACTTGTTGAATGAGCATAAAGTGAAAAGAGGTTCCAACTTGAAGATTGTACTACCATTTTGTTATCTGAAAAGGTTAGCAAATCAAGCAGCCTCCATAAAAAATCAATCCTTGTATGAGTCCAAACTCTAGAGCTTGTATTAATGTGTAACAAAAAATCTGATGGAAATCATTTTTGTACAGTTTTTAGACTCTTTGTCATATTACATAGAAGCAAAATTTGAGATCATTACTGGTAATTTCTACTTCAATGAAGATATTTTTAATTTATAACAAACTTAGAAATACTTTTGATCCCTCTGATTACTCCTGGTCACATTCCAGATCTTCTGGTCAATATTTTGAGTCTTATTTGATTGAAAAGTGGAGATACTCAGTCAAAATTTGAAAACTTTTAATTGTTATCTAATCCTTTGACTTCAAATGAGAGACTATTTCAGGTCAACACTTGGGAACAATTTCAAGTTGAAATTTGGAGACTATCATTTAGGTCTAAATTTGGAAATACTTGGGTCAAAATTTTTGGGGTGTTTGGGATCAAGATCAAGGTATATCTTTGGACAAAATATGATGGTATGTAGAGTAAAAATTGAAGAATATTTCTGGTTCAAATTTGGAGATTTTTTGGTGAACTTGAAGCTACTTATAGCAGCAAATCACTAAAAAGTTTCTCAAAAACAAATTTAACATAAATTCTTTTGTATGAACCACTAAATCAAGTATTATTGTGACACAACTTATTACCTTTCCCAGTTTATCAAGTAGGCATCAAAACAATCTTTATTTCCAATCAAGTACACAGTACATAGACATTTAGTACATTGGTTTTTAAATTCTTAAGGTTAACATTCTTAGAGTAAGGATGATGTTGAGCTCCATGCGACGATCCTGGGATGTGTCCATGGGCGATGAGTTGAGGTCTTACCGATAAGTGCGAGCTCACGGCATGAAACGAGAAACAGCTCGTATTCATTGCCGGGTTTCGAACCCGCACGGTCTTTCTGCACAAGCAGAGACCCGATACAGAACACGGGCCGCATACCACTCGACTATGGTGGCTGCCTCCATAAAAATACCATCATACACATCATACACCACAAGTGTTTTTTCCAAGTGAGATAATTTCAATTTTTGGTGTCAGAAAAATTTAATTTTACTATTACATTTTGTTTTTCAGAGACTCCAGCATCATTGCTGATGCTCACCATCAACTTCCTCTGCTATACTGCAAAACTTGCTGCCAAGTTCAATGTGAGCTTGGAAAATTGTCTAAAGAGAGCACTTGTTACCTTAGAGGTAGCTGCAAACTACAAAGTAACAGAAATTATATAAAAAATACAATACAAATTCATTGTCCAGTGCATTGTCAGGTATGTGATGTTTGCCAAGGCACTAGTAGTGCATAGACACTGTGAACACAATCATATGTTGTTATGCAACTCAACTCTGCTGTAATTCAGGTAATTGTAATTTACCATAAAAAATGATAGTAGCTATAAAATAATTTGAAAACATTTATTTCAATTGAATAGAGCCTGTAACCAACCAATAGCAACATGAAACATTTGTCTGTTTTTTTCGTGTTGGTCAGCTGCTGAGAGATCAATTTGCAGGTTTACATTGTACCTTTTAAAAATTACTTCGTTATGTTACAGATAAATTGTATCCATGATTAACTTGTGGAATTTTATATAAGAAATGAAGATCATTCCCCTATCTCACTTATTGAAAATTCAGTATTGATCTTAATTATTCATATTGTATAGAGAAATCTTTTTATACGATAGGTTAATGGACATCAAAGGTGCTTCCTTACCATTGAATGCACTACTCTACTGTATCTTTTGACCACATCTGTTCAATGCGTGGTAGTTGTCTAAACTGTTCAAATGATTTCAATATATAAATCTTTATTGAGCATGCATCATAGGAATCATAAAGAGTCATCAGAGATATAACTTGTAAAATGAATTTCTTAACTAAAATACTACAAGAAAACCTGTGTCCTTGCAGTGAAATTCATAGGTCCCCCTCAGGGTACCAGAGTTTCTGCCCCTGATAAAGTGCATTGCGACAGTTGTGCTAAGGCTTCAGGATAAGGCTGGACTGCAAATAAAAATATTGAGTCAAGCAACTCTAGGTTATTGGATTTGCGAAGTTGCATCATTTCCAATTAATTATATGCATTTTCTGCTTTCAAAGGGCGCTGTAGAATAAATATAAATCTAAGGATGTGAAATGCTACCTTCCTATTTGTGTCCTATTTTGCATCTGCAGAGAACTAATGTATTTTGTTCAGCGAATGTTCTCTACACTGTCTGTTGTTGTAAGACAATTTAAATGTTATTTAATTTCCAGTAATTTCCGCCAATCTCTTGCTTTGATCTGTTGAGCAAATCATGTTTTGCCAGAGTGAACACACCTCGCTGCAATGATCCGCTCGCACGCACAGCTCAACTCTCCTATCAGAAAGAAGAGACGCAGGTAATTGGGTTTCCTTTATGTGGACACCTTACAAAGCAAATGTTTATTTACTTATTGCATTTGGTGTTCGTTTTATTGCTCATGCAGAGGGACACTTGGACGCAGCGCTGTGTCAAGCTTCATCAGAACACCACCTGATCCTCTGCATGAGTTGTTCCTTTGCACGTTTGTCTTCTAAACTCAATCCAAAATTTTCTGTGCGCAACATTACGGCTCAAATGTTTATTGCTCCGTAATTGTTGCTAGATCAAAGGAGAGCTTGAAATTGAAAAATAAGTTTTAATTCGCTTCACTATTAAGGTGGACGTAGTGTGCTTGGAAATGTGAATGTACAATGGTAGTGATGAGTATCATTGTGACCCTTTCTAATATAAAAAATATTTCAACTTTATAGAATATATTCTCTTTCTTGTAAGGCTTGCCACGTTTTTATCATTCATTTATATTAAGTAATTACACTCATCATCTTCATTTTGTTACAGTTTTTAATGAGTGAAGATATTTTTTGTCGGCCTTCGATGTTGAACTAATAATGTAGGTAGGATCCGTAGTACAAAGTTTAGAGCTCTCATAATCAAACGTTGCTGGTTTTAAGCTCGACAAATGCACCTCCCAGTGTTGACCGTATTCACAGGAGAATGAAAAATACTTGGTGTAAAAAACTTTCGTGACTTTATTTCTGCTGTTTGATTGATCTTGTCTTTCGTCTTTTTACTTTTTTCTCTCACGTGAAAGAGATCGGATTGGTGCAACTGATTATATACACTAGCATATTCCTTAATTTGTTTATCTATTTTATTTTTCAATTTTTCCTCTCGTTGAAATGCTTCCATCAATTGTGAAAAGACTAGGATTGAATACGGTATTTTAAGTTCCATTTTCCTTTCCATTTCGAATATACATAAAAGCTGCAATATGTATATGAGGTAGTATATGTAATATGTATAATACATATATGGAAAAATGGTTGTATTATGTATATAATAAATGAGGAAATACAGGACAGTTACAGCCTGGTGGTACAGAACATTTTCTACTTGGACCATGTTTGTACTGCATGTATAGTATTCGTATTCAGTGGGGCCGATGAAATGTGATTATGATAATGACGTGAAATTTTGTAAAGGTCTGTCCACATGAAAGTTGCAACGTTTGTCAATTTGAATGAATTAACCGTGGTTGTCGTCTCTCGTGACATTTTTCGGTATCTTCCTTCAATTGAATGGTGTTTTGTGTATATGAATTTCTATTTTTTAGTCGCACATTGCTCTTGTGCTTGTTATTGATTTATTTCTACTACCGCAGTCTCGATTAAGCATCTTGTTGCCTGCAAATCCTAATTCGTGACACTTTCAGGTTTGAGCACAACTACGACCGTCAGCATTTAAATGCTGTTGTGCAGAAAGTCAAAGATGGCGAACTGACCATCAACTCTGCAGCAGATCTGTACGCCATACCTCGCACTACCATCAGCTCTCGCCTCAGGAAGGATGGCTGGTACTCGAAGGACTCGATCCCTTCTGATCCTCAACTGCCTCATGAAATTAAGGCGGAACTTCTTGTATGGTTGAAAAAAATGGAAGAGATAGCTTGCCCTGGTGTAATCAAGGCACTGCCGTTCGTTATTCAGGAAATATGTGAAATGTTTGGAGAGCACACTGTATTTCCAGCTGATAACCTGCCTTCCGAAGAATACTGTGAACGCTTGCTGACTGAGCTACAGGACACTACTGGTGGCTTCTCTACCAACCTCTGCAGCAAATTAAACGTATCTGTGATTGATTGTTGGCTTAAAAAACTGAGATCCTTATTTGAAAATCACTATGGACTCGATGTGGACACTTTCCTCAGCGGCGGTGAGTGTAATATTGGCCAAATATTCTGTTGCTTCCAACTCGCCACGCTTCTGCGACGCGACGACGGCAGTTCTGGCATATTGGTCAACTCGTTCCCTGGAGAAGTTCATGAACGTCAACAGTTGCTAACCATGTATACGTGCCTCGGTGTAGACGGTTCCACCCTATCTCCCTTATTCGTTGTGAGGAGCAGGTCGTCGGAACAAAAATATTTCGTCAATCCGACTGACAGTGACGCGTCCTTTGAGGTTTGGTCAAGAGAAGGCGGCATGAATGCTGATGTTTTGCTTGACTGGCTGCAGCTCATTGTCCATGAAATTGGTGATAGCGAAATCAACAAGCCCTTGCTAATTTTCTTAGATCAGTCTGTTGAATGCGTCTCTTTGGTGGTGTTGGACTTTTGTCAGGTACACATGATCATCTTGTTTTATTTGCCTGGTCAGTCTGGTGTCTCTCATTTGGCTTTTGGGTCGCGTATTTTTGACGTGGTTTTCCAGAGGTTTTCAGAAAATTCTGGCAAAGGAAAGCGCACCATTTCAAAGACATCATCACTGAGTATTCTTCCTGAACTTTGGAGCCACTTGCATAGTGATAGTGTTTCGTTCGAGTTTCAACGGCTGGGTCTAGTTCCATTGAACGATCAAATTTTGAAACAGAGTTTGAAATTTAGCAACCCTTCTAATGAAGCTCGTGATCGTGTGTCAGTGGATGAGGATGCGGTACAAAGTTCATCGAGAGGACACCCTCCATCTGCCCTGGAAATATTTTCGGTCGCCTCAGAAAAGGGTTCAGCTTTGCCCATCAGCCTTGCTGAACTGAAAGGTCGTAAAAGTCAATCGAAAAAGAAGTTAACGAAGCAAAGCAAACTAGGTGCTTCATGTACTGATTCCAAATCCTGTTATAGAACTCTGAAAAGAAAATTCGGTGACTCTTGTGTAAATTTATCCAAGACTTCTCAAAATGTAAGGGTGAAGCAGGAAGCGCTACGACAAAACAAAAAATCGGTGATAAAAACTAATGAACGAAAAAGAAAACGTCTAGATTCCTTTCCTCAGGAACCTCACAACCCTGAGCACGGAGTATTTAAAACTGCATTGGTATCATCCAGTCAAACAGGCAAGGAAACTTCATATGCTGTGGAAAACCCTTTACCCCAGGTTTTCCAAACGGAGAATAAATCAGCTTCTTATGATAACCGTATTTCTACTTGCAGTGACGGATTTCTTAACCAATCTTTGACTTCACACAAATCGGAAACTTCCTTCCTCACTAAGAGTATTTCTTTTATCACTCCAACAGTAAACAGTTGCCCTTTGCGTCATGAAGAGTGTCAGAATAGTGTCGAAGAGGAAACACGGACAAGTTGTCCATTGCAAATACCCGTGAATAGACATGATGAGTCGGTGAACTTTTCCTCCTGTTCAACTAAAAACATGAATACCTCGAAATGTTACTCGTGTGGTCACTTCACTGTACCTCTCATGGATGACCGTTTGCAGGGCGCCTACATTGGGGTATCGCAAGCATTACGCCTCGTTGAGTCGTCCCTTTCTGAAGACCTCCTGCTCTTGTATAGGCAGCGATTGAGTCGAATGAATGAATGTTCCAATTATGAGAACTTTATGCCTATGAACAGCAACGTCTTCGGTCTAAATGGTTCAGTGTCAAGCAAATCCGATCCTATTCTGAGGGACCCATCATTTATCATTTGGTCAAAATTGAAGCAAAGCTTAACTAGTTACCGTGTTTCTTTGACGGACGAGACATTAGCTGTTGCTCGTTGCGTCCAGACAGCGTTTGAACACGTTTGCAATCAAGAGTGTGAATGTAAAATTGCGAAAAATTGGATGAAGATGAGCAGCATAGGCACTCATGAGAACTGTTTTTCTCGAAATGAAGAAAATTTATCGTCTCAATTGACAGGTGGTGTACCAGTTACCGTATATCCAAAGTGTGGTCCTTTAGATTCCCCGAAGAACTTTGTGCCTCGTAATATTCAAAGGTCTGTAGGCTTCAGGGAATTCCTCGTTGAGAAAGTAGATCAACTGCAGTTAAATATGGAAATTGACCGTGGTCATAATTCTCAAACTTCTGCCCCGCAGTATCAACTTCCCGATAAGGCATTCAAAGACAACTTCGAGACTGGTTGTAATAATAAAGCGTACAGACAACAGAAATCTTTCCCCAACTGTCAACATGTTAAACCACCGTTTATTTGTGACTCAGGGCTGAAACCTGCTCTTCAGCAATCCTCAGAAGCTCTTCTTGTTGCTGACATGTCTAGCTCTTGTGAAATTCATTCCCCTATAAAATTGGAATCTTTTGAAACTGCTTTTGGATTTTTCCGACAACGATCCTCATCATCAAACTCGATGGCCATGAACCACCGTGAAATTACTTCAAACTGTCGGATTAATCCTGTTCAAAAGATCGCCAACAGTAAAATTAAACTAGAAAGTGGTACATCGCTCTATCACAGACCTACTTTCATATGTGGTGACCCTCATGATGGGTTTAAGAATCACTCCGAGATTCCTAATAATTATATTGCGGTGACACAAACGTCAGATAACTGCCTGCATCAAAATAACCTTTGGAATAACAGTAGCACTTACAGAGACAACATCGGACCTAGTACCAGCACTATTCCTGGCTACTCACTTGATGTATCAAGTTCTCAGTTTAGTGACTCTGGAATCAGCTTGGTGTCTGGTGAACAAACACCACGTCTTCACTCGGGTCTTTCCAACTGCTGCAGTAACTGCTACCCCCAATCATTCTCAACTAACTGTAGCATTTCTGCTTGCAGTGCGCCTAATGACAATTCTCTACCGTTTTCTTTTAATGGTTCGTCTGTAATCCCAAGTACTGCCCACCATCAACAAAATCGTCCGAACATCACAACTTCAGTACCTAAAAAGCAGTATGGCGATCAATCTATGAGTCATCCAAACTCGATTTTAGAAGACAGTGCTTTGGATTCTCCTCATCCAGGTATTAATTTTGTTCAAGAACCAAATCTGATGTCACCGAATCCATTGAAAACAGCGTCTTCTAACATTGGCAATCACTCGACAGTACACAGACTTCCCGAAGTATCAAAATTCACCACGAATCATTCTGTCGCTAAAGTTAATTTACAGTCTAAAGAATTCGTTGATTTGCAAGATCGACAGCAGTTACGAGAGCCCAACTCATGGGTACAAAAATTTGGGGTGAATCAGTCACATCTTCGTGTTCAACCTATCGTGAGTACACCCACGCTAAACATGTATCGGACGACAGCTTCTGAATCTGAATATCCCTCTAGCAATCGAAGTTTAATGCCAAATTCAAAAGAGAAAGCTGATTGTAACTCACATGGCGGTGCATGTAATGTGTTACGCCAGACAGTTTTAAATTCTTTCTCTACTCAAGCTCAGTGTTCAGCTGCTACTATGGAGAACGTGCACAGCTTCTCCTCGGGTACGCCTCAACGCGTCATAAAGTTTGATACTTCTTTTGCGTCTCCATCTTTTTCGCGAAATTCTCGTGTTTCTGCGCAGTATCCAGTGAGCACTTTCCCAATTACAGGTGAAATTTTGAAAAGTATGTGTCAAAATGCATCAACTGTGTACTCTCTTTCAGAAAATACCACTAAAAAAGATCTCTCTTCTACTACTTGTCGAACCACCACTAAATGTGCAGAGCAATTGTCTGTTATGCACCCATTTCATGACAGTGAGAAAACTCTAACGATTTCCCCGCATTTTCCTTGTGCTTCTAACTCCCATTCAAATACA
The DNA here is from genome assembly GCA_006783055.1 of Trinorchestia longiramus. Classification (NCBI taxonomy): domain Eukaryota; kingdom Metazoa; phylum Arthropoda; class Malacostraca; order Amphipoda; family Talitridae; genus Trinorchestia; species Trinorchestia longiramus. The sequence continues at coordinate 57,824 of VCRD01000664.1, read as the reverse complement.
TGTACACACAAACTCGAATGTGACGATCTAGAACTCTCAAATGACAATAAAACTAACTTTGGGGCTAGACATACTCCACTGGAACTTCACTCGTACTCCATTGCTGCTGCAGGTGGAACTACTACTGTGATGGGACGAACCAATAGCTCAAATGCATCCACACGCTCAGATGTAGGGAACGTGGAACAGTCTGGTACTCCTGCAGCGATACTAAATGCTACATTGAAGTCCGCTGAATCTGAGTTCAATATCATCACTAGTACTCCACAGATGAAAAATTGCACTGATAAAATTATGTGCTTTCGAGAAGTCACAGGCGCGGCTAGAGACAGCCCTTTCTTACCCAAACCTCCCCTTCTAGCTGCTAGAAAGCCAGTGAGTCATGATCGTGTTGATGCATCGGAGGAGGCTGGCAGTACCCGTAGGCTCTTTACTAGATCTTCAGGTCGTAAGAAGCTATCTAGAATCTTGCCTGCTGAAGACGATTCATCTTTTTCTGATGACGAACGTGATTTTGTTATTGATGAAGGGGAGAATGATGTTGATGAGCCCATTCGTCAAAAATTCATTTTTGATGGTATAAATGACCAGGAGGAATCAGGTGGTGCATCTGCCAGTGAAAATTTTGTCGAGTGTGAAGACAAGCAAGAGTCGCTCGCTGTTTGTAATGTAAATGACGGCAATGGCTCCAAAACGTTCGAACAATCAAGAAATATAAAATCTCCTGATGGAAATTCATCTACTTCTAAACAGGACAATTTGCCGAGAGATTATGAGTCAGACCCTTTGAGCATTGACAATTTTGACTCTGAGCTGCCAAGTGCTTTGACTCTGGATGATATATCAGATGTACTTCATACTGTTGAACAGTTTTCGTCTCATGAGGAGGATATTCATGAGCATGGGTGTCTGCCAGAATATCAGACCGTTACGGAAGACAAAGTAAATGATAATTGATGGACACGGATCTCAATTCATCATCAATTTGAGAATAAATATCTTTTCGAAGATGGAATGTACATTCATACTGAGTGAATGAGTCTATTCCAAGAGAATCGTAGCGCACAAAGCTACGTAGGAGCGTTCGATGCCTCGAAATTGTAGCTCGAGTATTTATGCCACTCAGTACGAGTCCGTAAATAGAAATATCTTCAGGCTTATTTATGTCTGTTCCATGTTTTAATATGTGGGAACAAAGTTTCACAAATTGTCGTGTGCGTTAACGGAACCGTCATCTTGCATTGTACTTGGAAAACAGTTCGGTTTCGTGTCAGGTTTGCCACATGCGTTCAAGGTGTTCTTGACTTCTGCTTTCTCCTTGTTAAAATTGGGCGGAACATGAAAACAATGTTATCTTTCGTTTCTCTCCGCTCAAGAGATTGAATTTGCGGTTGCTGTGAATTTTGAAGGATCAAAACGGCATTGAGTAAAAAGCGTAAAATTTCCTTTGTAGTGCATTAATAGTGGGGAAGCCATTGGTCTTCATTAATGTCCAAGAATGAATGTTCGGTAGTAAAGATAAATCTTTAAATATTGTGAACACGACAGGGCCAGTTCATATCTCATATCAAGTTAGTGGCCCAGAGTCTGGTCTTTTATTTCCTTTCAAGAAATTTCTTGAAAATAAGTATGTTTTGTTTCTGTTGATATAACAGAGATGGTTACAAGTTGTAAATTTTTTGCTAATTTTTAATTATTTCCATTTCACTTATTGAAATTTAGATCACGAAATTTAGTAAGTGTTGTTACTTCATATGTTAATTTCAATTAATTTTGAGTACATTTACAAAGGCCATTACTTCAAGATCACCTATTATTGGTGGGGAGTTTTTTTTCAATGTATGTTTGTCGAGTGCAGTGCCTTTTGAGAAAACATAGTAGGTGCTCCTAATTTCATCTGATTTTGGCAATTTATTCTTATATTTTTTGTTTTTCAAGTAGATGTGCAGAATGGGATTGTCTTAGATGGGTTAGTGCTCAGATGAAATAGATGAGAGTTCTATGATATTCTGATAGGAGGGATAGGAATGCTTGTAGTGTATCTGCCTTCGTAGATGCCCTCGAAGGACCGTGGGAGCCAAACATTTGTAAAACAATTTAAAGCGCTGTGTATACACGAGTCTGTTGTGGGTACAATTTTAGGTTCAATAAGCTTCGTTTTCTTTATTTCTTGTGTTGGTCATCGCGATGACCTAGTGTGTAGCCAAGTGTGTTCATATTTTCTGTTTGATTTCGATACAAGATGATATTCAGTTCTCGACGTTCATCCTCCCGGCCGCTTCCTCTCTCGTGGTTCATTAATAATTTTATGAATAATTTTCTCACATAATTCGCATCTTCTTATGTAGAAGGAAACATAATTGAGCATATTAATTTATTTTCGTTTTTTGGCAATTTTCATGGTTATTTCTCTATGTAAGTGATAGGAATTCTAGAAATCTAAAAACTCAAGTACTTTTTGTATTTATAGTACCACACTGATTTGTATGATGTTCATCATTGCATTTCGGCTATGATTATGAGGCTCTATTTTAATGAATGGCTAGTACCTCGCACCATCACGTGTGATTTTCTGTTCATTTCAATGTGATCATTTCTTATGGTAATAATTGAAACAGAATCTTTTCAAGTAAAAATGTTTGTTCAAGTTTCTCCTTTTTTCTTTTGTTGCTTGAGCTGTAGGATAAGACTTTCACCAGACAATGAGTTCAGGAAGGACGCGGCGATTGTTGATAGCACACGATATCTGCAAGAGCAGTCGGCGAGTACGAGACTTATGATAGTTGCGAGTGCAGAGATGCAGTAGTTGCGAGAATAATAAATTAGTTGTGATTGCAGCAATCCTTTGGTGGTGTGAATAATGATAATCGCGAGAGCAGCAGTACCATGATCGTTTGTTAGATGGAATATATTGACTGTACGCAAATACAGCAACTCTCTTTTATTCCGGCGGGAAAAGAACTGTCCATCAGCCTGTGCTGGGACATGGCTGTTCTCAGAGGGTGCTGCAAGATTAGTCAGCGCTGAGCTCGTAAATGTACCGTGAAAATTACTTTGGGCATTCAATAACTGAATTCAAATTTAATGTAATGCGTTCAAATGTTAAGAACATGGTAAAGGAATATCTAAGAAACATTTAATTGAAATATTTTGAACATTCTTTTGAAAGGTACGTATATCACAATAAACGATATACCAAAGATATAGTACATACATACTATGGAGATGAGTTGACATAAGCATATCAATTACATCACTCATACCAGCGCTACGAGTTTGTATGAACACAAAGCTTGAACGTGCTCTCCGGAAATGCTGTTCTCTAGATGTGTCCTCAATTACTCATTTGAAAGTGCTAGGCGGGACAACCTGCCTACGAATTTTTTCCTGGTTGAGTTGGCCTTGCTTTTTCTTTCCACTTGCTGTCGGGAGCACTCGTGTATTGTTTCTAATGAATGACACTTCACTTTTTACAGAGAGACTGTTGTGTCTCATCCAAGGGCTGTTGAGAGTAAATTTTGTAGCTGGACGTGCCGAAACCTGCCACTCTTATCACGTTCTCTGCGTTCCCATGAAAGAAAAGCCCTCACTAATGCTGTTTTTGAAGGAAGGACATTTTGGGGCAAAATAACTACTTTTGCAATATGAATCTGCGACTGGTTGCCATCGCAAATTTTATATGTCGTACGTAGAATACGGATCCCAGTTCAGTTGTTAGCAGGAACGGAAACTGGTGGTGTTAAAAATGCCTGAATTTTAAATTCGAGAAGGACTTTTAACTTCACTGTAGGTGAAATATAAGAAAGAAGAAAGTAAAATAAAATAGAACGCTTTTCGAGTATAATTTTAAGTTATTGCGAAATGAGTCAAGTCAAACACATTAGGTTAGACTAAACACAATAAATTCTTGCAGATTGCCCTTGTCCCCATTCTGCATGAATTTGTGATACAGCTCGAACAAACTGAAAATTAATATCTGTGGTCGCTCACCATCAAAGATTCAGCGCGACACAAAGACACCACATGACTGGCGCTGTGACTAATATGAGTTTAACAAACGAACGATACCTGAAGAGCACCTTTTACATAAACACACCTTGTTTGTACGCATTTTAATATGATTGTCTCCGAGTTTCGTTATGATTTTTTGGGTTTCACATATTCCAGTTCACTTGTCAGCAATTTTTGCGCTTGCCTATAATCGAAATTAAGTGGAGAAATAAAGGAATGTAGCTAATTATTATGTTGATGCTTTGTTGTTGATCTAGTACGTGTTGTATGATGTGTGTGTGATTAAACCAGGAATATAATAATGATAATGTACGGGGCGTGTAAAGTTTTGAATAGAGTACGTCAACAGGAACAAATCGTTAGGTCCATTCTTGGGCTGCATCAACTGACATCAAGTTAGACATCAACTATGCACAAGCACCGGGAGTAATGTAAGGTACGAGTAGTAATGGTCACACAGTCATTATTTTCATACAGTAGTAACTTAACTCACATTGCACAATAATATTGACAGACTGAGGCTCTCAAAGGCATGCCATTTGCATGAACGTCCACGTGAATGTGAGTACGCACATCAATGTGCTTTGACTTCCATGATGCATCGGCATCCCTGATCACTTGGTGAAGGCGGCCAAGCTTGTGCGTGTCGCCAGACTTAACCTTTCTTTGCACAATATTCGTCGAGTGTAGTAAACTATATGTTCCATCGAAATGGTCTTACACTGACCAATACGGTCGAAAGCTTCGCCTATATTACTCCGAAAGTTTTATGAAAAGTTGGGAATATTACAGAAATTAAGTTAGATGTTATGAGTGGACTGCAGTTGGAATATTGTATCGAATTGTAAGATCGAAATGGATCTCCCGTTATACAGAACAGTTGACCACTGGCCAAAGTGCATGCGATTTTAGGTTATGGTACCGTCGAAACGATCTTGCTAAAACCCTCTGGTCATTTGTAAATTGGCTTCGGCCAATATACAAAAGATCGCAAATTTGCAATAGTCTTCATTTCTCGAACATGGTGATAAATTTTTGGTGAAGAATGTCATGTTTAGCACGGAAATGCGCCATAAACTAACATGACTGCGTTATGAACATTTCAAACCATAATTTGAATATTGAATGTAAAATATAGTTGTTAAATGAATGAAAACTGCAAATCAAATGTTTCGATTGTGACTGAAGCTTTGATGAAGCAAAATAAATACTGTACTGTAGAGTAAATTAATCATTTCAGTTATGTATGACGTACCTTGAATTCGTCAACATAAATTTTAAAATCGTTTATCCACAACGTAATTATGAAGTCCTGGCATGGATACCTTGTGCGATTTACAATGATACAGGGTGACCACAAAAGATGTTTCAGTTTTCGAACAGTTATAACTCGTTAGCTATTGTAAGTAGGATGGAACAAAAACCATCGGAAAAAGCTCTAAAGTTTCATTTAGTATTCAAAATACCCATCTTCATAGTAAATACATTTGTTAACACGAAGAACTAATTTGCAATAAAGCATATAAGATAGTAAAATCTAGAGAGGCAATAATTTGTTGCTCATTCTCTTAGTTTTGCTATGGAAATTGGTTTGGTAAGATAAACTCCAATTTTTTTTTAAATTCGTCGTTACAGTCATGTTCCTATCCTGTTTGTGGCATTTTCAATAAATTCTTTCACAATGTTAATGTTTTGATGAGATCTTGCACTTTTTCGTGACCGGAATGTTTTTTATTCATGTTGCAAACGGATCCAAAAGTTTTCCAGATTCTGGCTAACAGTCGGTCCGTAAAAATATTTTATGGCTCGTTTCACTGTGATAACCGATCTATATTTTATCATTCCTTCCACAATTGATATACGCTAAATTATTTATAGCTGCCGTATGACGAAGGGTTCTTGGGAAATAAATTATCAAAAGTGAACGGAACATGGGACGTTAAGCTGCATGTACTGGATATTATATAAAACTTCAGAATTTTCTATTTCAGATAGTTTTTGCTTCATTATTTTACTTACAATACTTAGTGAGTTAAAGCTATTCAAAACCTGAAACAGTTTTTGTGGTCACCCTGTATAACTGTGTTTCACCCACACGAAATATAGAGGCTGATTTCAGTGATGATTTAATGGTGACGAACAATGAATAATGAAAAGTGCGTTTGCGAAACAAAATGGTATTAGACTACCTTCCACATACAACATTTTTTTTTTTCACTCAATTCCTATTTTTAAAAACTCACGAATATGTCAGATTCTTTTACCGTACTCGTTACGCAAACGTCTCCCCTCTATTGAACATCAAGTCAGACTTTTCACTTCTCACAGAATTGGCGACCCTATAAACTCATTTCTACTGTCGCTACTATTCTCACCCAAAGATGCTCGAAAGCTGCCTTTCTTTCCCCTATGTTCAAAGTAAGACGCGTTGCACGAGGCAGCGACCAAGCTTCCTTCATTTCCTCGAGCTCTCCTTGTTTATTCAGAATCGGCCCGGCCAATTAAACTACTCAGCCAGTTCCAGGGAAGTAATCTCCCGAGAGATCGGCCTAATTTATTTATTCATGGTTGTGCCTGCCTCGATAATGATCGCGTCCGTTCCTATTGCGAACCCCCATTGCTTGTGCGACGAGTTGGTTGGCTGTGGCTCCTAGCAGCTTCTGTATAGGTGCCTGTGTGGGCAGCTTCTGTACATTTGCGTGTGACACTTGTTTGGGAGCTAAAAAATGAATACACTCATGTTTTCCATGACTACTATTTATAAATAACAAGCACTCGAAGTTTTTACGTCATCAACAAGAACGAGATTGCGACGTCTCTTTGTAGATGAAATTGAATCAGAGAGACTTGACGTCCTGCAGAACAAGTTAAGCATCCTTGCCTAACTTTACCTTTATGCAGTTTCACTTAGAAGTGGAACCTGAATATGAAGAAAATAAATTTCAAATTTGAATCTGAAAGACCCTAATATTTTTCTTGATTTTGCATTTTTTGTCAAGAGTTACATCCTGCTCTTTTTCTTCCTTAGCGGCTTAGAATCATTGAGCCCACGAAGTCTACCTAGCCCGCCACTTTCCCTATGACGAAATTGGAGAAAAATATCATAGTAAAATGACCGTATTTCATCTCGCTAATGCACGACAATTAGCATGCGCGTACAACAAATAATCAGCAAATTTATTTTTAGTAATGAAATGAATCTTGAATTTGTGTATATTGTCCATGTACGATAATTTTATATTTAAAGTTGAATATTCCTTGCTGAATTCTCTATCTGATTAATTTCACAACGGTAAGCCCTGTCATCGATACAAACAACTCATCATTGATGTACGTACGTTGGGGAAATACTGTATCTCATTAAGACGTGATGCAGGAACATATATGTCACCATTTACAACGTAAGGTAAATATTTACTATAGTTCAAAATTTTCTGAAATTGACTTTGATGTTGAAGCCAAGCGAGAACCAAATGGTGTTTTCCTGTCGACTTCTACCTACGTAGCTGTTTCTCTTCACCGTAGCACTCGAAAATGGTCACACGTTCACATTGAACAGTAGTCCCTTTTTCGTTAAAGTACGTCATTGACTTGTGATGCCAGTATTACACGGGCACTAATTGGAATGATCAGGAAGATTTACCAATGTACGAAGTAAATTGCAAATATAGTTTTTCAGATGTTAAGCATGTTTGTCTGAAAGTTTGAATAACTGGAAATTTAATAAAGCACAAATGCATTCCAAAATCAATGTTCTCTCTGTTGGTAGCCTATAATTGTTTCAATCAGGGTTATTTAATCGATCACACGTTACGTTAACTACGCTCTGCTAGGAGAGCATCATCAGCTTGGTCAACTGGTGAGTGAACCCGCTTGCGATGCGCGAAGACCCGGGTTCGAAACCCGTAACAGCCGTGGTCCGTGTGTGCTTGACCATCGGCGGTTAGAATCATGGCACGAGACTTGTGTATCGGCCCAAGAATGGGCCAAAAGGCTCGTTCCAAATGCCTCATTCTATTCTGTACTCAGAGGAGCAAACGAATTTCTTACGCTAAAAATTGCATTAGGCTGGTTTAATTGAATTTGTTAGTGCATTTGTAACCATTTTTTATTTATTTGGCATTAATCTCATGCCTAAGAGTGTGAACATCGTATCGCCGACTGAGTAAAAACTGGACCCAGATAATCGAATGGAGGGGAAAATATAGCGAGCTCGTGGCGTTTGCTGAATCAGCAGTTCTCTGTCGTCCGTGAAATAGGATTGGACAGGACTGACTGGGTGCCACAGACCCACCATTGTGCCCGTGTCCCTGTGGAGAACAACCTCTCTACTGGAACAAAGGGAGAACTTTACAGGCCTGTCTTAATTGGGATACTAAACGAAACGATCACTTTCGAAATAGGACCTCACAGTATATTCATGCGCGATTGAAATGAAATTACATAGTAATCTAGAAAGTTTGTATAATTTGTTTCGTAACATAGATTAATTCTCGATGCGAGCACGGATGTAAATTACCAAAATTCGTATTATTAATTCCTACTACTCAGGAAAATTCTTTAAATTTCTTACAAATGAACTGAGGGCAACAGTACGCAAAAATAGTGTATTTTTTGTGTGCTAGAAAACAGTGAATGAAATAATATGCTTCACTTGCCTTTACTTATGACCCTATTTTATTGAGCACAAATGTTTCCTTAAACTTAAGAGTATTGCTTTTCAAAAAAGAAATCGAGCATAAAAATACTGGAAAGCTGGCATGACTGGTTAATGGTACAGAAGTTCCTCATGATCTGAGAGCTTCTTGAGCATAGTAAAGAAAATATTGTGTTTTACAGTAGCGCGTGCAAATCCGGTTGAGAGACGTCATAGCGAGACGTAACAGAATTTGCAAATTTCGCGAAAGAGCATCCAGCAAATTTTCTTCACAAGTAGATCGATGTGTCCAGCATCTCGCATGCAAGGTTTACAGAATAGCTGGATTTTCTACTGAATTTTCTTACCTCATGCACCCAGACGAACGATTTTAAAATTGCTCGTACCAATGCACAGGTAGAGCTGACTTCATTTAGCTCACCAAATACGAGGTATTTTTAACCTCCAATGGGCCATAAAAAGTCAAATTTACATAACATCATACTCTCATAACCAAAAGTACTGCAGGGTCTTATTTATTTCTCTACATGATCGCCAAAACGGATACAGCTCGATTTCCCGAGGTATGGGCAATTGTACATGGCCGCTACAATCGAGACTCCCGCCAAATGTTAGATACGAAGGGTAATCCGTTTTCGTCGTCCTAAAATAGAGTAGCCCGTGAAGAAATTTAATAGTAGCTTCCTAGCGTCAGATGGACAAGCCTGTGAATAAATATTAACTTCGTAGCTTTAGATAGAGCTGGACAAGCCTGTGAAAAAATATTAGTTTCAGATGGACAAACCTGGGAAGAAATATTAGTTTCCTAGCTCTAGATGAACAAGCCCGTGCAGAAATATTAGCTTCAGATGACCACCCCTAAATATTAGCTTCCTAGCTTCAGATGGACAAGGCTAGAAGGAACCCAGAAGTACCAGCGTTCAGCGGTGCTCTATCCCTGTTCTTTAAGATCAGCTGGAACAGTCCTGGTCTATTAAACACATTTTGAAAAGTTACTAATTGAGCAAAAATGTATCCCTAGTTTAACTTTGCCATTCAAATGAAAGTTTTATGAGTTTAGTTTTAGTTTTGTTGCATTTTTATTGTACCATCCAGTTGAATAAGATTCCATTTAGTTAAAACTCTACGATAATTGAGCAGTTTATTTTTTTTCAGTTGTTCAATCTCTTTTGCTTTCCCATCCCCACATGTTGAACTCGTGTCTTTACGCCAGTCCAAATTGTAACTTTAAATCAAAACTTTCAATTTAACATAATTTTGAATTCTGGTTTCCTAAGTTTTGGAAAAAATCCGAGTCTCCGAGTATGTTTAGAAATCGATGTTGTACATTTGAACAAACTTATAAACTTATGTAGAATATGAACAACTGATAGTAACAACAATGATAATATCAGTAATAATAATAGTAATATGACTGAAGGTAATGAAAAAAACGCCCTAATTTATAATTGCACTTTGGCCGATTCGAACCTAGATTCATTTTCGAGGATAAATTTGAAGACGTGAAGTACAAAAAAACTAATTTCGTTCAAAATAAATCACCAGAAATTTTGTCAGGTTCTTTCGAGTGAGAAAATTTACTAAGAAGTAACAAATGATAAGTTCATTCACGCCAATAATATTGAAACATTAAAAATAAAGTACTAAAGACGCAATCTACTCGTACCTCATATAAAAATTCTCGTACCTCATCCATCATACAGTACGTGTTAAAATTCCACACGGCTAAGCATTTTATACCTATTTGTACCGCGGTGACTTAATGCCAAATTTGAAATCATGCTTGCTATATATCTGTGCAATTAGATCCTAAGTATAAGAAACGCATTTTAGTTACTGTATATTTACAATGAGAAAAACTGGCACTGTTTCAAAAGTATAGTAATATGAAAATAAATTCTTACCAGCGCAATAACATAAACTTTAACTTACCACGAGACACTGCCTCAATAATGCAAGAGCACCAAATCGCCTATGATTTTTCGTCGTCGTCTTTCCGGCGTCCCGTGCCGAGCGAAGTTCATTTTTCCAGGGTCAGACGAGGGGTTTTAGCGTTACACGAAATACCACTCGCTCCGCTCATTATTTCTTTTCTTTTTTATTATTGATGGGCGAGACTCGACGCCTTATATGGAATCTCTTATGGTCTCAATGGCCCCGTATGACCGGTTCATAAATTAAATGCCGTTATTACGAGTCGAAACCTTAGAAAACTCGGAATGTTAATAAAAGCCAAAAAATCTTGGAAAATGTTATCATATTAATTGACGGCTTTGAATTAAGGCTTCTTTTCCTTTTTTAGTTAGAAAATATACCAGAAAGTTTAAAAGTGCAAAGATGCGGTAAAGCTTTATGATATTGAGTGCTTCGTTCAGGGGAGGAGACAATGTTCGTCCCTCGGAAATTATGTTGCTCCCCAATTTACGGACTGAAGTAACTGCACCTGAGAGTAAAAATTGTGTAACACTTAAAAGCGAGTTACTTCCCGTGCAATGTCATAGAGGTTGCCGCATGACGAATTGTCAAAGTTGTGTCACTTGAAATTCGTAGTGAAGACTTATTCAACATAATGGTATTCAAAAATTATGTTTGTTCGACATAATTCATGCGCACAAACTTTTTTTTTGGGCACAGTTGTGTGTCAGCCAAAGGTCAAAATCATAATCTATGCAAATTTTGTGTCTGTAAAGGTGTATTGAACATAGCAATGTTGGAGTATTTAGAAGAATTACTGAAGCACAATTTCACGAGGAGGTAGTTAGTAGCGTTGGAAGTCATCCTAATCACAGTTTACTAAACAAATTGGGTACCAGCAGAATTATATCGAAAACTAAGAATAATTCGAAGAGCAGAGCATGTTTTTCTGTCAAAGCAACGCTTTAGCTCAATCGCTATTCCTAATGAATTATCTTCCCTTGAACAATATATGCAGGATTTGAATAAGCATAAAGTATACTTTCCCTCTCGATTGATCCTCAATTTTAACTATGAAAAACTTTCAAACTTCGAGTTTTTTCAACGCGTATAAGTTTCGCAACACATCATTTACTCGCTGAAAACTTTAATATCTTCAAGACCACGCAAAGATCTGAATTTTTCCTGCCGAGGCCCATAAATTCAGTCTTACCCTGCACTGATACTTTAAGAAAATTTAAGAATTCAGGAATTGAATTAGAGGTCTAGTAATTTAGGTAACATACCTTTTGCCTCGAATTTTGGAGGTGCCCGCAGATTGCTTTGTGTTCACGAGATTATCTTAATTTTGTTCCTGGACAAAGAGACTCGAGGCCTGCTCCTAAACCTGCTCGCCATCCTCAACAATTTTCACCTTTTCCTTATTTCTTTCTTTTAACTTTTTTTCTGCTTGCTGGGAAGTTAATCAAGGAACAGGCTCGAAATTTTCCGCAATGTAGGTTTTTTTGCGTATCCTTTTTCCCTGTTCTGCATGGCTAGCCAACATCTCTACCCTCTGAAAAAACTTTCTCAGGAACTTTCTCTGAGTTCATTCTTCATTTCTTTTTCCCTAATGATAATGATCGTTGTTGTTGTTTTTTGTGCTTCCTGCATAAAAAAACCACGTTATTCCAAGGATTATACGGACGTTTATTGTTCTTCAGTGGTTGATAAATTGCTGGAAATAATTTCAGTACACTTGTAAATCCTTTCTCGTATTTTGCAAAAAAATAATAATTCTTTCTTTTCTCATGGATGGACCTTCTATCTCTTTCACATTGAATTTTCTTCACGAGGACATTCTCTCTTCACGGAAGCTCCAAGCGATACACCATTCTGAAACAATCGGCCATGAACGCTGTAACGAGTCTTCGAAGCGTAAAGTTTTGAAGAGGCAAGCAAACTATTCATCCAATTAACGAACTATTTCAATTTGTCAACGTTATGTCTGCTCAAATTATTAGAAATTGTCACTTTCAACAGCATTGACAATAGAATTTACGGTCCACGCTGACGGCTCAGCATCAAGCCAAAGTTGGCAAAGTTTTTAGAGTTGATGACACATGGTGTGCACCTTTCAATATCCACTGTTAATGATAAACTTTTGTTCATCAATTAATAGCCTTTTTGATATCCATGGTCATCTACCAACGATATGAAAGATACAAAATACAACTTCACAAGTCTCACCAGAACCTCCGGTGTCAACGAACGCTTCGCTCATACTTTCGCTTTGTTAAAACAAGAGTGTAAATAGTAAAATTTTGACTGAGGAAAAATGAGATCAATAATTTCTAGTGATATTTCGCTGGATACGCACAAGCTCCGGGAGTTGAAATGCTTGGACAAGGAGGAAAGAATATGAAACGATGAGGAAAAATTCTGTGGCTGCAAGAACGGTAACGTATTCAGTTTATTTCTACAGGATTTCGACTGGTAAATAAGCCCAATAGCAAATTAAAATTTGTTTAATAAATAAGGATGTGAAATGTTTAGCATACAGTTTCTTAACATAGCAATTAATACTCGTCAAAAAACGTCTGTTTAGTGATCTTGAAATACACGAGAACTGAAAGTATAGAAAAAATAATATACTGACCAATATAAAATATCTCATAATACCAATGTTCCAATATTTAAGCTTGTAAAACCATCACTTTGAGGGACAAAGCTTCGGTTCAAACATCTCTTTAATAGGAATAACTTTAGAAAGGATTCGGTGAGTAGAAACCAATTTGGGAATGGTTCTTAACAAATGCTTGGAAAGGAAACTATCGATGTTAGAGACATAATGAATTTAATTTTTCATATGTATCTTGGCTCTATATGAAAATTAGCTGCTGGAATATGTGTTGCTCTTAGTGCTCTGGTTGGTGATCAGGTTTGATGTATTTTAATGTAGTATCAGCGGCTGGGAGTTCAAAATCAGGTTGTGATCAGAATCATATTTCATTACCTGAACAAATTGAGGCTTGAGTGTCGTAAACGTTTTTTACATAACCTGTGTCATGTGTGTCTCATTATCGATGTAGGATCTAATCTTTCTCGAAGAATAATTCACAACGCGCATTACAAAATCGTTCATACTATGTCCCGCATGGATGAAAAGATACTAACCTTCTACTTTAAAGTTATTGCTGGGTAATGCTTTCTTTGTGCAGTAGTGTTGCTTTTCCATTAAGTCAAGTTCACATTTATTTTCAGATGAGGGTACTGCTTGAGGGAGACGGAGCCTGTTGTTTTGAGACGCTCCTTTGTTTTGTTTTCAGATGAATTTTTGCAGCACGACTTGCATGCGCTCGAGAGCTGGTCTACTAGTCCAATAGAAAGCAAATCTTTTACAGTGAAATGCTATTGGATTTATTTTTTTAACCGTGTTAGTTCATCTCTCCGTTTCTTCAGTCCTGTGGAATTGCTTTAGCAATCCGGGACTTATTTCTACTCTCTATATTATTTGAAAGCGAGTATGTTGCTACTGAATTTTTATTCTCGCTTATAAGTAAAAAAAATGAAAAATAAATAATGTCAGTCTTTTCATATTTTTGGGCTGCATTAAACAAGAAAAAACGATAGATTAAGGAATATTGCTAATATGATACAATTACCTGAAAAAGTTTTACGTGCTTCGCTATTTATTCCACGTAAGTCCCATTCAAACAGTCAATGCAATGAAAGCAATCACTAAAAAAATGATACAGAAAGCGGTGAAGCAATACACCGACCACGCACCCGAAGCCTCAGAGCACACCTCCAGAGCACAACACTTCCAGAACACAATACCTCCAGAGCACAACACTTCCAGAGCACAACACCTCCAGAGCACAACACCTCATCCAGATCACAACACCTCATCCAGATCACAACACC
>VCRD01000664.1:25849-43310 GCA_006783055.1 Trinorchestia longiramus | reverse complement strand
GAGCATAACATCTCCAGAGCACAACACCTACAGAGCACAACACGTTCAGAACACACTTCCAGAGCGCAATACCTCCAGAGCACAACACCTTCTTCTGAACACACCTCCAGAACACAACACCTTCAGAGTACAACACCTCCCCCAGAGCACAACACCTCATCCAGAGCAACATCTTCAGAGCACAATCTCTCCTTCAGAACACAACGCACCTCCTCACGACCCTGCACAAAGCCGAACACAGCCCGCCGCAGGGCCTACAGAAGTTAAAGTGGCTAGCCACCACTCATCATCCCCAAGTTTGCGTCAATAAATTCATTTAATCGTCTTTACTATGCTAATGGTACCATTAGTTACCGAGAGAGCTGTTAATTATACGCGCAAAGTTTAACGAAGCGGGGCCATTAGTGGTGTTCTATGAGCCTTGCCTATTGACGTGCGCTTGCCCAAGTGGAGATGTTATTGAAGCACTTGGTGAAAAGTTTAAGAATGGGCAACTACATACATGTTTCAGGGTTATGTCTTCCAATTTCAGTAATTTCATTGTGAAAATGATGGTCATTAGCCCTTGAATAAAATGAAAAATCGGTGCAATCATATAAATATTTAAAACCAAGTATTCGAGTGTATATACGCTCCTTCATTGTCTTTCTTGTAGTGTAAGAAATAATAGATGCCAGAAGTGCTGTAGAGATGCCTTAGTTCACGAGCATACGAGGGGAAAATGGGGTAATGGAGACTTTCGATGATGTTATGTTGTACCTGACTCTTATTGGTGAATGAAATTGCAGACATCTATTTGGGATATCCTGCTCGTTTGTAGCTTACTTCATAGAGAAAAATAGAAAAATGAAAGTTAAACGGTCACTGAAGACGGAGATGAGAAAAGAAGAGGAATACGAAGACCAAAAGTTATCCCAAGTTAGAAAAGGTAGGAAAAATATAGCTGCAGATTTGCACTTCCACTGCAATGTTGTTACAGAAAATTTTCTTCGTGATAATTGTCAGTGAATGAATCCAGCTTTTTTTCACGCAAATTCTTTTTCTTTGTTCCTTTGATTAGTTGCCCCCATTTGGAGTGTTATTGTGTTACGCTTCTGCCTTACAATCGGTTAGAGACTAAACAGTACACTATAGTAGGTAACTTTGGAAACATTGAAAACATAGATTTGTAATTTTCGTTTATTCGTCAATAAAGCAAGTGCATTTTATTCTCCATCAGGCCTGACCTTTTCGGCGGTACCTTATACCCATGTCAGTTTAGCATAGGGCAGCTATAGCATAGGAAGATAGATAGGTAGTTATAGCATCGATGGATAAAGATAGGTAGATAAAGAGATATTTCGTTTTAAGTTTAGTTTTGTGCAATTGAGGCCGGTTGAATATAGTTCATTTACCGGGTGTGCCGAAAAATCTGAACACACTTTTAATTAAAAATCTTGATTGTTTGGTGACTTCTATCCTGCCTTGCTGTATGTCATCCGAAAGCATGTTAATTTGACCGTGAAAATAAAGTTTTGGTATTGTTGTGTACCGTCAAATGTTTTCCTAGGAAGATAAACGATTAGAGGTGTCTGCACTCCGTGCGGGAATCAAAGTGAGTTCGCAAATCGGGTCGGGGTGTCCCGTACAACCGTCTAAGCGATCAGACGTGCTAGCAGTGGTCGAAAGAGTGTTGTGGATCGAGACAGTCTGCGACATGCAATTCAAAGCAGTCCCTTGACGTCCATGCATCAACACGCCTGGAGGCTTGGGGTTGAAGCGGCCACAGTTGGACGAGCAGTCGCAAAGCTGGGAGGCAGGCCCCTTGCCATTGTTAAGAGGCCGCTGCACACGCCAGTCATCTACACCAAGCAATTTGAATGTTGCCAGGGGCTCATGAATGATCTCATGTCTGTTCCACCTGATTGAATGATCATCTTATCAGGCTTGGACAGCCGACCCAGTGAGAAACATTGAGGCCCGCACGTTGAAATCAAGGCCTGTCGCGTTCACCACCCAAACATCACCGCCCATAAAGATTCCGTTGACCGGGAGTGGATGATCATGAACACGGACTACGTTGTCAAGACCTGCAAAATATTCAGGTACCTTATCGAAGCCATCATTGCTGCGGATGGCGGTTATATTGAATAAAATTGAAGATTAGATCGGTATTTTTATTGCCTGAAAATTTTGCTCACTTTAGTCAAGAATTGATCAAGTACCTACGGCAGAATTTAGATTTAGGGGTTTATTCAGTTTTTTCGGTCACCCGGTATTTCGTTCAGGATCGGACTGTCCTGTCTCAAAGAAGCCTTTTTGTTGGTTTTAGTTAAGCTTGTCCATTGATTTAGATTTCGTTTATCATCAATTGTATGTATTTGTGAATTATGAATTGGCTCATATTAAAATGTATGAATATTATTTATATTTTCTCCTTAAATAACGCACCCTGCGTACCGTGAGAATATCTACATATATAATTGACTATGTATCTCTATCTTGCTGTATCTGTGTGTGTCCGTCCCATTACTTCCTATCTATTACTGAAGAAAAATTATTGAACTGAATTATTATTGAATTATTTAATCACCAGCTTGGTCGACTGGTGAGCGAATTTGCTTGCGAGCGGAAAGACCCGGGTTCGAATCCCGCTGCCGACATGGTTGACGCGGCTAGAAATACGGCATGGGACTTGGGTAAACAACCGAATAATTATCGAAGTAATTATCCGACCCAAGAACGGGACAGAAGGTTCGTTCCTATAGCCTCATTCTATTCTATTCTAACTGAAATCAGATCGGGCCTGCATGTATAACAAGCATTGTATTGTGGATACCAAAGGCACCGGATCACTATAAAACATGTCATTTGCTTCGTTATTAACTTTCTTCTCTCTCACACGGTCATGTTATCATTAGATAAGATACAGAATGGTAGTTCTGTATACATTAATGAAAAATATTCATTCAAAATACAATAATTCGTCGTAAATCTTTAATATGTTCATCTTTATAAAGATTTCAAATTAATCGAATCTAAATCGTGAAATTTCCACGGGAACTGTCTATTGCCTTTAGAATAATAAATACAACTCCGTTACTATGACAGTAAAATGCCCGTCGTTTTCCTCAGGATCTCTTCTTAGCTGCAGCTCTGTTTCAAAAGCCAGTTTTCGGGTGGTGAAAACGATGTCACCGACATCTCAAACATGGGTTTCTATTCTCTTCAAAAGCGTATCTGAGTAACTTCTCTTCCTTCTTGGTGCTTTACCTGGTACACATCAAGAAACCTCAGGAACCAGAGTATGGCGCAAGTTTAAAACATTCTTTCAAACATGTAACAAAGTCTTATTTGCGACTAATAGAACGACAGCTTGTGCCTCACGCGTGGCAAGATAGACGTTCTTCCCTAAATGTATGGCGTCAGAAATGGGTTTTTCACAGTAAATGAGTACATATATCATACATCCTAAGTAAATATAGTCAATAAAAGTTGAAGCATAATACTGAAGGTGGGTTGTATAAGCTTTGGCATGGTGTAAATAATATATTGCAAGTACATTAAATAACTTTCCTAAAACAGCACTCGTTACTCAAATATAAACTTCCACGAGTCAGATTGGCGTGGGATGCAGACATTTGCTAGTGCATCAAATACCTGTCCTACATTTCATACGGGCGGTGAGTAGAGGTGATAGGGATGTACACACAGGCCATAATTTCTTTCTTGCTTCTGAAACCTCAAATTGTAACACTTAAAGAAGTTTATTTGCTATCAGTAAAAATGCAGACTTTTTTAAAAACTTTACTTGAGATATTTTAAAACAAAAATTTGAATATGGTGCAATCTCACGTTCATAATCCATTATTCAATTTTTCGGAAGTTAGCGGAAGGCCCAAAAATAAACTCAATTTGAAAATATAGAGCAAATTCGTATTGACGTTTTAATCAATGTCAAATTTAAAGAGCTGGACGCTGCTTTTCAGGGAAGTAAAGTAGTTTCATCAATCTATCATGAATTCAGTATCACACCAAATCAGTAAACCCTTAAACTAAAAAAATCTTAAAAAAAGGATCCCTTTCTTTTTCGTACAACTTTCATTTGTGTTCCTACTCACATGAAATACATACAATACATCGAAGCAAACATTTATAATGGTTTCTGGTTGAGTTTTTTCACGAGATGGTTTTGAAGCGTAATTGGGGTGAGGTGGAAGTTGAGAAGAACCATGGCGGGGGTGGGGCTGTTGTGCTCAGTGAGGTGTTTTCCTGGTCCCAGGCTTGTTGTTTACCTGCGTTGATTGACTTGGGGCTTCTCTTAACTTCCATGGCTCAAAAATAATAAATTTCGGTGGGTCACTCTCTCAGCGGACGTGAGGAATTCTCGATGAAATGTACATGACAAACAGAAATAATCGCTTTAGCAGGCAGCTGCAACTGCGCAGATGGTAAATTTAATTTGCTCTAAAAAATATCATAGGCTTTCAAAAACTGTATTTGAACAATGGAGTCATTTCAAAATTTTCGCCGTGGTATTTTTGAAGTTGTTTACGACGGCGGCTCATTTTTTATTTTACAGCTTTAGAACAAATGTTAACTGCAAAATTAGTCAACTAAGTTCTTTGATATAATATATTGATGTTGCTATTATTGAAAGTTGTACGCGTAGCTGTCCAGCCCAAGTTGTACGCGGTAGCTGTCCAGCCCAAGTTGTTGTACGCGGTAGCTGTCCAGCCCAAGTTGTTGTACGCGGTAGCTGTCCAGCCCAAGTTGTTGTACACGGTAGCTGTCCAGCCCAAGTTGTTGTACGCGGTAGCAGTCCAGCCCAAGTTGTTGTACGCGGTAGCTATCCAGCCCAAGTTGTTGTCCGCGGTAGCTGTACAGCTCAAGTTGTTATACGCTATAGCTGTTCAGTATATTTGATGAATCAAACCATTAAAAATCAAGATTATTCTAAATTAAAAAAAAATTAGCCGTAATTTGTTTACTATCACAACGTTTGGTAATATAGGAGACTCACAGAAACTACCAAGTCAAACAACGATTACTGAAGATACAGTAAGAAATCTCACACATATTTTCCACGCGTTTTATTTATTTTTTAAGCTTCATTATTTCCATTAAATACTTAGATATGCGATTTGCCATTGTATCCTTAATCACCGAAATTACCAACCGTCACTTTATATACGCACTTCAGCTAAAGTTTAAGTAGTTGCCATTTTGACTGTGTGTGATTATTCAGATTAAGTGTTTGCCCACAATGACGTCATCATCCATTGTACGATTTTCAAGAGGATCCACATCTATGCAGGTACTTGATCTTACTTATGTGGATAAAAAGTATAAGTAAAATACATTGATAAATATAACAATAAAAATTGAACACTAATTTTCTATATTCTCTTTAAATCTATCAGAAATCAAAATTGTACCCCTAGTTCCTGATCTGATGGACCACAAGAAAGCGGACTGTCGTAGCTAGTAAGTGCAAGATCAAGGAACATAATAAATTTTTATTG
This sequence comes from Trinorchestia longiramus, assembly GCA_006783055.1. NCBI lineage: Eukaryota > Metazoa > Arthropoda > Malacostraca > Amphipoda > Talitridae > Trinorchestia > Trinorchestia longiramus. Next base: position 37,806 of record VCRD01000664.1, on the reverse strand, counting down.
CAATTTTTTGTACATCTGAATCCTTTTTTTAAACAACGTTAAAAAATCCACAAAATTAAATCTTATACAACCCAGATCGATTACATTTATGTGTGTTTTTCGAATGACAAATAAGAATAAGATATTGGTAAAATTTTCATACTCGTTTAGGTTCAAAATAACAGAAAAATATTTGCTTGCGCTAGGTCGTAGGACATGCAGTGGATGTATGAATAATAAACAGTAGGATTTTGCTCTTCAACGCCAGACCAGAAACGAATTAGGTCATCGGCGTCAACATTTTTGAGGGCTTTGTTCATCTAACTATTGGTGGCCGGGGTACATTGAAGATATATTTTCATTGAGTTACGTTTTCTAGTTAATTGCTTGAATTGTCAAATCTATTGCTATATATTGGGTATTCTGATGGCATAGTGATGACTTCAGTGACAGTAATAATTCGTCCAAACTTGGCATAATTGAGTTTTGTTCTCTTTATTTATACTGAGTAATTTCTCTCAGAAAAAAAAATACAAATTGTGAACTACTTTTCCACCGTGGGCGAAATATACTGAGCTGTACAGAAGGAACGTTTATATTAAAAATGCATGGGATGGGTAGTATTGTCTTTGAAATACAGGGTAAGTACAGTATTATCCTTGAAATACTGGGTAAGTCAAGTATTATGCTTGGGATACTGGATGAGTCCAGTATTATCCTTGAAATACAGATTAAATGTAGTATTATCTCTGATATTCATAAAAATTGCCTTATTGTCGTCGAAACCCCTGATGTATTTATTGGTGTTTTGGAAATACATGGAAAGTGCAGTAGTTAGAAGACAGTCGACGGAGAGGAGAGTTCGTTCCAATTCCTTATTATTTTCCACACGTGAAAGGAAAAGTAGCGAACAGGTTACTGACTTGCCTCAAGGCCAACGCATGTGCGTTGCATGCTCAATTTAACGTTAGAACGGAACTGCAACTATCGATCAGTGTACACTTATTAATTTTCGAGTGCATGAACTTGAAGTACGCCGCCTGATTCTGGTCAATATGTCATGTTTTCAGTGAGAAGAAACAGCAGTCCACGACTTTACTTGTTCTAGATGTTGAATATATATTCTAATTAAGGCACGAGCTGCTTACAAAACTTATATGTTTATTACTGACGCCTGTTTTTTTCACGCTAACTTGGCTAGACGCGTTCAGAATTTCTTGCTCATTTGCACGCTGGAAAAATATGCTCGTATTAATGAGAACAAATTTCCTGGAAAATTTTGCAACGAAGTAACTTGCTCGCTTCGATCAAAAGAAACACGACTCGAGGCAAGCAAGATGTTTATGGTTCTGGCCAATTCCAGAACATCCTTTTTTATGTGAACGCTTTATTAAACTGGAGCAGCACGCATCACTCCTCGTCTGAGCGTTGTGTCTCATGAGCGCTGACGAGTACTGATTTGGTTTATTTCCAAGATATTTCCAGCGTTTCAATTAAAAAAACGTCAAAATTAGGGATGTTTTCACACAGAAATGTGATAGACATTTAATACTCAGGTCCATATTTAGTTGTTGCAGGAGTTCCTAAGTTAGACAACGAGACTCAAACCGAAGGTTTATGTGGGTGGCATTGGGCGAGCTGTGCGCTGGTAAAGTTGATAACGTGAAATTAGAAACAAAATTTAAATAATCAAATAAAAGTGTCTCGCCTTTTTGAAGTAAGTTAATTGAGATGCATAACACAGCTTCATTGTATTTCATTAGTTAAATTTTTTGTTCGCTTCTTGTTTCGAATGAACTGCGAAATTCAAATTATATTCTCAATGTTGGAGTTAAAGAATTTTTATTCTCGTAAATAATGTCTACTTTTCGTTCATATTCGTTACATCAATGCGTGTCTCCTGTTTTTTATCGAGATCAGTGCACTACGAGGTCGACGTGTGCTGCCTTTTTAAAATTTGTAACCAAGTGAAATGCACCTTAACTCAGTCTGAGGGGTCATAAACCGCTTACAAATGAAAAGGTTGTTATCTTTGGCCTCGATATGAGGCCCAAGCACAAGAGTTATCGAGAAAATGTTAAAACAGACGCTCGAGCCTCAGAATTTTTCTACTGAGAGAACCTATTTCTCGAATAAAAGTTTCCCCAGTGACCATTTCTGCAACGATCAGAAGCACAAGGATGCAATGGGTAGGTATTAAGGAAACGTGTCTTCTGCCATCAAACAGCTAAGAAAGCATTGCATGTTACAAGATGATTTACAGCAACACTGAGCTATGATGCGACGCTTTGGTTACGATTGACGAAAAGATTTTGATTTTTAGAGTGGGCGCTAAAAGGTGAGCGCCAAAAGGGCAGTGGTCGGGGAGCACTCGTGCCGCTTGGGAGTTGGAACACCACTGGGTAACACCGTAACTTTACAAACATAAGATTCGAAAGACGTGATGGTCGGTGTTTACGTCGGTCATGACAGACAGAAGATGCCACTTTTCTTCGTTTTTCAAAGAAAATTTGCCAATGCAGACATGTATAGTAACATTTTAAGAGGGAATTAGTTTTCGGGGGAAACAAGACTCACAATCTCGTATTTGAAAGAACGCTGGCCCAGGATCCAGCGCTTGGTCAAACGGTAAAAGCTGTTGTGTAGACAAAGAAAAAGCTTGTCTTCTGTAACTAATGATTGGATGGTTACTGTGACACCCAAATTTTAACGCTCTCAACCACTATAATTGGTCTTTTATACTTTAAACATTTGCAATTTAAAGTTGCAGCAAGGACCTACAGATTCGTGGGAGTGTTGCAAGAACAAATAGAGAAGACTAGGCGCCTTCAAATACAAAAAAAAGAAGACACTGTAGGGAAATCAAGGGCATGTAAAAGATGTGATTTAAGCTGACTGAGACAGTATTCAACATGATAAACCCTAGAGTTTCTAAAATTTGACACTGAACTCTCGCAAAACTTGTTCATACGGGTACACGCTAAATTAACAATCCTTATACACGATTTCAGCTCACGTTTGTATCTTTTTAAGGGCATTCTAAAGTAGACTTAGTAGATTGAAGGCATCCTGGGTAGAAATAGATTACACCTAACACCTTCCTTACCAGGGATATACACGGGTTTCTGGTCCATGTTATTAACATGCACGTGGGCCTCTACCCCTCACCATCGGAAGAAACAGTGTGTATTTCGTGATTAGAGGTAACTATGTTACCTTCACCAGCAAATTTTTACGGAACTTTAGCACATCATTTTCATCACCCACACCAAGTATACCTGTTTTATATTACATTTAATCGACCGCGTATAAATTAGCAATATGACCCACCTGTGGTTCATATTGCGTTTCTGCAATCGTTTATTTCTGCCAGTATTTATCCATTGTTAACAGTTGCATGTTTCTTAAAGTTAAACATCAACATCAGCATGTCCATGTCCATTGTTTTCTTCGTATTTTATGGGAGTTTTATTTCTCTCGGCTTGTTCAATAAGCCCTCGTGACGCCTTGATTGCAGCTAAAAAAAATTACAGTGTTAGAATCGTGTATCATTTTTTAATTCAATGGAAGCTAGGCAACAGTTCCGAGTAATGACCTGCAAAGTTTTAATCGTTTCAAGTTGCATTCTGTGCTTTCAGTCAGCGTGCGTGAAACTTTAATGGTAAATCCACTTTACTTCAACAGGCTGCACCAAAATTTTGGCTGCGATGTTTTGGAGGCTGAGCTTCTGATGTCCATTTCAGCACCTGCACCACACGTGCAACCCACCACGTGCACCACATGCGCAACTGCAACCCACCACGTGCACCACACGTGCAGCTGCAACCCACCACGTGCACCACACGTGCAACTGCAACCCACCACGTGCACCACACGTGCATCCCACCACGTGCACCACACGAGCATCCCACCACGTGCACCACACGAGCATCCCACCACGTGCACCACAGGTAAGTGCCGAGGTTACGTCAGGGCAGGAAGGCCAGAGAGAGTGGTAAGTTAATTACATATTATCCTGTTCAGTTGCGTTTGAGTTCCTTTCTGAAGTGATACAATTTTTCTTCCGACTGCTTAGATTTGTAACCGTGCTATTTTCGCTGCGCTAGTTTCGTGTATTGTAGTCATTGTTATGGGAGCAAAAATCCAAGTTTCTTGGTTTCTTTTTCTCGCTAAGAAGGGAAATATTGTCTTTTAAACAAGTCGGAGCTGTGCGGAGTAAAAAATCTTTTAGTACACAATCTTCACAGGATTGAGCACAATGAAGTAAACACGACCTCTGCAAAATTAAGAAAATGTCTATTCAATTATGTAAACAATCTTTGTACAATTAAGCACAAAAATCTTCAAACGAGTAGGTAAACAATTTTCACCCAATTGATGAAAAAATCTCAAATTGAGTGAAGATCTCCACGCAATTGAGTAAAAATCTACTTTCAATCAAAATTTCTTGCGATAGGAGTGTAAAAATATTAGAGTGGTTCGCATTTTTTAACTAATTTAACTGTTTTCAATTGTTTGTTTTTATGTAAAAAAGTGTCTGAATTATTAGAGCAATCAGAAGGTTATTCAAACAGCACTAGTTGATTCAAATACACACCTGCCGAAGCCTCCAGTCTTCTAAATATAATAGATATATATTTAAATTGACTATCACTGTTCGCAACTGATTACGTTAATAATTTAGACACAGTTTTTTTTACCTGAAACCAAGAATTTGAAAACCCCAGGACTCTATATATTTCTGAAAAAAAACACCACCGCAAGAAATATATTTCAAATCATTCACAATTGTAACAAAAGTTTAACACACGGGAACAGAAGAGAGCTTCCGGTCCCTTTTATAGTCAAAACACACATGTGACGTGTTGCTGCGTGACGTGTAATTGAGCTGCTGATTTGTACGAGATCTTGTAATTGTTCGTCAGGACGCTACCGTAAGCTTGGAACCTGAGAATAAATATGGCTGTGGTAGTGCATAAAAGCATGGCTCCTCGAAGCGAAGCTATTTGCATGAGTCAGCAAATGCTTTGATATGAAAGGCAGCAGTGTTTTGTGAGGGTTTTAAACTAAATTCTGTATTTGTGACGGAATAAACTCTTTAACTTAATTCTTTTTTATTATTAATGGACAAGCTATTTCTGGTGTGATAAAAATCTATTGGTATCAACTGGTAATTATAAAAGATCAATTGCTGAATATTACAAAATAGGAGGACTAATATCGCGGAAAAACATGAAGATAAGCTGATCAGGGGCATAGAAGCAAGTGAACATCCAAACATTATGAGGTTTCCGAATGTCCTGGACAGCATTAGTTTCAACACGTAAATTTTGACATCGTCTCTGTATGAAACTGCTACAAAACACCCCTTCGGCTCGATACAAATGTGATAAGTGCTCCGTAACCATATGAATCATGGGAGCTATAATGTCATTGAAATTATTCCCCTGATTCGTCTACTCCATGGCTCTGGCAGTCCGGTTTCTCAACTTGATTCTCGAAATAAGATGCAAATGGCGCGGCAGAACATCGTAAAACTTTTATATTATTTTGCTTGGCGTGCCTACACCAGCACCAACGGTGATCTAGCCTTCATCGTCTCTTAGGCCTGGCCTACCTAAACAAATGTTTTCTTCTACGGCCCAACTTAGGAGGCTCTGCAGCGATAAAACTTAGTTGGGCAGCAATCGCAAGAAGGTGGGTGCAATATAAGCTCCCAACTTTGAAGAAGGACTCAAGTTTTCCAATGTAACTTAGAAGGTCGAGTTCCCTTCTTGTACGCCCAACTTCCTTCCCGCTAGACCACCTCGAGCGGATGCACCGCTTTCAAGAATTTTTTCAGCAGTATTGGTGTATTTTTTGCCTGTTCGTACAGAACGGTGCCTCAGAATGGAATTTTGTAACTCGAGTTGAAGTGAAGACATGAGAGCGATCCTACTGATGTGTTTTGGTCAGAGTTACAAGCTGTCGCAATGGCAAGGCATGACATCTCTTCAATTGCTGGAGGCTGGCAGCACTTTGAGTTTAAAGAACAGACATGAAGGCAATTCGTCTCGCCGCTGCTGCTTTTAATTTATAAGCCTTACAAATGGCTACTATTTTGTGCGTCTCATATTCTAGGACGTATTCCAGGAAATATTGAAGTTAGTTGATTTTAAGAGAGGCCTTTAGTAGCCTGGATGCTATGGAACATATATAATTGTACATGTTTTTCGCAGGCGAACCAATGATGACACCTACCGCTCCTGAGCATCCAACATCTAAACCTCGAATGCGAAAATTACAAGCCTGTCTTTCTGCGTTCAATGTTCACCTCTCATATTACAACTACCCTTCTGAAGTCGTCGAAAAATATCGGTACACATTTGTATTTATTACCCATTTCAATAGCGTACGCACGAGGTTGAAATGAATGAAGAATGTGACTGGATGAGCAACTTTTTAATGGAATACCAGCACGAACAGCGTAGAGCTGGTGATGAAGAGACGTGTGTAAATGATTCCAGTCGCTGATGACTAACTTCCCCACTCCTCTCGTGCCATGAAAAACTCCTACAGAAGAACCATGTAATTTCTGTTAATTCTGAATCACAGCTTCATGTTGAGCAAATAAGTTGAGTATTTTCATTCAATTTTACTGCATAAAATCATTACGAGTATGAACGATTTTCAAATTTCATTGACTGCGGAAAATATTCTTTCAACAATAAAAGTTCTTAATGTCCCATGTGTCCCTTGAATTTTTTATGTCATTAAAGTTCTTTATATACCAATGCATCACTAGATACAGTGCAAAATTTAAATTTTGAAGCGATTTAAATAAAGGGAGTCTCGCCAAGTTGGAACCAGTTTCTTCTAATATAAATCACGTACATTGTCACATGCAATGAGAGGGAAAGTCAGGGCGAAAATCCTATCTGAAACATTGTTTTCCCACAGGTAGGTGCCACGTTATCCTCGAAGGAAAACGTTAAGATGCCCTGTTTCTAAACTAAAAATCGTCACTTCTCTTAATTTACCCTGGTCATAGAACCCCCAGCAAATCATGCGTGGTTATATATTTATTTTTGTCGCATCGTTATTCCAGTGTTCCTCCTTTCCCTTCTGGGACTTTATTTTTCATCCATCTAATCGGTTCAGTAAAATCACGGGAACAAGGTTTCAATAAAATGAAGAGTAACCGCTCGTTTAATGTCACTCTCCTGAAAATTGCGAAGCTACACAGGAGAATTTGAGACTAAGAATTAATCATCATGGGATTAAATCTAAAGTATATTTTTTCATCCCTGTTTGTAACACCATATTCTAGAAACACTCGAATAAATCCTATCCGCTAAATTTCAAATGGGTGCAACAGATTTAGAGGTAAATGAAAGTATTAGATACTTGGAATCCTGTGAAAACGTTTCCTCCATTATTGCAGCTGTGTTCTGAACGGCCGACAGATCGCACAAAATTTATCGAACCTCGCTAATAGCCTTAGTGAAGATCATGTTCCTGTGATCCAAGTGCTCCAGAGGCATCAGTTACTGGATTAGAGAGAGCCAGGCACCGTTCTCCCACTTCACTGGGCATCGAAATTGCAATCATCGCTTACAATTGAAAAGCTACAGAGCACTAAATCGAAATAATAAAATGGGTCCAGCGAGATTTGTTTCACACGCTTGCGACCTGAAATGGAAATGTAACTGGCTTAGGTTCTTACGCTTGAAATCGGTCCACCAGACCACCACATTTTACGGACTGGAGATATTTGCTCTGGTAACCTTCATGCTATTTCTGTTTTAGGAAACAGTACAAAAATCAGCGAACATGCTTCAAAAAGTTTAGGAAGAGAGTTAAATACAATTAATTTTCATCGTGTATGTTGTGCTGTTCGGTAGAAAAGAGCATGAATGCAATCATTTCATAAAAATACGAACGCATTCTTCATTCATTCCAGGCCTAAGGATTTTCCATACCAATACAGGCAAGAAAAAAATAATGTACACACAGTCGTTCCCTTATTTTCTCTAACATCAGCAGAACGATTGATCATTCTACGCAATATACAACGCCACTACTTCGCTGTACCGAGAGTTTTTAACACGGACACACAAACGCACCGAGAATGAAAATGCTCTATTTTTTGCTCTTTTATCCGAATCGGCATCGGCAGGAGTTTATCCGTTCAAGCCAAACCTAATTTCCTATTCCAGGTTTCAACGAGAAAAAATTTAGCAATCTGCAAAATGGAGATTTTGTAGAAGTTCTGTTCAATTCTCTGATCAATTTCGATTGCTGAACAATGCTCAAAAATTCTCCCTGAGAATATTGTATTTTTCCCTCTCCACTCCATTAGTATTCCTTAAGTGATAAAACCGCTGCAACTTATTTCCTCGATGAAAGTAACTCTCGGCTTGGAGCTCAATTTAACGCAATTTATTATGCTCCCAGCTTCTATGCTTCTCACGTGCTTCGTTACAAACACTGTATATCAATTACAGGTTAATTTTACTCCCAACTTGATGTAAAAATATATTTAAAAAATAATTTACGATAGTATTATTTTCTTCAAACTCCATGTACCTCCAAAGCTCAGTAGAAAAATACTTAATATCACGTTTAGTATTTCGGAACTGTCTGCTGAAGTTCTCAAAATTTCTTATCAACGCTTAATTTAGTCAGATCGAAATTTTCCCTCGAGTCACACCGCAATATTAGTGTGAAAATTACAAAATTCCTTCTTTAAGATAACTTTTCTACTTGAAGGTTGCTTCTGGTACTGCCATGAACGAAATACGTGCAACCTTTCAATATGCTAACTGAGGCTGCTATTATTTCATAGATAAGTTTTTTTTTATGTATGATAGTACCCCGTGCTCTCTTACTTACATTAATACGCACCAATTTATGTTTTGGTTTTGGTGTGATTCAAACTATGTGGTGATTCTTTGTTAATTCAAATATAAAATGAAATGGTTCAGTAAGCAAAAACTCTAAAGGACATACATACATGTGTATAGGTTTCTAAAATGTGTTCATTTTTTCACTCAAATTCTTCTGTGATTGATACTCAACATTTAGAAATAAAATGAAACCCTAAAACATTAGGTAATATTTTTCTGATTTAAGTCGTGTTCATAGTAAAAATTTGCCACCACCAACAATTTTTAAAGTGAATAACTCAATGAAATGTTTCACTTCCATTGCACGGGAAGGCTCAGAGTCATTGCAGTACATGGGCGTGCATCAAATTCTAATGAGATAGATTACCTAATAAGTTAGCTGCATTATTGCAGCATTTTATCATACGTTTTAAATATTGTCATCGACAATAATTGTTCTCCACTATACAAAAATAAGTTACAGTTTTTCAGTGTTAACACTTGCTCGAATAATTCCCTCTTACGATGCCTGATAAGAGTGAGCCAATAACAAACTCTCCCAGAGCTGCACCCTACCCTCGTGAACCCCCACTTTCTTGCCTATCGCGGTCCCCAATACCCCTCTTCCCCTCCCAGAGTGTCGTAAATAACGCGCTGGCGATTAGACCCTCCGACTGCAGTGACAGCGTAGGCGATCACTCATAGCCTCGCTCTTTATGGGACTAGCTGCGGGGGCAATTTTGCCCCCTCAATGTTGCTTACTTTGCCTCCCCAGTCCTGGACTTCATTTTTTCTTGGTCATTTCAGCAGTTGTTGACTCCTTGTTTTCGCACTCGTGGATCCTATTTCTACCATTTTCACGGTAATTTCGCTTGTGAACACTGTTGTAGCTAATTGCTGACTTGATTCCCCCCTTACTATGACCATGAGGACTTTATGGCTCGTTACTTTTGCAGTCAGCGATGTTGAACTCTTTGATGTAGGTCACTCTTGACTGTTTTTCTTACTTGAATGTTTTACTTTTATTCAAATACGGTATGAAACAGTTTCCTCCTGCTGTGGCTGAATGTGTATTATTACACTCGAAAATATTACCTAATTACCGTCGACTACTCTACCATTCAATAATTGATATTTTTCCGGGCATTGCTTGAATTTTTTACCCATCACTGGTTTTTCACCGTGTGTTTTCTACGTTCGTATCTCTGTTTTCTCAGACATTTGGCCTCGACATGAAGTTTGTTATGACAGGCTTCGTCTCTCGTGAAGAGAGAAACATCGACATGTTTCTTTTGATGTCGTCTCTGCCAGCACTTCTGGTTGGGGTTTGCTAGTTATTTTGCTTTGTAGGGCAGCGTCGTCACTTCATATTGATTTTGATCTCATCACTGCATAGTGAAGAAAATTACTTTTCTTTTATTTCTCTACCAATGTGTACGTAACAAATAGCTTTGCATACTCTGCAGTTGGCCAACGACTTATGGCGTAGAAACCTTTGGAAGCCCGTGCGTTGCTTTAGTTTCATGCTTGGCAGGCTTACCTCGAAGTTATGCGTAATTTTAGGCAGCTCTTTCTAAGTGAGGATCTCCAAAGCTGATAATGATAGTTTCCACCATCTCTGAGGAACCTCATGAGAAGGACAATCGTTGCTCGTCTCAGGTCTCTGCTGTCCGTACACGGTTTACAAGAAACTTGTGTTGAAAAGTTTAATAGGGTTTTTAGCATATCGAGTCTTTTACTCCAGACTTAATTGTCTCTGTAAGAGAAAATGTTCATCTCCATGTAGTTTGGGGTGATAAAGAAACTTTATTCACGTCTTACTAAATTCCAGAGAACTGAATATTATCAGGTGAGAGAAAGATTTTTGTCGCTCACTATTCACTGTTACGTATTCTGAATGAGCTTGAAAGATAATGGGAATGTGATTGTAACACCTTTGGTGTGCTACCTGCGATGTGTGGTTCCATTATGGCAACTGTTTAGAGATCGTCCCCTACGTCTACTCGAGGTAGACACCCTGTTCGTCGGTTAGGGCTTATTATCACCTATTATAGCCTACAACATGAGGAGTCTTACATAAGTTTCTACTCAGGTGTATATGGTTGATATACCAAGTAGAAGTTAGGACTCATTACTTGGCAACAGTTACATTGGTACAACTTACAATTACTGAACACTGTGTATGACTAGATGAAGTCTAGCGGTAACTAAACTAGAAATGATTTACACGGAGATTTGCAATGAAGGGTGACTAAGTCAGTAGTTGCAGGATAAAATACAAGAAGGCTGTGTCGCGTTGAGGGGTGACTAAGCCACTACATTATATTTATTGTTAATATTACCGAGATTTCTGTAAACAATTGACATGATCGAATGTTAGAAAACAATAATTGCTTTTTATTGGATCATTTATGACTCTGAATAAGAGTCATGTTCACAGCTTCACAGCGTAGGTGGAAATAAAACTGGGAAGCTAATTGTGTAAGAAGAGGACAATGTATCGGAGTAAAGAACATAGATTTAAATTCTTAAAAATAGTTTTATGAAGTTCTCTTTGTTTAAGAGAGTTTATAAAATGGGCCTTGGTGTATACTTCTTTCTTACTTCCGTTTTCCATCACATAATACAGTAGTGGCATTTGTTGATACCACTCACCACAGCTGATGTTCGTTGTTGACACCACTCACCACAGCTAGTGACATTTGTTACCACTCACCACAACTGATGTTCGTTGTTGACACCACTCACCACAGCTAGTGACATTTGTTGATACCACTCACCACAGCTAGTGACATTTGTTGATACCACTCACCACAGCTAGTGACATTTGTTACCACTCGCCACAACTGATGTTCGTTGTTAACACCACTCACCACAGCTAGTGACATTTGTTGATACCACTCACCTCAGTTCTACCGTCGTATGTTTGAGCAATGACCGTATGCGTAAGATTAGCAATTTAAATCTACAGCTTTATTAACAAAAATCCTGACAGTGCTTTTATTACTTCATTGGTAAAGTTAAACAATCACCAGAACCTCTTGACAAGTTTACTCTGTAGCAGTTTGTATTTTGTCATCCGTTATTTCATTACACATAACCGCTAACTAT
>VCRD01000664.1:2110-13915 GCA_006783055.1 Trinorchestia longiramus | reverse complement strand
AGTTAAAAGGAAGTACGACGCTGAGTGTACCAATGGGAGCTGGGGAAAGGAAAGGAAAACGAGAAGAGAAACATAAATGAAGTTATTGCGGCATGATCCATAATGTGTAGGTTCTTTTCATTATTGAAACTACATTAACCGTCTTAGAGTATATACCTTAATGATATTATATTGTTATCGAGAGGTAACTCAAATTTGAAGTTTGGAATGTCTTGTTCATTTTTGTAATTTGGGTACTGATCTCTAGAGCTCATTTCTAGTGCTCCGGTGTGGGAATACACAAAATTTGGCCATTCCTACTGGCTCAAAAAGAAACAAGAACGGCTAGAAATGGACGTATTTAGGAACTATTAATGAGGAATACCTATATTATTTTCAAACTCGCAAAAGTTACCGTAAATGCATGAATAAACGCTCGACAATTAAATCGGTTGTCAATGAAATTGATTAAAAAAATGCATGAAATAACTTGTTTGCCAACAGAAGGACCCAAACCTCTAAATATGAAAAATAATTATGTTATTTGCTGCCTGATGGCTGCAATGAGAAGGATATTAAAACAATAAAAATAACCGTCCTTCATTCTAAGAGTCAAGTAAATAAATGCATGCATACATAGAAAAAATATAAGCTTACCACCTTGTCACGACAGTTCAACATAATTTCCTGATTAATTGACGAATTAAAAAGCCCTGGAGTGATTAAAATTTGGCCTTGAAATTAGCCCTTATAAGTGTGCTGAATTGAATTCCTGACTGCGGAATCATTAGGCATACTACTGGTGAAAACAATTATCATTTTATGCTTCTACTGCGACAATTTTTTGAGCGCATCGCAAATTTAAATGCGTCAGTTGACACAAAAATTTGACACTTGGAGAAAAATAGAGTATAAATATTAGCAAGAAAATTCAACATACTGCGGTACCACATCTGAATCCCTATTTATACAATCCAGACATCAGGTTTCTTTTAAAATTTAAGAGTGCCACGAGCACTTCGAATAACGTGCGAATGATGAAGTTGATAGACACTGTAATACATCACCAACATGCACTCCACATAATCCATCGCTGGCAGAGCAATGCACAGCCCCGCTGTACGCTCTGCACGAACGCAGCACAGCTCACTGCTGCGATCTTAGCGCAAGCGTCAGTCCTGTTGCGCCAATCCGCATGATGGTCCTGATTTGATTTGCTTTGGATCTAATAAAAGAGACTTCGCTCCCTCCCCACCGCCCTTATCCGAACTCCCTACCATACCTTCTTTAACTTTCGACTAAACATGAAACTTGTCTTCTTCATCAAACTTTTTTTTACTGTAACACCCGTCAGAGAATAATTTGAAGTCGGTCTCTGTTACATCTCTCAATTGTGAACAACCCCACACTCAGTACATGCTCCACCTATTCCTCGCACATCAGTTTTTCTATAATCCTGGTTGGAAAAGAGAATTGTACCTACTCTTTTAAATAAAATCAACACTATTTTCAATCTCGTTTCTAATGGCTCACTTGGAACCTAAGTCGTGAATGCTCAGTCTTTTTGGGGAACAGCTTATAATTTTCTTTTACCCAGTGTTTGTTTCCTTTCCGATGATAGTCACGTTCGATGCTCTCTAAATAGTTTCCTGTTTGATTTGAGATGCTTGAACTGTATACCGACACCACCCTCTCGTTCTCTCTCGAGTGAATCTACTGACCTTGTCTCTATATTACACCCTGTTTTGATTTTTCAGTTCATTGTTATTGCCTACTTCGAAATTTCAGCCTAACATTCAACATTATAATGTACAAGGTTCGAAATATGAAAATTCTGCATTTTTTTTAACTGGCCCTCTTTTCACTACATGTTGCTCATTTCTTTGGAGGCTCATATGTGGTGAAAATTTCATATCAGCAAAATTTGCACTTCCCTAAAAAAAAGAGATGGATATTTTTTTCTTTCTATTCGGATTTTAACATATTTCTGGTTGGGTAAATATGAACGCTTAAATGACAACAACGGTCATTCTAGAAAAATTCATGCAATCTGTGTAAACATACCTGCCTTCAATTATTCATTCTTGTTGAGATCATTACTCTGAAATTATCAAACTCTCAAGGAGTATAATGTCTCTCATTTTTTAATCGACCACTTGAGTTTATTGCTCCTTCAATGCAATGATTAATGACACTTTTTCATAACCAGTACGTAGTGGAGTTCATAGCCCCCTCTGACCGCCTGTGTGCCGACCGGCGTTCTGAAGCTGGTGAATAATAGGCTTTCTGAGGACAGTGCAAAGCTCTACGCAGCGATCACACAATTTCCTGGCAAGAGCCCTTGGCTTGGCCTGGGGTGTCTGGCCCGAGGCCGCATAATTGAGCAGCACTGCGGGACAAAGGATATTTAGGAGACGCTTAACAGGATTGTCTTGACCATCCCGGAGACTGACGTGACTCGGGTGGATGGACCACTACCTCTTTTGTCTTGTAAAGTTTTCGGTGATTTGTTAGGATTTTAAGTAATTTTCCGAAGTTTGAGGGGCCTAAGAGAGGTCAGGGGGAAGTTCTGGAAACTTTTAGGCAATTTATCGGTACTGTGGGGACTAATTTTAAACATGGCCAAGTCTGAAAATGTAGAGCAAACATGAAGAATCTTGAAGCCGAACTCTCGATGTAGTCTTTGACTTCGCCGACAGAGCCACCACACCTGCACTTAGTGCTATGCTATCTTACGCCAAATTTAATATTTTAGGTATTACAGTTTTTGACGATCGTATTTTCCAAAAAATAGTTCAAGGCTATTCATTGTATAAATATTAGTCTTAAGACGACGAACTTTATGCACAAGACATTTGCTGGCAGATAGTTTTAATGGTCTGACAAAAATTAACCCTTGTGGGACATGCGTTTGGCTACAAACTCACTCTTCCAAAACTATTGTAAAATTGTAAACGGGTTGGTTTAAATACGTTTTGCTGGGTTCGGTTCGTGGTTTTGTTGAGTTGGGAATGGCGAAGATTAAGGTGAGGGTTTGATATAAGATTTACTTAGGTCAAGTGAGGTTCAATGAAGTTAGGTTACATGGTTCTAATGACTAGAAAGAAAGTTAATCTCAAAAACAAACTCAAAATTTAGGCCAGTAGAACCGACACCCTATCTAACAAACATTAGACTTCGAATTCCAGAGACCTGAAAAACATCTCTCAGTCAATAAAATGCACCTTTCTCACAACGGCTACCTGCATTACTTAAAGGGATAGGAGAGTAAGTTATTTTATTTTAATTTTATTATTCGTAAATACTCTTAGTATCATCCTCCTTACACCAGTATAAAAATATCAGTATGAAATCA
The DNA here is from genome assembly GCA_006783055.1 of Trinorchestia longiramus. Lineage (NCBI taxonomy): Eukaryota > Metazoa > Arthropoda > Malacostraca > Amphipoda > Talitridae > Trinorchestia > Trinorchestia longiramus. The sequence goes on along the minus strand of VCRD01000664.1, from coordinate 10,581 downwards.
AAAGATGTGCAATCAGAAAAATGAGTCTTTTCATAATGAACTTCATTCCAGCAATCCTGTACCCTGGTCACTCGGACGATTTTTTACTTCAATTGTCAATCAGAACGTGCGGAGTCAATGTACAAGTATTTTATGATTTGATTTACGATATTCATTTATATATTAAAATAACCAGTTCCCGTGTAAATTCCACGATTTAGATTTGACTAATTTGAAATTATTATAAAGATAAATGCATTAAAGATTTACGACGAATTATTGTTTTAAATAAATACTTTTCATTATTATATACAGGGCTTCCATTGTGCATCTTATCTAACGATAACGTGGCCCAGATAGTACCCGTTAAAATTCTTTAATTCAGAAGTAAGAAAATTAAGGATCTATGAAATAAATACATTTTTCAGTTTTACCCGTGGTACCATCAGAATCAGAATTTTTTTCTTGAATACATACAGAACTTTTATTTTGTATCTTACCTAACGATAACATGTCCGTGTAAGAGAAGAAAGTTGGATACTAAAGGCATCGGATCACTATAAAACACGCCATTTGTTAATAGCGTATTTTATAGTGATCCGATGCCTTTGGTATCCACAATACAATGATTGTAATACATGCATACCCGTTTTGATTTCAGTTCAATAATGTTTCTTCAGTAATAGATAGGAAGTAATGAGACGGACACACACAGATACAGAGAGATGGAGATACATAATCGATTATATATGCAGACTAAACAGTTCCCGTGGAAATTCCACGATTCAGATTCGGCTAATTTGAAATTATTATAAAGATGAACGTATTAAAGATTTACAACGAATTATTGTATTCTGAATGGATATTTTCTATTAATGTAAGCAGAACTACCATTCTGTATCTTATCTAATGATAACATGGCCCAAATAGTACCCGTTGAAATTTCTTGGTTTAAAAGTGATGAAATTAATGATCTATGAAATAAAATGCATTTTTCAGTTTTACCCGCGGTATTATCAGAATCAGAATATTTTTCTTGAATACATACAGAACTTTCATTTTGTATCTTACCTAACGATAACATGATCGTGTAAGAGAAGAAAGTTAATAACGAAACAAATGGTGTGTTTTATAGTGATCCAGTACCTTTGGTATCCATGATACAATTCTTGTAATACATGCCTACCCGTTTTGATTTCAGTTGAATAATTTTTCCTCAGTAATAGATAGGAAGTAATGGGACGGACACACACAGATACAGCAAGATGGAGATACAGCATAGTCGATTATATATGTAGATTATCTTACTCAGTCTTTTTGTCAAGTCATACGCTGTATTTTATGTCATCATTTTAGAAATGATAAAATGATTCACACACCTAAATTTTAATTTCCTTTACGGCAATCTTTTTCTCATTAAAAGGTTCTCTCGTTCTCTGAAATTTCTTCAAACCAAACAATTGGAAAATAATCGTACGCAACGCAATTTTGTTGAACGAATGATGCAAGAAATGAGGGTTTAGACGATTTGTACAACTGGTTTTCTGAGGCTTTTTTGTCCACACGTGGGTTCTGTCAAAAACGACGCAATTACAGGGTAATATAATGTGACTTTGTTTAAAAAGCTGTTCATGTTACCGCTTCTAAATACGAGTTTCCTAATGAAAGAAATGCATTGCACTTTGAAGCTTTGATATGGAAGTATTGAACAATGCCAGTTCATTAAGTTGAGTAATTTGAGTGATTTCTTCCACTGAAAAATCACGTTCGCTGTCATGCAATTCTACTCTCGCTAGTTCCAATGAGTTCCTGGAGCACTAGTCTTGATTGGAAGCTCGAAATGTTCCTTTTATGGGAACATATTTGTATACTACGTGTACCAATAGACAAACACGTGATATTCACGTGTTTTTTACTGAATTTTTTCGTTTGATTTGGCAGTGGAAGCGCGCTTAGCGGAGTTTTCACATTGAACGATGTGGTCTTGGTATCCACAATACAATATTGTATTAATATCATTCAAAACTACCTTTCTGCATCTTTTCTACTTATAAGATGGTCCAGATAGTATCCGTTGATATTCCTTGGTTTAAAAGTGATAAAATTGAGGATCTATGAAATAAAATACATTTTTCAGTTTTGCTCGTGAATATTTTTTCATCAATACATACAGAACTTCTATTCAGTATTTTATCAACCGATAATATGGCCGTGTAAGAAATAAAAGCTAATAACAGAAAAAATGGGTATTTTATAGTGATCTTGCGCATTTGTATCCACAATACAATGCTTATAATACATACATACCTGTTCTGATTTCGATTCAATAATTTTCTTCAGTAATAGATAGGGAGTAATGGGACGGACACACAGATACAGAGAGAGAGTTGGAGATACATTGTCTATTATATGTGTAGATTACAATGGTATTATTTACTAGCAGGACCCGTAGAAATTCCGCGTGATGAGGAATATACTGGTCCATTTCTTCTGATGCGCTGTCTTTGCAATTGATTTGGTTTTGATTATAAGTCATTATGTCTTCTTCATTCATGTTCTGTTCTCTTTGCTGAGATAAATTTTTTCTGCCGCTCAAGGTACTGTGCCCGCTGTTCCTCATCCATATTTTCCCTTCTTTGCTGTGATAAATTCATCTGCTGCTCGCGCTTCTATGATTGCTGCTCCTCGTCCATATTTCCACGCATGATTTGCTTTCGTCGACTGTTTCGCTGAAGGTACTCTTCACGTTGTACATCGTTCATTGCAGCTCGCCTCACTAGCTGACATTACCTCTCCCTCTCAAGGATTTCCTGCCGTTGTTCATTCCTTATTCTCTGCCTGTAGAGTCTCATTCTATTGCAAACAACTTCCAATCTTCGCTCCACTGTGTAGTTCTAAGGCTATATGTATTCGGCGCAAGTATTAGTTAGACATGAAAAAAAGTCACTGATTATCGAAACATATGACAGATTTGTATGTAAGATACGGATCTCTTATCAAATATGTCTTAACAACTAGGAGAAGTTTATATAAAATGTCAAACACAACAATGCGTGTAAAGGCCATCTCTTAATGTTACACTGAGGAATTCGGTAGCTATGATACTGCAAACTCGACGAAAGCGTAACGGACGAACGGACGGACTATGTTGCTGACTAAGGAAGGAATAAGCAAAATAGTAATAAGATTATTACAATACTTTATTTCTAATTTATTTCTTTAGCTTTGATACTTTTAAAATGCAGCTTAATAAAGATCAGCGTGTTATATAGTTCTGGTATCATATATACATACATCGCTCAGTCGTTACATTTTTTGTGGACACCCTGTATAGTGGGATAGTGGGATTTGTATAAAAGGAATACATCAGACACCTACATATACCGTACGTCCCACCAAAACCCGAACCGAGTGTTTATTTTCCCGTATCAATAATACCATCATAAGAATACCATAAGCATTTAATTTCTAGCAAAATTATCCCTCAAAATTTATCTATAGAAAAGGGCATACAATAAGTCGAATAATAAGAACAATTATTGTTTATTAATAAAAATAAAATGGAACATAAGACATTAATTGGCCTGATGTCCATCCTTATCAAGGCATTTCTGACAATTGTCTCTCATCTTTCTCATAACTCGCCTTATCATAAGTGGGTTATTCTTTAGCACGTCTATTTCGGTTGTGATGCGTAGTTTTAACTCGGCTGAAGTTTGTGGTGGTGATGTGTAAACGTTTGGTTTTACCCTGTGACTTTTTATGGGGTCACATAAAATCAAATGTCAAATCACCACCACAAACTTTAGCCGAGGTAAAACTCCGCATTACAACCGAAATGGAGAGGGAAGAAAAGGTTTCTCAGTCCATCTGTTTCTGAGATCTTGTCATCAGTCCAAATCTTACGAGACCTATTCGCTCCTACTACCTGACTTCAACACCAATCATTCAGATAGCACAAGAGGATCGAACCCTGCACTCGAGCGAGGCGCTTGTTCCGCCTTTGTGATGGCATCTGTATCCGCTCCGACACCAGCAAGCCAATGATCTTAACAATCATACAATTTTACTGCCACTCGGTATTTTAAAGACGAAACTTACTCTCAGTATTTATGCTATCTCTAAGCATTAAATATAGTGAACATTTATCTCTACCTGTTTTTCATATTCTGGATCTCCATTCGTTCTTAGTCTACTGATTTCGAGAGGCTGTCATAATTTTCTTGAACAACTCATGAAAGCAATGCCCGTTGAAATATTGTTTCCATTAAATGAATGATTTTTTGAACATTTTCCGCTGTATTCTTCGTAAATTCACGGTTAATGACGCCCATTAGGCATTCGAATGACAGTCATGTCTTACTGGTTTGGACACTAATATAGAATGCATCATTGAGAAAACAAGAGACTGACTGTGACTCAAACTAGGTTGAGACCTAGTTACTAGGCCTAGTTACTGCACCGAGTTATCTCGGTCTCTCCTAACTACCTCCGACACAATAGGTGAGAGGCTACGACGCCTGGCAAGAGCAGCCATCGCTCTCGGAGCCACCCCATGCAGCGGCCATCCATAAACTTGCTTAAGTGACACCTAGAATGCCTACAATTAATTCACGCTCCAAATATCTGAGAGGTTCTGTCTCTTGAAAAAGAAGAGCCGCTCGACAGCTGAGTACGGAGTGACAGCAAGACGAACGGGGCAGTTACGAACAGAAGTGCTGCTGTCGGCAGGACGGACGACTGGTCGTGTTCCGCCTTGGTGACCATTGAGCAGCTGCTGCAACCATACCACCTGCCTTCAAATGATAGTTTCCCTCATCACTTCCAAATTCCAGCTACAGCAATTGCTTTTGAAATGATGTCTTTTTAACCAATATGAAGTTTTCCTTCGTCGCTATATTGTTTTTAAAAACAGTTCTTGATCAAATCTAACTTCAACAGGCTGATCCTGTTTCAACAAAAATTTTTAAAATTCATTGGTATCTTCCTAGGCATAAGCACCACACTGTTGATTAAAGCTCTGAAAATCTTCCATTTAACATCTGTACATCGTTTCTTTAATTCGACATAGAAGGCTGGCATGAAACTTGCAAAAATATTACTAATGCAGAAACGTGGATTAACAATTATCAATAAATTTACAATGCAATGTACATGTCAATGCTTCGTTCTAACACTTTGATGCACCTAAATTTCTTGATTTCTATTCATTTTCTCGAGGAAATTTACCGTCCAAACCTCTCACCCCTGAGGACCTGAAACTGTTCATTTCTGAGCGGCCGGCAATCGTGAGCGCTTTCCACAGAACAGGAATTAAGTTTTGACTCATGATGACTTCAGAGCCAAATTGCTATTCCACGGACTTTAAAACCAAATAATAAAGCCAAGTATGTACAGAAATATTTCAAAAAAATTCTTAGGTAAATCTTGAATCTGGAGCCCTGGTAAATTATTGCTCACGAATTATGATCAGGTGCACAATGAATTCTAGAGAAAAAAGCAGTGCGATGAACGATCATTAAGCGCATGTGAACGCTAACTCGGAGCAAACTGTTACTGGACGATCTTTTCTTTGTGAGTAAACTGTAAAAACGGCGTCTAAAGCGTAACATGATGTCGCTTTTTGATGACAGATTTTGTAGAAACTTTCTTCCAAAACATTCAACCGTTAGGCGTTGAAAGTAATAATATACAGTAAGTAAAAGTAATGTATACTATTTCCTAACTGGGATGCATGAACCTCCAGGACATGAATGAGTATATCCAAAGTTGTAAAACGTTTCTGGAAGTCAAAACTACGTAGAGTTGTGGTGCGAGAGACAACAGGCTCTAATATGCGTATTATACGGTAGCTGGTAGACCCACTCACGAAAATTCACGGGTTTTTTTACTGAATTTTTTTCGATTGATCTGTCAGTGGACGCAGGCTTTACGAAGGAGTTTCCACATTGAAAAATCCACAATACAATAAATACATGTATACCCTACCAAATTTTCTCCTTTCTAAATCCTTAAGAGTACGACAGAAAGACTGGCCAACCAAGCAAACAACAAAATGCGTATTATTATATAGTAAAATATAATTCAGGCTCAGATTATGTGTTGAAAATTAGAGGATTCGTGAACACCTCTGACATCCACAAGGAGTTTGAGAAGGGACAATATTAAAGAATTCTTGAATTACAGCTTACGATTATGTTTAGTTCTTGGTTTACGATTGCAAATGTTCATCGACCTAAATAAATGCTTCAACATTTATTCTGAATGGCAACCTTTCTAAAATGGGCACAAGACAACACATCATCAGAGTGATATCTTTATGCGCGATAAATCTGATGTGTAGAACTGTCCTTATATTATTGCAATATTGCTCTGAATGCACATGTTCGAGCTCTGCCCCTCCTGAGGGGGCGAGGGGGAGAGGCAAATTTGACTTTTTAGCATCGTTCTAAGTTAGGAAAAATTCGCGAGACGAAACGTTACGACTTATAAGCAATTCTCTTTTTGAGGTTTTGAACTCAAATTTGTAATCATAATAAAAACATGCATCACAATGAACAATTTCATACATGTCTGACGTTTCAAAAGTCACTAAGTTCAAATATGAATTTATTTTACACCTACCATGAACTTTTTCCCTCCTAGGTATAAATTTGCTGCATGTTAGGCATGAACGTCTCATGAATAAAGTATCTTAAACTTGGTATCAGAAAATTATGCTCCTCTTTTAGACGTGACGTCCTAAAAGTATGACTAGTACGATACATTATTTTTAGAAATTTATCGTATTCACTGCTGTAATTATGACTAACCAAATTCATTTCTGTAAATTATTTTGATCAGTTTTGCGCTTACACCAAATTAATTGTTAACAAATATCTGAGTAGAAAGCTACCCGTCAGACCAGCATTTGAGGGTCGGGCACGAGAAGCTAAAACGAATTCTTCACCAAATAAGCGCGATGAGCCAGCTTGTGTTGGGTGTGTTACTCAGGGTAACTTTGGGAAAAAACGTTACCCAGTTTTACGCAGCAGTTCCCTTGCTCGTGAAGGCCGTGTAATTTCCTCCCTAAAACAACTAATAAAAAGAACTGCTCCGTAACGATTGCTTTAAAACAAATTGAAAAGGTGCAGCTTGTGTTTTTTACGAGGTTTCCTCGTGTGCCGATATAAAGCGGATGTCGTAAAGAAGTGGTAACTGAGAAATAAAATCTTCCAAACTAACATAGTTTGTTGCCGCTTATGAAACAATATTGCTTAAGTTGTAGGAGCTTCGTCAAATATTAAACATGTACAGTAATACTGACACTAGGTAAAATAAAACTAGGATACTTGCCTCTGGTTTACTATATTGAATTAAAGTGAAAAAGTATTATCAGTTTATGTGTCATTTCAGTCAATAAATATTGCAATAAGATATCAAATTGTCATTCTGATCTTTTTAAAGATAAAAAACTTACAGAAAACGCTACGTCATTCTAAACTGGTCAGTTGTAAGTATGTTTAGGCCAATTGCAAGTCTGTCCAGCCTAAACAACCAAGAAATTATTTAAATAGAAATATGAGCTGCAAGTTTGATAATTATTTCTACTGATTCACAGTATAGGCTCACTTGAACTCCATATAAAAAGTAAACAATTATTAAAACTATGGATCAGTCAAAGTTGCTGAAGATATTTCTGAAGAGCACCAATGTTCTAGCGTACGACGACGACAGCTTATGAAAGCATACCTCTTTTAGACTTAGATCACTACAAATTTCTATTAAAATCCGAATTTTACGGGAGGCATAAAGTTTTTCAAACACAAGGGGCATTATTATGTTACGTGCCTAGATCACCAAGAATCATAAAAAATAAATTTCCACAAAACCACCCAAATACCCAGACAATATTGGAAACACAGAAGCGAATTAAATATAAACTAAATGAAGTATTTAAATCGAACACCATTATAAGTAGCAAAAGATTCAGAATACCTGTATATCTTAGATGTTTCTGATCAGGCGTATCTGTATTAAGGTATCTCTACATCAGGCACATATGTATTAAAACATCACTACATCGGGTGCATCTGTATTAAGACATCACTACATGCAAGCGTGCCTTAATCCCTACATCAGGTGCATCTGTATTAAGACATCACTACATCAAACGTGCCTTAATCCCTACATCAGGTGCATCTGTATTAAGGCATCACTACATAGAAACGAATGAAGCGAATTACATATAAACTAAATAAAGTATTTAAATCGAACACCATTATAAGTAGTAAAAGATTTGGAATACCTGTATATCTTAGATGTTTCTGATCAGGTGCATCTGTATTAAAGCATCGCTACATCAGGCGTATCTGTATTAAAGCATCGCTACATCACGCGTATCTGTATTAAAGCATCACTACATCAGGCGTATCTGTATTAAAGCATCGCTACATCACGCGTATCTGTATTAAAGCATCGCTACATCACGCGTATCTGTATTAAAGCATCGC
>VCRD01000663.1:70785-231250 GCA_006783055.1 Trinorchestia longiramus | reverse complement strand
TGCTCTCTCTCAATGCTCTCTCTCAACGCTCTCTCTCAACGCTCTCTCTCAACGCTCTCTCAACGCTCTCTCAACGCTCTCTCAGTGCTCTCTCAGTGCTCTCTCAAAACTCTCTCAACGCTCTCTCAATGCTCTCATTTTTATTGTCGAAAATAGCTTTCAACAGAAGCTTTCATCTTTGCAATAGTTGATTTAATGAATAATCAGAACTGAGCTTCCGTTACTGGATAACAAAAAGCAAACAAAACTTAATTTCACGTAAGCAGCGGAAATTTTAATCATCACTTTTATTTATTTAAACCAACTGACGCAGCAGGATGAGAGCGTATGAAAGTATTGCGATTGGCATCGAACACAATCGCCAAGCTGCCTCCTTTACGAAATTTTTCAACTCTTGGTGTCATAAAAAATTGGTAAGCTGTAATCAGTCAATAAAGTCGGTAAATTTGGCGACTTATTGACACAAAACTCTACGGAAGCTCTTATTGCACATGGCTTTGAGCTCACCAGAGTAGAGGGAAACACTAATAACTGTGTCGCAGAAATCTAATAAACTACAGACGAATACACTTTCTTTTCGTTCTTCTAGTCAAATTCACCAGAGCTTCAGCAATATTGAAGTGAACCAATATCCCAATAAAGGAGTACGTAATCTCCTACCTTGACTGTGTCTCATGTCCAATATAATTCAGATTTACGCATCACAATTCACTAAACTTAACCATTTCTATTTACCCGAAATTTATAGCAGCTCGAGAGTATCTTTTCATACAATTTTGCTCCCGTTAAGATTAATGAAGTGTGAAAAATCAGCCATAGTCATTAAATTACTGCAAATTTCCCTATTCTTTCATATACGAATATTCTCCGATGAGAAGATCTTCCATTGTTTTCTTCCAGAATCATTCAATTCTTGGATATAAAGAGAATTATTCATGCTGAACATCAGCGTGAAAGGAGGTTTTTGCGTAACAATAGTAGCAACGTTGGTAAAAATGTCATTTTTTGAATGGTGTCGTGTGTGAAGATGAAAGCAGCATCTAAATAACGTTATTTAGTATTGCAGAGCAAACAAAAATCAAAGGACAATAGAAGACTATAATTATAGTATTAGCCAACATGATGAAGATAAGAAGCACAGGAAGAAAAGGATAATGATGGCCCTTATGTAAAAGAGTAAATGCAGGTTCAAAGAAAAATGAAACAGCTCACAGTTGTGTTAAATTTCACCTTGTTAGTAACTATTTGATGCTAGTCGAGTGCTATTCATTTTTACCGGTTCACTTGCACAAGTTTCTGACTAGTTTACTCAGTGAAAGAAGTACTGCGTTAACCGAGGGCTGACTTTCACTTTGGTTTTCTTCAATTTCGGTCCTAACTGGGATCTGTGCCACCCAAAATAATGCTAGTGATACCAGGTTACAATTTTTCTCTTGTTTTATATTTGTCGATTATTAGGCCTGTGTGGTTTGTTTTCTTCAAGTGAAGTAGCGCTTTACTCTTTTCTAATAGCGTGTTGATATTTTTCCAACGAAGGAAACGAAGTTCCGTTTAGTTTTCAATTCCATTCAACCCCCAAAACTAATGAGACGTTAATAGTTGAAAGTAGCTGAAACAAACCGGCGGAAAAGTTTCCCATCTTCCCCATTGGAAAATAGTAGACAACACACGGGCTGGCTTCGAACTAATGAAAGAGGAATTTGGCAGCTGTAACTACAAAGCATTAATGAGGAACAAAACTGCGGAGCAATACTACATGACAAAAAAATCGCAACCGTCACAGGACATCATATCACAACAAGTCGTGTGACACCAACCAATAGCCCTGTACGTGGTTTCTAGAAGAAATTCGGAGTATAATAAAAGCAGGGAAACAGTCTTACAGAAGATTTAAAAGGTACCAAACAGACTCTCATCGTCAACAGCCCATCTTCACCAAAAGGGCCATAAAACGAACCATAAAATCTATGAAGCAATATGAAGAAATTGCAGTTGCATCACATGCAAAGCCAAACCAAAAGTACTTCTGCAAATGGGTAAATGCTAAACGACTAAAAAGAGATTCCATTGGACAGCTGATCAACCTAGATGAGTGAACTCAAACAACAAAAGTAAAGCCAGAATTTTAAATACATACTTTACTTCAATGCTCTAGCGGAGACTTAACTGAAATCCCAGAATCCCAAACTCTTAGCCTTCAGGCATTTCTGGCAGACAGAATATTTAATGTAGAAAAAGTATAAAAATAGAACTCAACCTCTTAAACCCATATAAATAAACCAGACCCGACGGCCTCGCTCTCCAAACACTCAAAGAAACTGCCCTAGTAATATCAAATCCTCGCCTAACACCTTCAATCGATCGTTAGAAAATGGGATTATTCCGAAGGGTTAGAAGGGGGTGAAGACCATTCCTATTTTCCAAAAGGGAAACAAGCATCCAATAACTATCACTCAATCAGCCTGACATCGATCATCAGCAAAACAAGAGAAAGGTTACTCAAACTCTGTATAACAAAACACCTCCAGCCCGAACACCTGATTTCTAACACTCAGCAGTGATTCAGGGAACAACGTAGCTGTCTCATGAACCTTCTCGACTTTTTTGGGGAAGTTAACCGCATATACGACAGTACAAAAGCAGTAGTGTACATGTACCTCGACACACAAAAAGTCTTCGAACAAGAACCTCACGAATGGCTGATGGCTAATGTTGAAGCTCATGGAAAACAAGGCAATTACTCTCGATGGATACGAACTGGCTCACTTGTCACACTCAACGAGTGATGTTCATGATTAAGCCAGTGATTGGGCGCCTGTAGTAACAAGAGTCCCCCAAGGGAGCGTTTTGGCCCGTTACTCTTCATCATCTAAAATCTAAATCAACAGCCCTGACGTCAGAATCTTCAGTAAAATGAACAAATTGACCCACGACGCGAAACTGTCTCACAGCGTCCACCAAAAAAGTAAATAAGTAAATAATTACTCTTTCATAAGAGTGACTATCAAATCAAACCTCAACCGTCTACAACAATGGACCGAAACTTATCAAATGAGCTTCAACATTGATATACGATCAGTAATGCACTGGCATTTAGAACACAAGATAAATTACACACCTATTAAACTACTACAGCAACAAAGAGATCTTGGTGTCGTGATCACTAAAAATATTAATCATGACCAGTGAGTAGAAAAACGCATCAGAAATGCGAGCAGCACTCATGGTTTCACTCCAATAAGTTTCGAATGAAAGTCATAAAATAGAATATTACCACCCTATATATATATCACATCATGTAAGTTATATATATATATATATATATATATATATATATATATATAAAGTACTAGTCCGGCCACATCTGGAATATGCAGTGCAACTCAAGTCTCCTACCACTACGACAAGGCATTTACAAAATGGAAAGAATTCAGCGTGGAGGAACAAAAATGATTTCTGAATTTTAGAATCTTTGCAACGAAAGGCTTCTTCAACAGATTAACCCTTTCGGTACCATGATGCAAATATCAGAACCTTTTTCAACATATTTAACATCAAATTTAAAAAAAGATGCTTTGTGATGTTTTACGGTCGCTGCATTGTCCTGATCAAACTGTAGCTTGCACTGCCCTACCAGCGTTTGCACAGACACACGTGTTGCTCTGCATCTTGATAAGCGAAAAATGACTGCGGCTACCAGAGATGCCGTCAGTACCGAAAGGGTTAAAATAATCTCACTAGAAGGAAAACACTGTAAAGAGAACTCATAAAGAACATACGAATATCTTTCTAGCTTTAACAATGTTAGTCTGGCAGAAATGATAGCGTGCAAACCAGAAATAACGGCCAAAAACTAATAAGAAATTTCAGGACCCATCAGGCTCAAAATTTCTTTCCTGTTAAAGATGCTGGAAACCGGAACCAGTTGACTGAAACTATCGTTTTTGCTGGCACCGAACACATTCAAAAATCGTCTTGACAAATATTAGACAAGGAACTCAGTAGTATTATAAAGTTCTGATTCGAGGTATGATCCGAAATCCAGTATCCTATTGAGTTGTATGGGCACACACTTATTGTGTACTACTGGTCATACAAATATTTATTCCACAAGCCCTGAAATAATATGTATCACGAGTCATATCATTATTTTGAACAATGAGGCAGCGCTATTGTGAACCACAAGTCATACAATATTATAACGTAAATCAAGAGTCATAATTTTTTTGCACCTTTCGGTCAGTAAATAATAGATACTTTGAGTCATATAGTCATCGTGACCACGAATCTTATCGTGTCCCATGTGTCATACAATAATTATAAGTGCTGTAGCTTGAGTTAAGGATTATTGTGTACCTCAAGCCCCATTGTTGAATCCCGCAGTTAATATAATTTGTGCATAAAACAACTCATATTATTGAGTAACACGTGTTTCATAGTGTGTTCTTCACGTCATGTACTTTCTGTGCATATAATAATTATTAATCACAAGTTAAGTACTTTTAGCGTATCTTGGGTCATGTCGTAATTGCCATTCAAAAGTCATAATAATTATGAATCCCAAGTTAAGCACTGTCAGCGTATTATATGTCATGTAGTAATTATTAATCATAGGTCATATAATAATTATTATTATATGCACCAAGAGGCATGCAATTACTGCATTGAGAGTCGTATAATTATTGCGTACCATTAGACATCTACATGTTCTCCGAGTCATAACTATTGTGTTCAAAGTAATATTTAGTAATTGCGTACCGCGAACCATAAATAATTATACCTTACCGCGACCCATGTTTATGTGTGTGCAATAATTGTGTATTGCGAGCCGTGCAATAATTGTGTATTGCGAGCCGTGCAATAATTGTGTATTGCGAGCCGTGCAATAATTGTGTATTGCGAGCCGTGCAAAAATTGTGCATTGCGAGCCGTGCAATAATTGTGTATTCCAAGTCATATAATTCTAACGTTCCCCAAGTCATACATATGTGTACTGTGAGTTCAATAACTATTGCGGACTATAATTATGTATATCATTAGTCTGGTAATTACATAAGTTAAGGTTAATTTCTGAAAATATGACTGCTATCCCTCCTTCGCCTATTCATCTTCACTCTTGGTGCCTGTGCGAGAATGAGGTGCGTGTGCGTCACTGAAGTATCTATACGTGATTGATACTTCAACTTTAGACAGCTTGGGACTTTGGTAGCACTCCAAGAACGAACCAATTGGCTCTTTCTTGTTGCTGTATTCTATTCTAGTAGGAACAACTGGATGAAATGTTTAAATGTAGGTTCTGAGACCTATGATACAGGTCCTGATACCTATAATACAGGCCCTGATACCTATAATACAGGTTCTGATACCTATAATACAGGTTCTGATACCTGTAATACAGTTCCTGATACCTATAATACAGGCCCTGATACCTATAATACAGGCCCTGATACCTATAATACAGGTCCTGATACCTATAATACAGGTCCTGATACATAAAGAGGCTTTTCAAAGAAAACAAGATCACAGGACTTCTCCAATTCAGTATTAAATTTTCAACTCATGTCAGTTTAATTAAAGTCTCTTAATGCAGCAAAGACTTCACAACAAACTGCTGTATGATGATTTAATTATCTGCTGCGCATCTTACATCGTAACTTTCCTATTTCTCCCTCCTAGAACTCCCTTTTATCTCCCTAGTCAGCCTGTTCTCCCCTCGTAAGAGTTCCCTTTCTTATCTCACTATTGAGTCTGTTCTCCCCTCGTAAGAGTTCCCTTTCTTATCTCACTATTCAGTCTGTTCTCCCCTCGTAAGAGTTCCCTTTCTTATCTCATTATTCAGTCTGTTCTTCTTTCTTAGGAGTACCCTTTGTTATCTTACTATTCAGACTGTCCTTTTCTTTTATAGGAGTACTCCTTGTAATATCACTACTCAGACTGTTCTTTTCTTTTATAGGAGTTAACCTTTGTTATCTCACTATTACGTATGTTTTCCCTCGTAGGGATCCTTCCTGTTATCAGCCTATTCCGTTTGTTTTTCTCTCGAAATAGTACCCTCTGTTATTTCATTATTTCATCTGTTTTCCCTCACATGAGTACACTTAGTTGTTTCAAGTCTTTTTAAATCGAAGACACCCTGTGTTATATCACTATGCCGTTTGCTCTTCCCTCGTTAGAGTCTCTGTTATCTCCCTGTCCCGTCTATTCTTTCACGTACAGGTACCCTCTGTTATGCCACTATTCCATTTTATCCACCCTCAGAGGAATATTTTCTGTTCCCTCACTCAAAAAAAGTGGTCTTTGCATCACCTGTCGACTTTAGCTCGTGGTAGGCATCAAATCCTGTTACTGCATCCTGAATCTTTCATTTTTAATCTCTTTACCCGATGCTGCCATTTGCTACGTCGCGAGAATAAATCCCGATCAATTCCAATAGACACATTCAAAAGTTTCTAAATAACACGAAAGTTAAGAGAGAAAAAATTCAGCAAAACTTTTTTAGATTATTGTGACAGCCGTACTGGTGCCTGCTCCACAGGAAAGAACTAAGATAAGTTATGTGCAGAAGAAGGATAAGTTAGCAATAGTGAAGGATAAAAGTTGTGAAGGAAAAGGATAGTACAGAATCGGGATAGTGAAGGATAGGGATAGTGAAGGATAGGAATAGTGAAGAATAAAAATAGTGAAGAATAGGAATAGTGAAGGATAGGAATAGAAGGATAGGGATAGTGAAGGATAGGGATAGTGAAGGACAGAGATAATGAATCATAGGAAAAGTGAAGAAGGTATCTAACAACGACATAAAAGGGAGCTCGTAAAAAGGATACAACCAAAGAATAGGTTCTGCATTTGAATACAAAGAAAAGCATACACGATAAAACAGAGCAGTATGAGAATGAAAATGCAATAATAAAAAGCAGGAAATAGAGAACGCCTGACCTGCAGTTGGTCGATGCAGCCACTGAAGCCGTGATGGAAAGCGCTCGGTAGACTCTCCGGTAAATTGAGGCGGCCTCCTGACGGTTAAAAAAGAAGGCACTTGTCAGTTAAACCAGTCTCAAAATTCACAAGTTTGTGGTCAATTAAAGATGGTGGCTTTAGAATCAGTCTCAAAATTCACAAGTTTGTGGTCAATTAAAGATGGTGGCTTTAGAATCAGTCTCAAAATTCACAAGTTTGTGGTCAATTAAAGATTGTCACTTTAGAATCAGTCTCAAAATTCACAAGTTTGTGGTCAATTAAAGATGGTCACTTTAGAATCAGTCTCAAACTTCACAAGTTTATGACAAATCAAAGATAGTGACCATAAGATCAGTCTGAAACTTCACAAGTTTATGACGAATGAAAGATCGTCCCCATAGAATCAGTTACAGACTTTACAAGTTTATGATGAATTCATGATAGTCACACTAGAACAGTCTCAAACATCACAAGTTCATGACGATTTAAATATGATAGTCACACTGTAATGAACCTTAAACTTCATAATTCAAGAAGAGAATCATGACATATTTTAATGACAATGATAACATGCTGACTAATTAAAATGGTCACATAAAAATTCAACGCTGCAACAATTACTTCGGATTAGGTAATCAGCTTTAGCATTTAATAATTTTTCATGTTTGCATGACGGGAGAACAGCATTCAAGATGAATGATATTTTTTTGAAGAGGCTCGTTGGCTGGAACAGTGATGGTTTTGGCTTGCACTCCATACAAGTGAAAAAAAATTCAACTACCTTAAAATTATACCTTTGATTTTAGTCTAAAGTGTAAAATACAGGATGTCCTAAAAAATGTATGTATACATTTTTAAAAGGCTATAGCTTGAACACTACTGATGTACATTAGGTGGGTAACAGCGTATTCTTGATACAAAATAAAACTTTAGATCTTGTTCTTTCGAATGAAACTCGACCCAGCCTCCTAGCTCCAGTAGTATTCAAACTACAGCTTTTAAAAAATGTATACACTTTTTTGGGATACTCTATCTTTGTCTTAAGTTCTTTTACTAAGAAGACAATTGCATATTTCTCTGCTTCTCTTTAAGTACTTAATTCACATTGACTAGACTGTAATCAAAAACTAAATTCATCAATCTGTTAGTAGTACCTAAAGACTAAGAGTTTGACTAGTGTAGCCGTGATACGAATCACCAAATCCATTTTTAGACAGATGACCAAAAAATGACCATTAAAAATACATTGACTGGTTTCGTACTCGAAAAGAAGAATAAATAGTATACACATAGGCCGGTTTATCCGTCAGAAGAACAAAGTACCTATGTTTAGGCCCGGCAATTTTTATTTACCTTCTACGACATTGAAAAGAAAAAGCCAGTTTGGAGCAGGCAACGTTGCCTAACAGCCAATCGATGACTAGAGTTTACTCGGACCTCGAGAGCTAACAAGCTCCTTGGAAGAAAATAAAATCTTTCGAACATGAAGCTTTCGATGACCCTATGTTTTACACTACTCACACGATTGAATATTTGTTTTGGGCAACCATACCATTCATTCAATCGCTAAAGTATCGTACGTTTCTCGGAGATTGAACTAACATTCAACTGAAACTTACATTATGCTTCAAATCTCTCTCGAAGACTATTTTAATGTTTATATTGAGAATCGCTTGGACTCGCGCTGGAGCTAACGGAATATTATTGCCGTGTTCGAATAGACTCTCAGTACATCAGAATATTTACTACATAGTATAGCTCTACGAATCAAAGCCATTCCCCCTAGTCAGGCAACTTCAGGACGAAAACTCTGTAAAAACATACGCCTTATCCCTGAAGACCAATTGAACCTGGAAATGTTTGCACTATTTTATCAGTATTGTTGGCTTTTTGGATTGACTACAGCGCGAGTTCCATTCCGAGTGAACGGCAACCAAATTGGCACCTCGGAAGCAGACGTATTCGACGGATTTGCTAACTCGAATTTTTGCTTTCCGTGCCAGCGACTCTTTTGTAAGAGCATTTCGACGTTTCCAGAAAAAGTAATCAGTAGAGAACTATGAATATTCAAAAATATTTACCCGGGGATTGCATTTGCATCCCGAGAGCGATTTAATATCTTCAAAAGATAGAGACCATAAATCATTTGTTTAAAGAATTTAGGGCATTTAACAGAAATGCAGTTTTCAACAAGCAATAATCGCTGAGCGGAGTGTTCCAAAATCGGCGGCTCTGAATCAGATTAAATGTGGTAGAGGCTCCATTTCTTTGTAACAGAATGAGAACACTTTCTCGACCAAGTCTTCAGACGTTGCTCAGAATTAAAAATCGTCCCTGCTGACCATGGAAACGAAAGATTACACAGTTTTATTACTTCCTTATTTAATAAGAATTTAATCTCTTTTCTACTAATTTATAAAGAAGTTTATACCAAACAAAATGCTGAACGTGATAGGTAAAAATTGAGGCATTCTAACGAGCCAAATAATTTACCAGGTAAATACTTTTAATGCTGCCAAAAGTGCAACGAGTGTTAAAAAATATCTCGAAAATTAATTTAATTGCTATTACAGGTTGTTCAATATTTATCGTTACAACTATTCTATTCATGTTTAATACAAACATGCCTATTACCAGATAATGGCTAAAGATCTGAATAGTAGAACAGCAATTGTAGAGTTGCATAAGTCAGAAAAGTTACCAAGGGACATTGCCAAATCACTAAATGTGAACAGAATGCTGGTTTGGAGGACACTCAAGCGATTCAAAGAGACTGGGAAGGTAGCTAATAGGCCAGGGCAAGGTCGTCCTCGAACAGCTCGAACATCAAAATTGGTAAAATCCACCAGGGAGAAACTGAGGAGTAATGGGCAAAAATCCCCCAAACAATCATTCGTGACTTGTCAAGCATTCTCCAAACGTTTGCAGCAGGTTATCGATGCTGATGAAAAACATATTGAATAAATTATAGATATTCGAAAATATTAATGGTTTAATAACATGTTTATTTTAGTTTGACTTGCATAATTTGATTTAAATAATAAATGTATGCAAAAAAGTTGTAACGATAATTATTGAACACTCTGTTTAGGGCTATTTTCCAGGAGTAATTATTTGAGTTGAATAATTTTAATTGGCATTTGTAGTACTGCACCGTCCTAACATGAGCTCGTTTGTATCTTATTAGAAACAAATAAATGAAGTTGCCGTTCAAATTTAAGTGCAACGTGGGTTTTAGGGGTGGTGAGTTTGTTCTAATTTCGTATTTGTTTGGAAACTAGTGTTTATTAATTTCACTGCCAGCAATAGACATTGCACCTATTTTGCTCTGTCACCGATGATTAGATGCTTAGATGTTTTTCAGATGAGATGTGAACATGGATTTAAGTCAAGAGCAAGAAGCAGTTCTTGAATGCATCAATGAAAAGGATTCTAATGCTGCTGTCATGCCCAGATGGCTGCAGGGGTGAGGAGAAAAGCAAGGGTGAAAGAGAGTTGTGTGCATTAATGATTGAACAAATTAGAAAAACATACAACTATTGAACTCAAACCAAGAACTTTATAGAATCTCATTAGCAAGAAGCATTTAAATACATATAAAGACGATGAACGAAAACGCACGCAAGTGTATCAATGCCGTGAGATCATTTAATGAATTAACTGCAGTCAGGGCAAACTGTACTGTCAATGAGATATCACACAGTGTTCGCCAGAGGAAATACGTTCTAATAGGATTCCTTGTTAATTAACAGCTGATTAATTTGCAGGTGAAGACCGCACGCTGGTTCGGAACTCCTTGCAACGTTTGAAACTTAAGAGGATTTACTTTCGCTCCTGCTGGCAATGGTGTGAACACCCAATGGTGATAGACAGCCAAAGATCACGTCTGTCCATAGAACGAGGTGACACATATAGACTTGAAAACGTAATTGGATGTTGGTTGAGATCGGTGTGACTACAGTATGTATATTTTTTGATACAGGTTTAATTAAAGGGTGAAAAGGTGGTTCAAAGGCAGCTCAAAATAGGTCGACTATAATGGAAGGTGTAATTTAACAGTTCTGAAATTCATACGCTCTCCTTATAGCAAGTGTTGCACCTAGTTATAGCATTATCACTTTTCTTGTGAGCAAAGCTGTCAAGATAAATTCTTAATCAGAACTCTAGCAAAAATTTCTGGCAATTTCCGAGTGGTATTCGTAAGGTTAGCCATCATTTTTGCTGACCATTGCTGACCTTGCCGTACCATTGCAGACTCATTTTCTGCTCTGCTCTGTTGCAAAGCCTGTCATCCAAGCAGAAAGAGTGACGAAGTCTAGCAATAAAGGGCATGGACTGCGTTCGTGTTGCTTCTAGCTAGCACCTCGCCCACATCTTCAGTCATGAAAACAACAGTGGGGAATTATTGGGTGCAGGTATTATGGTGTCCGGATTAACGTGCTTCATGTAACGCTTCGTCGAATGATGAGGGTCTTACTTTGATGTAGAAGGAAATGCCATGGAATGGGATATATTAAGTTTACGAAATAAAATATTGAAAATACGTGTTCTTTAGAGTATCACTCGTATAATGGTTTATATTATTTAGTCATTTAATTGTGAGTAGTAATGTAAAAAGTCGGACACAAAATGAGGAAAATCGTTGAAACACGCAAAGTGAAGCCTTCAATTCCACCTGTCATAATCAATTGCATGAATGCTGTTATTGTTGAACAAAAATTGTTTTATGGCGTCTATTGCAGACGATATTACATGTATTGGAACTGTTCATTTAGTATTAAGAAATTACATGTAATTGAAAAAATGCGCTGCTAGAAGCATTAGTTGAGAACCTATTAATGTAGACAATGATTGAGTAATACATTTAAACCGTTGCATTGAACCGTATATCAAATACTACTATTAAGATAAAGTGTATTCAGTCATCCATAAGTTAGATGCACTCTGAGGGCGTACTTAGTTGACAATAAAGCACCTAGAGCACTTAACCTAGTAGTGATAATATCAAAACTTGCTCACGAAATGACCTATACGGCACTGGCTCTCACATGTGTCATTAAACTCAAGTTCTGCTAGAAGGCAACACGATGCTTCAACGTCATAAAGTGGTGACGAATCAATTAGCTTCGCCTGAAACTTTCATCGTTTCGTGGGCACGATACTTTATCAAAATTTCTCTACTGTTCATTGCTTTCATAAAAAGAGGACAACTGCAAAATGTAAAGAAAAGATACGTGCATAATTTGTAACTAATTTTGGGTCACCTAACGTACGTATGTACGTATATGTTGCAGCAAGTCTTATGAAAGTTTTGTGCTTTGCAGAATTTACTGGGCATATATTTACAAATTATAGCTGCCTACTTTGTACCATAATGTCCTGATATAATGCTAGCGAAGGAATGAGGCTCATCCTCTTTAAGAAATGACTACTTTTATGAATATTTAGAAGAAAAACAAACCCAGGGCTTTGCTTGCCTTTATTCATTTTTATCTTCATTATTTCATCCACAGAAAATGAAGGAGCTTCGGTTTATTTCAGACTCATTTTCCGTTTTTAGGTCTTTATCCTCAGTTTTAATAATGGCTATAATAATATAATACGAGGATCTACCGGGCTAATGTTCTTAATTCTTAGATTTGTGAGAGCCTCAGGTTAGGAGGCTTTCATGCCTCAATGGCTAAGTTGTTTTTTGCCGCTGTTTCTTTCCTGTATTTTTGCCATGAGCTCGAGGTCGGGCACCTCTGAAAAGCCTACTTTTACTCTGGCATGCTAGACGGATAATAAAAGTAAATGTTCATTTTACTCAACCGAACGTTTGGGTTAATTGAGATCCGGTGACAGTACACATTTTGGATGATACATCATACTCTAATGTCATTCATAAGACTATGAAATTAACCCGGCATTCCGAAATTGCAATAGAATTACCAAAGTGATGACTAACTCATCGACGTTCAGTGATTAAAAACTAGAGAATTTAAATGAAAAATTAACTAATAAAGCCCGCGTTTTGTGACACATGCGTAACTAAAGTTTGACATTAACTCAACGAATTTATGCACTCTACTTAAAGCAACCTCAAATCCAGGCACATCTGAAAAACATAGGAGAATAATTTTATTACCAATTTCACTTGACTGCTCCCCAAAACCGAATCACATGCACCAACGGAGCAGAAAACCTGTGAATTAAATTTCAAGAATAGCTTTCACTAAACATGAGGACGTCGTTTTTCATGTTGTGCCATTGCAATGGTCTTCAGGGTTGCATCCAAGAGTGTACTCGGCCAGGAACTTACAATTCTTGAATTTATCTATTTAATTCCCATAATTTTATCATAAATTGGATTATAATTAAGGTAGGAAGAAGTAATTTTGAAAAACAAACTTGTAATTAGAATTTCACAAAAACCGCATTTCAAGGTCCGCGTTCAAAGCTTCACGGGTTGATAGACGTCGTCAAGGAGTTCATGCAAGTAGGCCTTGTGTGCCTGAAATCTTTACGACTGGATATACTCAAACGTAGCTCTGGTCCGATAATCACAATTTCTTCAATTTCGCTCGATTATCACGATTTTGCTCAGGCAGTAACAACCCTAAAACCGACATCATGCGTATTTTTATTTTCATTCTTCTGTTTCAAAAACAGTACATTCAGCAAGCGCTTTTTCGATCAATCCACGCCTTTTGAACAAACAATTTAACCCCTTAACACGTTGACTCCGAAGTGGTACGTATGTGTACCACTTAGGTTAGGTTCTGTAATTTTTCAGATCCTTCTAGTGACTATGCGTACAAAATGAAGTTTTACACCAATCAGGCAATTGGAGTCAACGTGTTAACAACCGTATTTTTTCCCTAAGAGAGAAATGTAACACAACAGTAAGCTGTTCACTGACATTATTTTATCAGTAGCGAATAAATAAGCAGAATCGGTACATGTACTGCAGGTTCTAAACGTGTTCACTGTAGTGCGAAGTTGATAAACATCTTAGGTTTTATTTCATCACATTTTTCAAGATATATCCGTATCTGTTTAGTGGTTAACACATTCGCTGCCAATGGCAATTAGCATTTTCTACTGTTTCTTGCAAACGGTGTTTTATCTTATTTCTCTCATCAGAAAGATGTAACACTAAGCAATAAAAACTAACTAAAACTAAACCATCTTAACTTGGCAGGTCTTTTACTTGTATAATACACAGTGGATCTCCATCTCTGTCTCTATCTCTGTGTGTGTCCTTCACATATCTTCGAATCTTTTACTGAAGAAAAAGTATTGACCTAAAAACAAAATCTAAAGTAAATAACTACTTCGATTTTTGTTCCCGTTACTCTATTAGATATGTATACTGAATTAATTTACACGTAAAAGTGAAAAATGTATTTTATTGCATAGATCCTTAATTTAATCACATTTAAACCGTGAAATCTCCACGGCCATGTTACAGGTAGATAAGATGGTGTGCAGGTTCCGTATGCATTCATGAAAAATTGATTTAAAGCATAATAAGTCGTCGTAAATCTTTAATGCACTCGTTGGTATAATAATTTCAAATTAGTTGAATCTAAAAATCGTAACTTATTTCATAGATTCTTAATTTTTCACTTTTAAACCATGGCATTCGTACGGATACTATTTAGTAAAAAATAATCACTGGTTACGAGATAACTTGCAGTTGGTAACGAATAAGTGAAAAGGTCAATGTGATTCTCAACCAAAGTGTATTGATGGAAAAAGGGACAACAGCTTACCGATCCAGAGAGTGTCGTCGCTGTCGAGTTCTTCGCTGCCGCGTTCTGCCACTCCACGCACTGGTGTCTCCTGGTCCACCCTGAGCACAGCCAGCCGCTTGCGTCGGTGCACCACCGCCGTGTGCCACTCGCCGTCAGACACGTCAACCTTGTGGTGATAAATGTACGGGGTTAAGTAAGTGGTTAGATTTGAGTAACAGGAGTTCACAGCTCTAGTTTGAGGAAAATTATGTTGTTACCTGCACTAAGTGACCGTCCGACACATCAACCTTGTGATAATAAAAGTGAAGGGTCAAGCAAGAAGCTAGATCTAAGTAACTGGAGTTCACAGCTCCAGTTTGAGGAAAATTATGCTGTTACTTGCACTAAGAGACCGTCTGACACGTCAACCTTGTAATGACAAATGTTAGGAGTCAAGCAAGTGGTTAGATTTAAGTAACTGGAGTTCAGAAAACTAGTTTGAGGAAAATTAAATATGTACTTTTATAATTTCTCTGCACATCCTGGAATATGACGTCCACTTGAGAGAGGAAGAAGTAAAGGATTGAATAAGTAGGTGGACCTACTGTGAAAGACCTGCTTTTGCACATGTAATAGAATGGTTCAACACATGAACGTGGTTTAGCGCCCATGAAACAACGAATTTCATCGAGTACTTAACTTTTAATTTTTCCGTAAACAGCACCAAGATAAGGGAATTAAGAAATATGAACTTGTAACCACCACAATGAACTATTCAGGAAGAAAATGTAGTAGGAGTTCGCTATCCACTTCTAAAAAGTTCTGTGACGGTTTAATTTGTTTGGCGATTCGACTATTCACTGCAAAATTTGTTAAAATATTGAAACGATAACCGATATCCGACGAAAAATTTTCAAGCTGTAGAAATAGATTCTCAATCATGAGCAGAGACGAATTTTTGCAGATGTGGTTGATTTTCACCAATTTACTCTCAGGTTTTAACACGCAGGACTACATCATCAAGCTATCGAATTTAATTTGTTTTTCACAAATTGAAAGCGGATTTTGGCGCAGGTTTTCACGAGTATATTTAGCGACATTCAATCGTTTGTTTTCGTATGTACAGACTCACCATCTCTTAGTCTTATAATCAGTATCAGGTATGCATAATGTACATAGAACTGAGTGTAAAATTATTTTCGTGTGAATTACGAAGTTTACAATTGTTCGCCAGTATTCACATTGCTTTTTCGAAGTAATCTACTGAATGCATCATGGAGAAATTTGTTTTTTAACTTGAAATTTATCATTCACATGGTTTCCGTGTTTCTCTGGTGTTCTGGTGTTCATCTCAATAATCGTATCTGTTAGATACACGTTCAATAATCAGTTTAGTTGTGGTCTTCTTAACGTCAAGTAGTATTCATGGGAATAGCAAACAAATAATTCTTGAGTTCTTAATTAAAAAGGAAGGAGAGTGTGAGTGGGTTACAGACATTTTTTTTGTGCAACAGTCATTGAAAACTTCTGAACAGGAACTAACTCCATCTCATCCACAAAAAATTTGAAATCCATAAGTCCTAACTTATCGCCCACTTCTCGACTTGGAACTTTCCTCAACGTTCATACATAATGCCTTGACAGATGCAAAGGATTCGAAGCAGTCTAATCCGATCTTGGCGTCGGTCTCTTTCGTCTCCTAGGCTTCTGAAATCGAGCGGTGCAGAAATTCATGCCACAAACCGCTGGCAGATATGATCTGTGTGGCGATGCTCGGTGCTGCTGTGTAGTCTATATCAAAGAATTATTTTGCCATCTCCCTTAAGTAACTCTGAAGTAAAAGCTTCTTCATAGAGTTAACAAACTAAGAAGAAATGGAACGCACAATATTCTACGGACCCATTTGCCAAGCCAAGAGCGACAGCAAACAAGCAAGCGCCATCCCGAGAACAAGACCAATTCTTGACGCCATGAGAGCAGCTCGCACAGCATCAAAGGGGAAAGCTGAAATGGATGTGGTCTGGAAACACTACTGACAATATTCTGGACCGAGGAGAGAGAATTTCCTGATAGGAATGCAGAATATTTTACGGCAGGTACGATGTACGAACGGCGAATTTCACGTTTGTAAACTGCCGACAGGTGAAGGAGAATTCCGTTGTTCGTTCAGGTCATAAGTTTGAATAGCAGACTCAACACTCTTCACCATGAACTAAGATACATTCAAATTCAAAATGAAAGCCAGTAGCCTCAAGAGAAGCTGTGAACTGATTAATTATTATTCGAATAAACTTTTAATTATCAGGAATACTGTCACGGTGAAAATAAATGAGGTATCAAGGATTACGTTTAGATTTCGCTATAAAAAAGGAACAAACCTCGCTTTATACAAAAAATTTAGTTCACTTGTGCAGCATGAGCAAATATGTACTTGTCCGTAATTACTACAGTTCAACTTTTCGCGATTTTCGAGTTTTTCGATATACTGTTAAGAAACGAAAGCTTAATAGAATATCAGATTCACCTTATTTTTTTTTCAGAAAGCGAGCGCCAGCGAGGGCCTGAATAAGTTCTCTGATCAGTAGCAATAAATGAATTTTATTGCTCTAACTTTTACAGCAAGAGACGATCTCAGCTTAACTTGGAAAAAACAGCTAGAAATTTGTACTGCCATGCGTCATTCTTTTATCGAGCAGAGAGGGAGAAACAATGTTCAAACTAGTAGGAAGTCTGAAGAAAATGTCCTCTCCTAATTAGATCAGTAGCATTAACTCGCCAGTTCCTAACTGAGTTCGCAAGTGTCTTGCAACATTATTTGATGTAAATTTCATGTTAACGTACTTTTAAAGATGTTTATTACTCTCATTGAAGAAAAAAATTTACTCAAAATTTGTAGGAAGTTGATGATGATGCAAAAAAACTGTGGCAGCATTCAGAAAAAGATATCATACAAATGAGGTAAATAAAGCATTGAATGCAAGCCACAATACATCATTTTTCAATATGTGTCATCGTTCTTGATTAAATTTGTTGAAGTTCTTGAGATGCATTCAACGTACTAGGTATTGAAAGTTATAGAGCTTAATGAAGAAACTAATAGAAACTAAACAGAAATTTGCAAAATGCAGTCAATGTTAAAAGTGTATGAACGTTTAATTATTCACACAAGAGCTTCTCATTATCTGGAGGAAAAAATTTAGACTAGCTAATAAAAAGGATGGTAGGTATCCTAATCATTCTGGTTCTCAAACAAAGACGGACCAAAAATATAAATAGAATGAGTTTTTTTCTAGTGATACATTTATTAATTGATTCTAATGCTTCTTCTTAGAAATCGTTTTAGTGCATTAATTCACCGCCGTAGCCGCTCAAGAAGTATTTTGGTAAAGATGGAGTGCAGTTAAGATTGATTCAAATAAAATACACAGCAATCTAACTGAGGACGCTCGTGAAATAAGTCTGTGTTTCAATACATAAGCCCCTTCGTGAAAAATAAAAAATAAAAAACAACTTAAGTTTATCAAATCATGAAAAACACTCGTATAAAAGCCTCCAGCAATGATTGTAACTGATTCTGTGGTGGGTAGCTGCTAGCTAGTGAAACATCTGAAACCTTTCATCCCATACGGAGCTGATGACGACAGACACTTCGAGAATACCTCCTCCATTTAGAGAAGCTCAGGTTCTAACGTAAGTGCCAAGTTCTCTAGGTACGATGAAACACAATCTGTTGAAGCAAACCCCCCAGAGTAGTCTATAAAACGAAGAAAAATGGCATTATGTCTACGAGTAAAAATATTCATTCTGTTATAACTGCGGTTACGCTGCTACAAGTATCTGAGTTATAGTAATTGTATTAGTGTGCGTTTTTTTAATCAAGCAAATCATGGAATTGATAGCCATTGTTTCCTGTATATGAGGATAATATTACAGTTCTCAAATCGATACTATACTTAATTCCGAAGATGCATCATTAACATTCAATTTATTGTTTCTAGCTTTCATTTCTGGGATATAAGTTGGTAAAAGTGTTTGGTTTTCTCCTATTAATACTTTCATTCGATTGTATTATTTAATTGATCAATGAAAAATTACAAAGAAGATAAATTCGAATGACAAAGTTTAATGGTGGGCAATGTTCACACACACTCACACAAAACATGAAAAAAGTTTAACTGATATTCTAAAATTAGCAAATAAATCTGAAATTGTCTAATAAAGTAGGTTACTACCATTGCTCACATATTTCATTTAGCGTCAATTTGCGAGGTGAAGTAACTACCTCAGACTTGTCATTCTATCAGTCTGATATATGTGAACTACATTACTTATTACGTAATAAATCACACGGCGAGCTGACTGAAAAAAGAAAAAATATTTCTAAAGAATCTGAAGAGCACAAATGAATTGACGTAATTCGTTCCAACTTAATACAATTTTTAACATCTTGTAACCGAGTTAAGCGAATATTGCTTAGTATTCTTTTACTACTAGTTCTTCTTTTGATACGTACTGAATTAAATTTTGATACTCCGGACATTTTAATGTTGCATTTGCTTAGTACAAATCAACAAGTTCTTATCTTGCATAAAATTTTCAAGACTACTTATATTTTTCATTAACTAATCAAACAATTACCATTAAGAGATCATATCCTAGAAACGTTTACATATCTATATATTTG
This sequence comes from Trinorchestia longiramus, assembly GCA_006783055.1. Taxonomy (NCBI): domain Eukaryota; kingdom Metazoa; phylum Arthropoda; class Malacostraca; order Amphipoda; family Talitridae; genus Trinorchestia; species Trinorchestia longiramus. Next base: position 211,891 of record VCRD01000663.1, on the reverse strand, counting down.
AATGCTTCAATGTTATGATTACTTGAAAACGAATATCGTTACTAAATGTCTTTTCCATTTTGAATACATATTTCAAAAGTTGCCCAGTATAAGAAAAAGATAGTAGGATCATATAATACTGGTTATTTTGTTTTTGCAGAAATTTGTAATGCTTTCTTTGGTCACAAATTAAATTCATCCAAGTTATTGAATTATTCAAGTTTCAAATGAATTTTTCTGTGGTAAACGTGTCTACTTGTGAGTTCATGCATCGACACCGAATGTAAAACTCGATTATTTATCATATGACTATACTCTACTGTACGTACATAATTTGTAACATCCTGCATACCTGAGACTGAACTTGAAGACTGTTTTCTCCTCCAAGGTTCAGACTGAGGTTGATAAATCCGTCTGCCACGGCAAGAGCGAGATGCTGGCGACCGAGGGTCCGTCCCGCCCAAAGAAGCAGCCCTCGCTTGGACGTCGTCCGGAACTTCACTTGAAAATGATTAGACGTGTGGCGTCTGGACGACCTGAAGGACCCAGAAATTAGTGAGAAAATGTGTCGCAACGTCGAGAAAAGCAGAATAAAAACGGTGCTCTGAGCTCCCGAAGAAAAATGAGGATAAGAATTTAGTTCAAATCGCTAGGAAAAAGATTACTTTGGTGAAAATGAGGGTGCTCTTTAAACTATTTCAAAATCTGTAAGTGATTCGCCTAAAAGGCATGCCGAAGCAAAAGCTGTGCAAAGCTGCCTAGCTGAAGAGGATGCTTGTTTGCATCAATGCAAAAAGTTAGCCGTGGGAAGAAGAGGGCTTTTGAAAAAACGAAAAACAAAATGAAAAAGAAACGATGAAGCTCACTGCACAGTTCAAACAAGACCAGGAATGAACAAAGGAATTCGAAGAGAAATGTATTCGTACTGATGACCACCTTTAACAGCGAGTTAAAAATATCCAATTTTTTTACGACCATCTCTTATGATGGAGAACAAGTTTCAGGAAAAGAAATTTCCAGCTCTGCTCTTCTGAATCTTTTGTATGCAGTTTTACTGTTATACGTTAGGCAGAAGTAGGATAACCTAACTTTTGTTTCTGGAGAACACAAAGAGAAAATATTCTATTAACAACTCAAAATGCTACAAAAACGAAGATGAAGAGTTGCGATGTGGAGCTTAGGTGAACAGAGTAATGGAATTGTAAGAAGTGTCAACAAAGTCCTTGCTACGACATTGAGCGGAGAAGGGCATCGCTTTAAAATTGTTGTTCTGCTAAGATTATAACCACAAGATGTGTGAATTGAAATTGTTGCTACAAACGATTGCAAATTAAATGGGAATTCAAGATACGACGAGACTAAAGCATATAACAGCTTATAGTTTTCCACTAATGGGTGCGAAAATCTAATTTCTAGTTTTGTAAAACGTCAGTTACAATTATGGAAAACAAACGAGAGGTCTAAAATAACAAAATTCACAAAAAACAATTAGAAGTTATTCATACATGCATACTGCATGTACTTTTTTATGCCTGTTCATCGCTTATTAAAATAAATGAAAGCTATGAGAGTTTTATTTCGGTAGGAACAACTCACGAGCATCAGCAAATGAGGGAGATTCGAGGGGGTGGGGAGGTTGTTCAGTGGTGAGGGGTACACGGACAACATTAACACGTTTGTTGCGATGCGACCCACCAGTGGGTCCCTTAGATTAGGTTCTGTAATTTTTTCAGATCCTTCTAGTGACTATGCGTACAAAGTGAAGTTTTCCACCAATCAGGCAATAGGAGTCAATGTGTTAACACGTTGTCTCCGATTGCCTGATTGGTGTAAACTTCACTTTGTACGCATAGTCACTAGAAGGATCTGAAAAAATTACAGAACCGAACCTAAGTGGTACACATACGCACCACTTCGGAGTCAACGTGTTAAACAGCGACTTACGTATAGCAAATGTAAGAAATTATAGCTCATTCGATTGTTTCATTGTGAAAATAATTCAATTGTTTTTATTAGTGCACTTGTCAGTTGGGTCTGAACTAACATTTATTACATAAGATCGTCGACAAGGAAACAGAAACGTTTCAATTCCTACTTAAAATTTAAATATTTTCAAGTTATCCAAAATAAAAGTAGGAGTTAGAAAACATGTGCTTATCACTGAGCTTGAGCAAATATTCATCAAAAAGTTTGGATGGTCATTTTTTTTGCATTTGATCGACTAAGAAAGATTGTAAGATGAAACTAAGTGGAACGATTTCGCTACACACACTCGTAACGTAGGATCAAACTAAGGTAAGGTGAATTGAAAGGCCATTCTGATTTTTTATACTGCTTTGAAATACAAATTCGCACAATCTCGAGGGCATTGTGGGATCCTAGTAATTCTAGCACGATAGAAAATATTGAAAATAAAAGTTTTGAAGTTACTGTAAATGAAATACTTGAAATGATGATCTGTAGTGTCCTACATTATTACTCTCATGTGTTGTCTACTGAAAAAAAACTAACTAACAATGCTTTAACCCATCTTACCAGGAATCTTAATGACGCAAAAAGATGAGAATATATAATGGCTACATAACAAGGGATTTTGCTGGGCGTGTTTGAGATTTCACGTAATCAGGTTGTCTTGTATGTATTGTCAAGGTTAGGACTAAATGAGCATAGGAATATGCACAGACATGTTTGTACGCAATAAACGAAATTCATGAACCGTTTAGATATCAAAAATGTGAAGCTGTTTATTCGTTACATACGAAAATTTGCTTTCATCGTTCTCTGGGTCAAGCTCCAGTGATGAAAATGGCGAACGTGAGAGTTAGCCTCTGACCTGGTAATGAATTTAATGACAAAACTCAGGTGCCCAATCGAAAAACTTTACCTGGCTCTAAATTCAATTCACGAGAGCAATTTGTTCCTCGTCCGGTAATTGCTTCTTGAAACCATGTAGACCAAGCGGAGCTCGGGATTAAATATCTACGTTGAAAGAGTATGCTCAGTTTTTTCCAGCCCACAATGCGGGGCATTCTTCAGGGAGCAGCAACCAGTTTCCCTCATTTGCCAAACGAAAAGGTGAAGCTGTATAAATCAGAAGGAGGTTGGCACTTTGAGTTGAATTTTATGGTAAATAACAGTTCGGATTTGAATGAAAACCCTTCAAAAATCGAGGACATTTTCTCTTTTGAGTGGGGCATGCGTTAATCGTTTTAATGAAATCATAATTCTTTTCAATCGTTACTTTATAACGAGATTTCTCTGAGTAAATTAGTTTCTTTAATGAATTAGTCCATAAAGTTTATAGTCGATTTGCACAATGAACAAATCATTAATCATTACAATCTACGTAGATTGGAAGAGGCGGTATACATATCAAACGGAAATCTGTAAAAAAATCTAACTAAACACTGAGAATTGAAACAGGCGTAAGTTCTCAATTATTTCCACTATTTAACTTATTTAGTCTTATTTAAGTTGAATACGTGGAAAACAACTACAAAATCCTAAATAGCAATAGATATCAGAACAAAGATTTCTTTCCACTGATTCTTAGTTTAGCGAAAAAAAATACTGTCTGTCAAAAAAAAGTGTTATAACTTCCAAGAAGTTATAAGCGACCTGTTTATCCAACCACTAAATGCATTTTTTTCACACACTTATGCAGAAAGTTACTATATACGCCACCAAATAAAGAAAATAAGATCATTATTGCACGTAGATGAAGAAAAGAAACGTTAACTTCACAATAAAAGTTGAAAACAAAAAACTATGATTTCATTAAACCTTACTTCTGATATTAAAGGTAGGTAAAATAAGCACATTCGAAAATTTAAATTATAAAAATAATTTATTGTGCAAAATTTGCATGCACAGACCATGAGACGGGAGCAGAGTTGAATAATAAGTGCACAGGAACTACGTACATATATTATTGTATGCATACAGAAAGTAGTGCATTCCACACCCAGAAGCATACAACGAACACGGCCGTACCTTGTCCCTTTTTCTTCCTGCCTGTGGACGATGACAAGCTCTCTTGAGGCTGCATCTTTTTGCATGAAAGAGCTGGTCTGCAGCACCTTTGTACGCTTGGTATATACCATTTGCAGGTGAGGGACCACGAATGCATCATTCTGAGCATAAGTCATATTTTCTGAGGCTAACAGCCGGCGTAGCTTCCTGAGATTTGGGTACAGCCGATTTTGGTGGCTCAACATGAGTTCTTTGGTGTCGTCGAAGAAATGACGATGAGACTTGTTCGAGGGAGAGTCAGAGAGAGTGTCACTTTCTCTCACAATCTGCAGGTCTGGATTTATTTTCAAAAAGTTCTGGGTGCCAGACTTTAAATTTGCTACTACAACGGCAACGTCATTAGCGCTTGATTTTCTTTTCTTCTCGGGTAGGATTACCTCGATTGCAGACGCGTTTCTACCTCTAGCACCACTCTTTGAATGCCGCAGCTCTCCACGAGGTAATACAACTTCATTACTTTGACTGTAACGCTCAAAATTGAAGCTATTACCAGACTCATAATCCTCAGAGTCCAAGAAAATCATTTCGTCAAGATCATCGCTACTTTCCAGTTCGGTCGGGTAGTCCAAATTCAAATTCGACCAGAGAACGGGTAAATTCCATTGATTCAAGTCGATGGTCTCATTACCGAAGATTAAGCTCTGCAAACTGTTTCCAGGCACCGATTTGACATCCGCCAGGGAATTGAAACCAAGATCGTCGAGTTCAATTGATGGTGGAAAGAGTTGTGAGAAAGCAAGCCGTACGGTGTCCAAGGTGGATTGCAGTCAGAGTAAGCGTGCAGAAAAATGTATAGAATAATATGGTACATGTTTGCATACATAAAATCATTAAATTATGAATCCCTGTTTGACATGGATTACAAAGTTGACACTTAATTCGAATAAAGCGCAAAAATTAAGTTAGAAAATCAACAGCCTTGGGTCCGTAGTTATTATATCAAGCGCTCAATTCGGAGTAAACATACAAACATTCAAGTTCATTGTCATATTCAGAGAACAGAGATTTTAGTAATTTCAGGGTAACTGTAATTACGAGTAACTCTAGAGAGGGAGACGAGCAAACATGCAATCAGTTAAGTGAATTATTCGTAGAGACCTGGTCTTGGAAAGCTGGCATCAAGGCTAAAAGGTCACAGACGCCGTTTTGGGGTCCGAAACTGAGGTACATTAGTCAGCATTGTCGGTTTTTGCAGAGTGCGCAACAATGCAGTTGTTCAGTGATTTTCCAATCTAGGATAGTGAACCAGGTAACTAGAATTTCTTCAAAATGATCCTTAATTTAATGTTAGGAGAGACAACGGGCTGTCTCGCAATTTTGAAACAAAACAGTTTCACTTTGTTGCACCCTGGGGAGCAATATTGCCGGAGGCCATTGAAAGCTCAAAAAAAAGAGAATTCGGAGCTGAGGTTAACAAAGATTTACCATGGGTTGGAAAATGTACTGCTAAATTAAGTTAAATGATAGTCCTGGTTAAGAAAATGTAGGAACAACAACGTTAAGTAGAGTGGTAAATAGTCGTCAAACAAAGTAAGCTAATTCTTTTAAAGTACGAGATATTTAGGTACAATAGGGGAACAATTACAGCGTGGTAAACCATCGCAATTTCTATTCATATGCTGACAAACGTAACTCTTAAAGGTTCTTATATAAGCAAAAAAAAAAGATGTGTTCTCACAGCTACACTGCTCAAAATGTGTTTTCCTAGGCATAAGCTCGAAAATATTATTTGGTATTATGGGTCACTATAATTTGAAGTTCTGTAATTTTCAGTTGCCATACAACTCTTGCAAGGCAGCTGTTGCAACCTCGAGTTCTGCCTTTACGACATGAGGAACAACGTACGTTCGACGGGCTTACGAGTAGCGTAAGTTTAAGGCTGTTCTATCGGCTCTTACGATCCTGATAACCAGAAGCTATCGTTACTATCAAAGTTTAAAATCTCGCTACTCTCGTAGAAAATAGCTCGTTTCATCAAAGCTTAAATGAATTTTTCTAGATTGATGCGAATTACAATATTGTCGGAATGGGGTGCGCTCAATTAAAATGGAGTTGAAATTAGAAAGTTCTAATTACCTTTTTTGATTGCAAAGTTGAAAATGAGAAACTTTAGCTAAACACACATACCATAAGCGGATGATATGGCAGATGAAATTAAAGTGGAATGTTACTCATTAACTATGAAATGAATATGTTTAGAATCACCTCACTTTTTAAACTTCCGAACGTAGTTTAAGTTGGAATGAGCAAGAGAGTTTTACTCGTAAGTGCATATGCATATTTTATGGGGGAAACATCAAATTAAAGCCTAAACGTGTAATTGTATAGGAGCCTCATTGAGAGAAGAGAATTTTTTTATTGACGTGTGGGGATAATCAGTACTACAAAGCGCAAAGAATATATCATTTCTGATTGAATCGTTCATTGAATTCACATTTTTAAACATGACTTTATTTTAAGGTAAATTTTTTTAATATGTTTATTTTTTCATTTCTTTATCGTTTACGAAAATCTTCTTACATCTGCATGACTGAAGCTGTTTCAATGACTTCATTCTTAAAATAAGCAAACTTTTCAATTTCTCGCCACTGAACCGTCATTCCATAGCACAATGTATTCAAAATTGAGCTTGCGCGTCAATAATTTACACGATAAATTCTTCAGCCGCGAAACGACATCTATTCTGTTCGGAACTGAATTAGTTGTTTCTACACTGAGTTTCAGAGTGATAACTTTGAACGAAGTCGGAATGCTTAGTCAGCAGCGCTGACCTCTCACAAACCAAGGAACCTCCGGAACAAACAAGTTACTGTGAAGTACTGTAGCTTCGTGACTCGAAGGGCAAGCAGCATAATAAAGCTTATCGTATGACTGTTGCGTAGCGTCTGTGTGGCACTCGAGCTTTATCATAGGAGTCGTACGCAACTTACTTGGGAACACACGCAGAAATACGAAAAATCTATGTATTTCTATGCTTTCTTGCGACGATGAGGACATTTTGAACGTTTCTAGGGAACTTATTCCGCCTTAGTAGGAACAATTTCATCAAGGGAATTCTAAATGTTAGCAAGAAAAAACATACTGATCACAAAAAATATCTTGTTTAAGCAAAATTCCAGGGTCGTGAGCAACTCTTATGGTATACCGGTAAAACTACATGCATATTTTGAAAATGAAATGCAAAGTTTGGGAGGTGGGCTTGCGTGTTTGGCTCGCCCGAACCAAATGCTGTCTGCCTCATTTCCCTAAACGGCCGCCGAACAACTCTAAAGCCCATAAGTACGACCATGAAAATCAATAAGGTTCATTTCAAACATAAGGTTTTTAGGTGATGAACGTCCACGTCGACGTACGCTAGAGGTTAACAGCTCGCTTTGAAGCATTCCAGACAATTGGTATACATAAACACACTCGGGAATTTTTACAAGTGAAGTGGGGAAAACTTGTGTAAAACACGTCTTGTTCTTTCATGGCAGTTTCGCTTAACAATGACATAGTAAAACGAAGGCAACTGCTTTCACTCTGTGTAATGCTACAATAATTCAACTCTGAGCTCTATTTAACTGTAAGGTATGGGAATTAGTGTGCTACTCATGAAATGAAGGTTGAATTTGGACTCGCTCTGCGTTCTAATGTTACCTCAGTACAATGAAGCATGAGTAGCAGTCGAATGCTGGTTTTGCCTCAGTCTAGTCCAGTTTTTGCAAAATATTCAAGCTTGGAATATGTAATGCGTGGTAGGTTTTTTTCATTTTCAGTTGAAACGTTTTTTTCATGAAAAAGTAGAATATAGAATAATTGTAGACTCCTCTTAAATGTCAATTCATGCCTCCTACTGAAAAGATTTAAATTTTTATGATTTAGGTTTCGATTATACGATATATAATTGAACTTAAGCAATAGTTATTTCTCATAGTTTGAGATACTTACATTGCTGGTAAATGATTTCTAAATTTTGAATAAATGAATGCTAGACTTTTACTTTACAGTGATCTACAACAAAGCCTGAACATAGAAGTGAATCCGTCGAACATTATTGAATGGATATAAAGAAAAACAATATTCTATTAAATTAATCCTTCCAGTCGAATAGACAAACTTTTTTAATAATTTGTGAAAAACTCACATTCCTTTGGTGACTTCATGGAACTGAAGGAAGGTGTGGCCATTGAAACTGACTGCCTTAGAGAAACTTGTCTCTCCCACGCCTGTGAAAGAGCAATACAAAAAAATATTTAATGCCACCGATGAAAACGAATGTAAAACTGATATAGTAATCAATCGATAAATTTTCAAATAGGGCTTAAAATTAATTGAATGTTCATGTGTACTCCTCAATAAGAAGGTAATAGTAAGAAATACTGTATGTACGTGTAAATTTTTCATTCAATTCAATTAGAAAGCAAGAAACTAGTTAAAACTGTAATTTTTGCCTGAATCCCAAACTGAATAAAAATGGATTTACAGATATTATAAACCCCACTATGTAATCCTTTTCGCTCATGTATGCTAATTTCAGTTACAAAATAAAATTTTCTGTATTATTTTTCAAACACGTTAATATCAGCCTTTTTATTAAATTTACTCACGACTGGTATGTGTACGTTAACTGAAATTGAACAAAAAGTCGAAACGTTCAATTTAGCCAAACAGTTTCTGTAATGTTTTTTTGTGTTTAGAGCAGTTTTACATTTCCGGATCACGTATTAAATTAGAGTCTTAAAATTCTATCTTGAAATTGTCCTGCATTATCTGCACAACACGATTTCTTACTTATTTAACAGATGACATTTTCTTGACGCTATGAAAGCAGATACAAGTGAACACTTAATCGACCTAAGACAGACGAGAAAAATACAATCTTTAAATATAAATTGCTGGGCAATAGCGCGTGCCTATACTCCGTGTTTCACGTCGCTACGGCCGTTTTAAAAGAACTGCAGAGGGCAAACAAAGGCTCAAAATTTGCGTTTTTTTTAATGCCTGTATTTGAGGGCAGAATATTTGGCAGCGCAGAAACTAAGAGGAGGTTTGCGTGGATGCCAATACTCACGTTTTTCGCAGAAATCGCCGGTAAAAGCCACAGGACACTTGCAAATGAACCTACTGAGGAAGGGCTGGCAAACGCCACCGTTATGGCATAGTTGCGGCAGGCAAGGGGGTCCGCGGTACCTGCCACACAAAATAATGTCTTTGTAAAGCTTGCAAATCGTCTTTTATCCTGAACACAAAAAATGGTATACAAGGCTTCCCTGGAGTCCAGGGATTGTGGAAGTATTTTCCTGTTTATGGGAATCATATATGACCAGAATGGGAAACACTTCCGAAATGCTTAGTCCATTACCATGAAAACAAAAAATGACATGCTAGGTTCAGTAGGGTTTTTGGGTTCGTAGCATCTTTCTATTGTGTAAGATGTAATAGGGACGCTTAATTATTTCAGTCATTCAAGTAAAAAACGGCCAGAACGATGTTACCCTGCAAGTGGAGTTCAAAAGAGACGATAACGTGCGAACCAGAAATCACGGCCAAAAACTAATAATAAGAAACTTCAAGACAACCCAAGCTATAAACTTCTTTCCCGTTAAAATTACAGCAACTTGGAACCAGCTGCCCCAAAACGTTTCTCATGGCACTGTGAACACATTAAAAAATCGTCTAGATAAATATAGGATTAGGAGCCCTTCAATATTATAACGTACTGGTTCTATGTCCTTAACTCCTGGAGCCGGTGTATGGTTGTAATACTTGTGCGTGAGTGAAGTGTGTGTACGTGATTGAATTAGATTACATGATTGGGATATACGTGCGTGACTGATGCCCTTACACGCATGGAACTTGGGTAGCAGCCAACGAATGGGTCAAACGGCTGTTTTGATTGCCTTATTCTATTCTAAAAAGCATTTAATGAGCAATCTTTATAATATCTCAGAACTAAAAAGTTGTATAGAGAATTTATAAGCACCTGGACATCCAGATGTCTAGTTTTTAACATGGTATCAGCCTACTTAATGTTATGACGTTAACCGTGCTATGATTCCTTTACTAGGCATAATTTTACTTGCCGACCTGAAATAGGAACACCGGCTGAGAACACGCAATTTATGTAGTTTGAAAAAACTGTTGGGTTTCTGTTGGATATTCAAGAAATAATCACCACAGAGCAATGTTTGACCGTAATTTTAGTTTTATACTGGCAACAGTAAATAAACAGATGGTTCGCTGTTCAGCCATGATTATTCACTCCAATTTTGTAGTAAAAAAGCTATTAGCTCTGGTGATTTAGGTGGAAGGCCGTTGATGAATTCATTCGGTGAATTTCATTGAATTCTTCTTTTGGAGGTCATAAAACTTGTCTTTTTAAAAATGTGCCAACTTTTTAAAAGTCTTTTGGAATATGTCATTATAACCTCACATCAGACATCAAATGCTTCAAATCTGTATGCATATTTGCCCCACGTTATCCCCTGGAATTGGTTTTTCATTCCTTGTTCTATGAAAGAACAGTAATGATAAAATTTTTGACTAGTTTTTCGTTTTCAGCTTTTTGTTTAGGTTCTGGCAGTTAATGAAGGATGAGTTACGAGGAGATTCCTACGTAGATTAATGATTTAAATAGCCTCTTATTTCCTATGCACGTAATAACGCCACCTTTTTCACCCAATATTTTGGTCCATGCAAGAATTTTAAATACATTCGCCAAAAAATGTGTCACTGCAGTTAATTTGAAGAATCTAATAAAAGACTTGCCAATTTGGTAATAAATTCTTTGGGAACTTGTATGATATTATATGGTCATTCATCCGGAAATGAAATTCCTTTTTATTCAATTTGCATGAAATTACCCAGAGGGAGCTTACTCGCCACCGACACACCGCACAAACCACGACAACTTTGTTCCATGGAAATTTCAACGGATCCAAGTTAGGTCGTTAATAACAACTAAGCGCTGAGGATATTTCATCAAAATTTGTCCTAATTGTAAATTATTCTCACTGAATTGTGGAATCGCCATTTACATTGTGCTTTCGTTTTTAAAGCACGTGATTTTTATGAAACGGTGTTGTTACGGTGTTCGTGGGTCGATTGTATAAATATCAACTGTTGTGCTTAAGACTACACGGTTTAAATAAATTCAAAGTTCTCCTATCTAAGCTGCATAATACTGATATTTTATCAATTAGAAGTACGTGTACTTGGTTTTGTAATTTAGTAGAATTTGAGTTCAGCAGAAATATGATATTAAGCAAATAATTGATTGGCATTGAAAATGTAACAGTTGTTATATGTATGTGATGTACATTTTTAACATTCTATGCAACCTTTACACATTGCTAAGAGTGTTCTTTCGAGGCTAAGAGATCAGCTCTGTAGACGATCTATTTCATATCAATTTCCGTAGTTGCCATGACACACAGTAAACTTTTTATTTTATGAACTGCACAAGTATGTTCTTTTGTTAAAAGTATTCCGAAATGCGCTACTTGGTACGAGAGGAAATAATGGTAAGAATAATTCGCATAGTATTTTCTAGCTCAATAAACTCGAACAATTTTAATGAATCTACTTACGCAACGAAAAGCAACTATTGGTCAAGCTTTTCCCTGCAAGAATTCATTTGAAAAGAACTCGCCCTGAATGCGATTTCCATAGAAGTTGCTCGTACAGAAGTCGGGCGGGAGTGCTTGAAGCAGCAATCGAGGTAATGTGGCTCTCGCCAATATACTTTTCGTTTACGAACTTAAAGCTGCTATGCACAGACGACCTTGTTCCATGCAATAACTTTTACTCGTAAAACAAGATGAAAAAATTTGCACGTTCAACAACCTGCGGTGTTAATTTGTACATGGAATTGTGGAATCGAATTAGTTATCCCTGCACATTCTATACATCAGGAGAACCTCGGAAGTTAGAGTCACATAATTAATATCAATACGCTGTGGGTACGCTGTTGTTTCATTTAAAATCTGGGATCCATCATGAAAAATCAGATTCATTTTCCACAAAATCAAAGCGTAGAACCAACCATTGACGATTGAAATAAGGTAGCTAAAAAATGAAAACCATACAATGGTAGATTTCTTTGACTCGACCTGAGTCAGAATTAGCGGAAATAATTTTTAAAAATGGATATGTAAATGGGTCAATTCACGATTTTATGTTTTTCAGATGAACTTTAGAGTACAAGTTGTCAGAACATTACTCAATGCTCTCATCTTTGCAGGTGAGCTAAATTATGGAGCAAAAAATTAGAATTAAGCACTCTAACATTCTCTGGAACATGAAACTTTCATAGATAAACTAATCGCCTAACTCGTAACATTCAAGTTTCAGAATATTTTTTCAAATAAAACAACTTTTATAAATTAGTTTTCAGCTTTTTTATCAGGGAACTCAAATAGAATACAGCTTGTAGGTCACGAACATTTTAAAACTCCAGTACTAGAAACTCAATTAATTTTGGGAAACCGTGTCTTATGAAATTTGATAATTAGTCATTAATTCAATACCTAAACTTTTGTGTTTATGTAGCCTAAGCGTATTCGTAAACTCGCGCAGCACTTCAACATACGAATAAAATTGTACGTTCACTTCTAACCTTCACAGACGTATTCCTAGCCTAACCTAATATTAATGCTAGAGTCTTTTTGTTAATACTTCACACCATATTATAAGTTTATTGCTCTTTAAATAATTACCATCCAACGCACTAAAATCAATTTCACGTTTATTAGGAGCTACAATATATAATTGTAATAAGGGTACAGGAAATACATTAAATATGCTGCAATTAAATGCATACTAATGCAATTTAAACCATTAACTGATTTACTAATGAACAACGATATTTCTATGATTCGTTTGTTACATAAAGCTTATATCAGCGTTTTGATTATGGTGAACACGTACACAAATATGACACTTATGCTTTGCAGCCGCGTTTGCTTTGCCTGCGTGCTGCATGAATTTCTTTAGCACTCCAGCCAGTCCGACCTCAAACTCGGCTCAACGTAAATCTCTGTGGCAAGTATGATGATCGAGGCAATCTCCATTGCTTCGACAACAAAGTTAGACTAAGCCAATTTAACTTCAACGTAGAATTCAGGCCATTTTTTATTGTTAGCAAATTTTTCAAGGACGTACTGAAATCGTCGAAGTGAAAGTCGAATTCAGTTGACAGCAAGAAGTACAGCAGCTTGAAAATTTCTTAATAACCATGAAGATATAAAACACATTCACTTCTATGCACTTCGTTTATGATGCGAAATTTTGCAGCATTTGTTCGTACAGTAGGTGAAGACAATAATTATTATCAAATTGGTATTGTTAGGAACAGTAATTGGGTATCCGTTTTTATGATATTAAAACAATCATACCTATGAACTAAATACCAAAAATTAAAATGTGGAATCTGAGCTTTAAGCCTTTAAATTCAATTATGTTGATACATTTTACTCCTTATGATGCATAAAATGTTTTACATAATCAAAGACTCAATTCTAACAGACACAATAAAGATTTCAGTACCCAGGATTATGTGTATGGCTTTTTCTTAAAAATTCGCTGAGAAATACTTTTTAAAATCTCATTTGTATTCTAAAGCAGATGCATGTGCGTATCTTGCCAGGGTTGGCATCACGAAAAACTTTGGATTAGAGGGCCAGGATTTCGTTTGTGTTGCTTGGGTCAAGTTTTCGGCTTTGGGTGGATAAGCAAGGTAAAATTCAGCCTTAATTCTGCATAACTTGCTCAATAATTATAATGAAGGAAGCATAAAGCCTTTCCTTTTTGATTCTTGAGACTTAAATCTTTAACAGACTAACCCCAGAAGAAGTGACAGAAACTCATTCTTTTCTTTACTGCTCAGTCAAATAAGAAAAGCAACTGACGTAAAACAGCAGCATCAGTCCTATCAAGCGTAATTGTACTCATAACTGAACTCTTTAATAGGAAAATGATAACTAATCTTTTACCTCCGAGAGGATGCAAATATTTAGCTTTTCTTTTTTGAATAAATAATTTCTGGTTTACGTTCGCAAATAATGATCGAACTTTTTCCAGAACACTGTGGATGCCAAAAATGATGTTACAAAAAAAGACATTTCAGTCGCTTGTGCACTTCTCTGTCTGATATCGAAGATTTTAGATTTAGAGTTTGGAATTCAATCATTGTTAAATTTGAAAATTATTTTCAGCGTACATAGGTGGGATTATTTTTTTGATCTTCTCCTCAATCTGTTAAACTCCATCCATTTAGAAATCTATGACAATGATTTATCAAATTTATTGAGAATATTTTTTTGCAATTCACAAAACGTAGATCAAAAAATAATCAAGAACTCAATGAATCATGAAAAATTTATGTATTACCCTATTCTTAAAAAGAATCGTTCTACAGCTTACGTTGGATCGGCTCTTTACCTTCGATTAGCGACTGGTAAACATAGCTCCGTGTAGTTAACTTTCGTGCAAGTCTTCTGAAATTTAAGAAATATCTATGACTTTAAAGGCTTATGATACGCTTTGTGAAATTATGAAGAACTCGCATGAAAACCATGAAAATCGTGATCTACAGCACGATCTGTTTCCAAAGCCTCCAAAACATGGAATCCAATATCTTGTCGGTGTAATTGATGCTCATCTAGTGGATCAGAACATTATATAATAGTTATGTTCATTGAAATCAACGACTTTGAGCATTATTGTGTTGCGTAAATGCTGTTGAAGTAATTGATGTCTGTTCATTGACGAGCTCATAATTTTGTAGATAACATTTCAGTGAGGCAACATACAAGTGTTTCAGAGTCCTTCATCTGAAATTTTTTCTACCACATCATTAACGTAACAAAAAATTATCAGGCCGTTTCTGTAATAAGCCTGATCAATTTTCCATCATAATGATTCCTGAAACTTTGAATAAAATAACTCATTAACGAATGATATTATCTAAATTACCACCTACGTTTTCATTTACAATATACTTGTATTTAAAACCTGATCGAACGTAATTCAAAAGCTGTAGCCCCGTGAAATATGATGCTAACTTTACATAATCAAAGTTTGGGAAGAATAGTAAACAAAATCATTTTGGAGTGTAAGCGACTACAAAAGAGATGCCATATCACCCTCTCGGGTACCGGCACCTGCAAAATAAGCTACGTCTGGGCAAAAGAGACACGAATTGGACTGACGTTGTTATAACGAATCCAGTCTCAAGACGCATCCATCTTCCTCTGGAAAAACATGCAAATTTATTCGCGCAACTGGCACAAAAACTTTTACCTTATGTGAGAGGATTTGGCTGTGTTTTTCAAATGTAGAAAAGTCCAGTGCTGTCCGATCTTTCTATTAAAACGGGTGCGAAAATGGAGACGCAGCTGTATTTAATGCATTCTTAATGTATCTGATTTACAGTTCTATGGGTGAGGAGTTTTTCTATCTTTTCTTTTATTCCTGTCAAATATCTAGTCGTGTGAAGCTTTAAAAACACATACCCACCGTAAAAATATAGTGTGTCCTTACTCGGAAATTTGCAGAAAGTCTCTTTGAGAAATAGTGAAATTGATCTTACTGTAGAAGAAGCAGTTCATAACAAACGACCATCTACATATAACCACATTAATCGAGAGCCAGTCGCTTGTATTACAACGTTTCTGAACTGATACGCCGTCGGGCAAAAACTCTACTAATCATCGACAGATTCTGATTTTGATGTACGCTACTGTCATACGTCGCCCGTTGACTAAACGCCGTTAATGCGCAAGTGAGTGCAGATTCAAGCAGCTCCGTAGGTTAGATAAACGGGCTCGTTAACGAAGAACAAATTACTGCTCCTGTGAAGAATGGCAGACTAATTCATTGCCAGGCTTCGATCAGAATGTTTTTCAAAGTTGCTCACTTTTTTACGCCTTTGCCAGCGGTGGCTCGCTTCGGCAGGTCATCCATCTCGCGCCTGTTGACGACAAGTCGCTGCATCGCTCCACGCAAACCAACGACGGCTCCAGAATCCGAGTGGGCAGTCGAGTAGTTCCTGAGGCATTAAACAGAACAATACCTTAGAATACATTAATGCGTACAAACAACAACTTACAACATCGTCATTATACAGCATCATTTCTCACTATAGGTATTACGAAGATCTGAATGAGAAATAAATGAAATACTGAACACCAAGATGGCGTAGCACAGGCATGAACATCAATTTGTAAGAGGTCAAACTTAATTTATCAGTCGATGCCGATAAAAGAGAGAAACACTACAGGTGAAGGTTCAGTCAGGCAGCGCAAAATAATTAATCAGGGATGTTAATGAACTTTGTATTACTTCACTATGAGACGAAGTACTGCAGTTCAAGATCACTAAATTCGAACAGCTACACTTCATAGATCAATGGAGATGGTGTAAGTAGAGAGGGCAAAGATATGCAAAGCTGAATCGGTGCTACCGTGCAGTCTAACTTTATGTTATAATTGAGGTTGAGGAAGATTTGATTTCATGAAAAAATAACAGAACTTTGAAAGCATTCAAGGTAGTTAAGTAACTCCTCGGTTTAAACGATACCAAAAATGTTTTAATCGATCAGCCAAAAGCTGATTAAATACAATAGAATGTAAAATAAGCAGCAAAAAGTATAATTTTGTTTTTACTAGGTACAGAACGGAATCTGGTGTCGAGGCAAAACTGGCACAGTTCTCAAAAAAATTATTAGGAAACACTAATTGCTATTTACAGTAGTCAGAAAAATATATCGAAGTCAAAGAAGAAAAGAAGGAAGGTGAATAAAATCTTGAGCTTAGATCATTAATGACAACTGTGTGGTTAGGTACAACGCAAACTGAAAACTTTAGAAAGTTTTTAACACTCTTTTTAAATGGAGCCCAAATAACGAAAAAGAAGTAAGAAAATCATGCTGAAAATCTTTAATGCATTTCAAAAACACTAATTTCAGGTATTTTCTATAGTTAAAATATAACAACAAATAATAAGCTTCGGTTTTGAAATGGGTACGGAAGTAATGTAAAATAAAGAAACTGGTAAAAAATTGAGAGCATGAAATTTGTTGTTCAGATTTGACAGAAAATATTTCAAAGCGTTTTAGAGTTTAACAAGCATTCTACAATCAAAATGCTTCTAATTTTCATGCAATTCATGAAAATTCGGCCAAATTATGTAAAACATTAGTACACATCTGCAGTATCAGAAAAACAAGTCCTTTCCTAGTCTTTGTCAGTAGGGGCTCTATATTATGCACTATACTTTATCCCCAAGGATAATTGCGCGACTTTTAAAGCAGATGTAAATACTTTAGAGTGAGATTTTGCATGACTGAGGTTGATGTTTTTGGTCGGTAGGCGTGGATGACAATCTCGGTGTTACAGTAATATTAGTACAAGACTCAGGCCCATCTACGCCGTTTCAAATGCAGAACTGCTTCGGGAAATGAGGCCATCATTCTTGACTTGGCAGCCTCGTGATGAAGACATAAATCTTGAGGCACGGATTCGGACTTCTGAGGGCATGGACTATCCTTAAATGCTTCGAGACGAGTTCAAGCGGTGAAAGGCGTGTCATATTACGCCCAATTGTTCATTAACTCCTAATAACAAACATATTCAACATAGTCAGTGTTGTAATGGATACAAAGAGGGTGAAATTATGAAGACCCATTAGACATTTCTCCCCTGATCATATTACAGGTCTGCTCACTGAACAGTTACGTTTGAAATCGAGCAAAATCTGTTTGTACTACCAACATCGATTAGGTTTAATTGACTGGATAGTTTCGTATGAAAATGTTCGAGACTCTGCTCTCAACCAGAAAAATCTTAATTTTTGCTCATGTAAGGGTAATAAAATATACGATCTTGCGAGGATAAATATAGACACAGGCGAGTAAGAATTAAAAAAAAACTCCGGAAGGATGCCGTTTGAGTGATTTATTGGTGTTCTATTAAAATAAAAAGAGAAGAGGAAAGAAAGAAGAATGAGCTATGACTACAAGCAGTGTGGAACTAATTCTGTGACAGACTACCACAGCAGTCATTATTAATAGACTGTTCTGTTCGCTCAACCTCGACTATGGTAGCTAAGTACGATCATTAGGTAATGTACCAGCAATGATAAAATGTTTCATTTATACATAATTATAAAAGATGATAATATCAATGGATTGTTATTTCATTTCGTAGAAGTATTTCATTTAAGAATCATCATCAAACAAAAATTCAAAATTACAAATAAGGACCTCGATGCTGAGATCTTTGGGAAGAAATTAATTTTAATGACGAAAGTGAATGAAATAAAATATGATATAACACCATCTAAATTATATAAAATTTAGTTCTAGTCGTCCTCGCGGGCAAATTTTCTCTTATGTTCTTCGCAAATTCAAAATAATCTTTCATTTTGATAAAAATGACGTTCTGAGTCGAAGAAATTTATTTTTTTTATATTAGGAATCCTAGCTTTTAGCTACAAGACATCATTCCTGTAAACTTACTCGCATTAAGAGGAGGATGCTAATTTTCCGTCTACTGAATGAATCTGAAGTTCCTAACTTGACATACAAAGTAAATATATTGGTAACCTTTCATATCATTATCTAGTTGAACGTCTCTACAAGGGTTAAAATGACGGAGCATCGAAAAACTATCTGACCGTAATATTAGGAATTTTCTAAGTATATTCTACACTTCAGTGAAAAATGAGGATGAAGCTTTAGAAATACGTTTGTATGTATACGTATATTTAAGGTTTCCTATGTCTTATATTTATAAGAATGCCTCAAAATATACAAATAAAAATACAGGTAAAGCTGTTACTACAGTTGCGCTACGCTCCATAAAATAGGCCGTTGTAGCCGGCAATGACCGTACTAGGTTTTATGTTCGTTGGGGTTTAATTTTCGTTAGATTTTCTTTACTGGGTATTCATAAATGATGTTATATTCGTAATGATGTTATGACGACCGATCTGAGCATGGCTGTCCCTTGGTATGCACAAAAACAAGCGTTTGAAACACCGTTACAGTATGTTTTCAGTTACTACTTTCATTTCAATTTATTATGTTTAGCAAGCATTTTGCTCGTCTAATAATCATTTCCAAGTATGCTGATTACGTTGGATGACACAATGAATGCCATTTTTTAATAAATTTTAAATTGCAAAAACAATAGCAGTGTTTCATTTTTTGCAGTCATATATAACGCGTAAGAGTGAGATAACATAATAAACAAGTACATTATTAATTAGTAAAAAAGAGAACCAATAGAAGCATGACAAACGATCTTTTCATATAATTAACATATATCTAAATAATTATTAAACAAACCAAACACTTGATAAACATTATAAACAAATAATTACCGTAGCAGCAGTAAAAAGGCCGTGGTCGTGTTGTGAGACACTAATTATTGCTAATTTTTGTGCTGAGAAACAGCCATGCTAGAATCGACAGTAGTAGCTGCTATTTCTCCATACTCTACGTAACATTAAGTTTACGTGTCAATTTACACAGATTGATGTAGGGGAACTCACATGAGACCGCCCAAGTAGAGGCTCTGATCAAGATTGAGTTGGATCATCTTAGGGCCGGATTTCCCTCTGACGGGCTTTCCTCGATCTAACCTCAACGTGCCTCTTCTCTTTTTCCGGCGCACGCGAACGACATGCCATGTGTCCAACTCCACAGTTTCCGGGCTCCTGCAAAGATATATTGGCGCACATTGTAGTGGTCGATTCTTGGACCTCCAGAAAAATTAGCTACCTGATGGTCAAATAATTTACCTGATGGTCAAAATCAAGTTTGGAATTTGACTTTTGGTTGAAGATACATGGTCTACTAGTGTGACCATACGGTCACACCATGTGTACATTTTAAAAAGACAAATAAATTGCTAAAGTAACCTGACAGATGTTCAATAATGATGCAATAGCGAGCTCGTTGTGCCTGATGCAATGCTAACACCTAATAACACCTAACTCTTGTTGGTTACTGACGTTTTCCCGCAAAAAATTAAAAAAGGATCTAGGAGAATTACGGCTCTTAGATCATAAAAGATATTTTTAAAAAAGAGCGTTAAGTTTTCTTAAAAAATTATCACGTGAAGAAGAAACTTAAATCTTCTATGATTTTGATGGAAGCTCCTACAGGTATTTTTGCGTTATTCGTACGTCATCTGCCGAATTGGGCAACAGTTGTTATGATACCAATTTATTATTGAAGTTTTAGTTAATAATTATTATATCAGTCTTGCATTCTTCGGTAGCAAAATGTTTTCAAATGCTTGCTCAGACGTTACGTCCCAGGCTAAAGAGTATGAAAATATCATTGAAGTATCATGCACGTTAGAGTACGAAAATATTAGTTTAGGAAATATATTTTGCATATACTAAAACGGAATTTTTTAATTAATAGAGAAAAATTGGCTTCGCATCTTTTAAAACAGCCCTTGAAGACAAAATTTTGATCCCCGCTTATCAGGTTGGAAGATGTATTACATGAAATTAGCTAGAACGTAGATTTATCAAGTGAATTAACAGTCACTGCACTAGTAATGATCCCTATTACACGAAGGGAACTTCTTTTTTTCCCAAACGATTGCATTATATTAGTATTTTAGTAGTATAGTTAACTCAACACTAAACAACTAGCAGCAAAATACAACTGACGTACTGCTACTAATATTATATGATGATTACAAAGGCTTTTTTGTTTGATATTTGTGGATTTGACCGTCACTCGCGAAGATTTTGGGCTTGTGATAGATTGACTACTCGTCAATAACTCACGCTCAATTAAAGCTTAATTGCATATCGTATGACATACGAAGTCGAACAAATACTAGCGCCCTCACGTTAGAAGTGTGTTTTTTATCATGGTTCTACTCTCTTTTGTTCTCTATTCCTATTGTCTTTTCATTCCTGTCGTTGTGATCTCAATTGTGTTTCTTGTTAGTTTGCAAATAAGTGCAGAACGCCACGGTAACCATTTTTTTCATTATTGCAATAATTTCTATTTTTGCACTGTGTTAGCGGCTTTGAATGTAATATCTAATAGTATCCTAAAAAAAAGAAGATGTTGAAATTAGTGTAAGCATCCAAAAGAAAGAACAGTAAAATATTCTTATTAACGGTAGTATCTATAAGGAGATTGATCAAATATTTAAACCGTTGCTAGTATCCAAAACGAAAGTTTCTCACGAAGCCAAATGTACGCCAAGTCTCCCTCAAAAAGAACATCAATTAATGTGCAACTATTGTTTGTACATGACTCAACAGATGGACCATTATAATATTTATATCTACTATTTATGCGCAGCTAACCACAAGAGGCAAGCAATAACGAGACGTCAGAGTCACGGCGCTGTTATAAGAGCGTCTCATTATCTCAACAATATACAAGTCTGAGTCAGATGACGGCTATTTGTGTGTCTGTCACAGTGTGTTCCGTCTCAGAGAAAAACATCAAGTAAGATTGTGTAAAAAGGCAAAGATCTCCGCTACTCGGCCCTAGTGATTTCTTAATTGTGCAGCCCTGGTTTTAAGATATTCAGTCTGTCGGTATTAAATGTTTCTAATGACAAAACTGACTCAAAACGCCAAAAATATTTAAGTACAGTTTTTATTTTCACTTCATGCCCTTCCTGGATTAAGTGTAATAACGTGAAGCTCGATTAGTCAAGAAGCATCAAAATCTTCGAAGGAAAAGCTGTGACCATTTTTACTTCTAAGAGCAGTATTTTTGTCAGTTTCATCAATAACTTATGCAGCTCCCGGTCAAATATGATACAGGTACACCAACTAACACAATTTGCTTACATTCATCATTAATGATTCCAGAGTATCAAAGCAGTGAGCATAAATACAATTTTCAGTACTTTAACAAAGACATCGATCTGATCTGTATGACCTCTACCCTCCTGCGTCTCACCTCAGAGTAGAGATGCCGGAACCGAGGTTGTACTTGAACTCAACATGACCTCTCTTTATGTTAATGGAAACGAAGTCCCCAGCGCCGCTGCCCTGTCCGTTGTAGAGCAGCAGGCCTTCCGTAGAGCGGGTCAGGAACCAAACTTCAATTGCGAAGGCAGTTCCCACGTTCTCCAAAGTTGGCAGCTCCAGATAAGAATCGGAGTCGAACTCTGGAATGACAACTTCCCGCAGCGTCCTGTCGACTGGTGGACGAGAAAACATCTTGGGTCAAGGGACGCTATTAATTAACAGACTTCCACGAAGTCGACTGAAGTTAGAAGAGCTTTTGTCACACATTCAAAATATTAATAGTTTGAAGCAAGATATCTGAAAGCTGCTTCCAACTGATGTGAACAGGCAAAACAAATGACCCCACAGAAAATCAGAACGAAATTGTCTCGATTGAAATTTCTTAGGGAGGAGAGTTTGCAATCTATAATTGAGTTTCGTGTGGAATCGTATAAGTTAGTTAATCAACAGTGAATGGTAGTTTTTTTTAAGATGTTTAGTTCGTTTCACAAGCATTTAAGTTGAGGTCAGTAATTGCGTTGTTGCTGACACTTTCGAATTATAAAACTGATGCTAATCTAGAAACTCATTATTTTTGCGGTTGGAAAGCAACCGAAGCCATCGTATTAAGACGACGGCCGTTATCCAATTTCGAAACCATCTGCTAGATCATTTATCAATGCAAAATGAGAACGCATATGAAGTCCCATTAGTTGCACGCATAAATCTTCTGTTTGTTCACGTTTTAAATTTAATCCTTATAAGATTAAAATATAATCTTCCTTTTTTATGTTTCATTTTCTCCTATAATTCGAAAACTTTTACAGAATCTAGCAAAACTAAGAGTAAATACAACACAAATATGATGACACGTACATTCACAAGGAAGAAACTAAATTCGAGCGGCACAAAACATTAATTTGAACGCATACGACCTATACTCAGTTTACCACACAAGGAGAAAAGCAGGGCTGGAAGATTCCCCTAGGGTATAAGGTAAAGGGCCGGTGATCTAAAACTTTAATACTGCTAAGGCAGCCGTGCTCCCCAACTCACCAACTTCGCAAAGTTCTCCAGATCTAGACGGCGGACAAAGGCACCTGAAACCCGAGTCAGGGAGCTGGACGCAAGTTGCTTCTCCTTGGCATGGCTGAGATGCGCATGGATCTTCCCGTTCTTCACAGCGCGTTCCTAAACAACATTAATTTTATAATGTTGGAGACGGAGTAGGTAAAACTTTGCTCATGAACATGCACGGGTCTTCCCGTTCTGCACAGCTCGTTTCTAAGTAACATTAATTTTAAAATGTTGGACATGGAGGAAAATTTTTTTGCTTAAAAATATGTATGGTTGCATTTAAAGGCTATTTCTATACTTCCAGATCATGTTCACTACAATTATAAAATTTGCTAAATTAACATCAAATGAAAATTTTATTTTTATGATAAATCTGAATTTTACGAAACATGTGCTTACAGTTATTTTCTGAAGACCGTGATATCATGGACTAAATATTTTACAGTGTTAACCAATAATATTTAGCGTGTACAAAAACTATGAGAGGAGAATACGGCACAAGTGCTACCTCATTTTTCATTTTTCCTTGTCGTTAGTGTTTTTTCCTCCCCACCGCAAACTTCTCTTCCAATCGAGAAAAAAGCGATAATGTTTAGAAGAAAATTAAATTTAAAAGTCCACGTTTACAACAGTTTGTTGCAAGTAGTGCTGCAAGTTGCACGTATCGAACTTTACATGAATAGAACTCCTGGCAGGATAAAATTATGACTAACTCGTATAGACGCAATTGGAGAGCTGCTACTTCCCAAATTTATCTTGAAGAAAATACAGAGTTCAGATGTTCTTACAGTCCATTCCGGTCACATGAAAATAATTTTTTTTGAAGATTTGCGCTCCAGATACAAACAGTGAGAAAAATATCATTCACGGAGAATCAAGAGTGAAGTTTTTATGTCATCGAATTTAAGTCGACATTTACCTTGCGAAAGACAAGTATGCTAAGTAGTTTTTGTGCCGAGAAGTCGAGAGAGCTCGACTCGTTATCATGAGTCACATAAAAGACTGGGCGGTTTCCGTACCTCTATAGCCTTCCCGGCATTGACATTTGAAGCTCTCGTGATCTGTGGGCCGGCAGGAACCTCTGTTTAAGCAGGGCAAACTATAGCAAGGGCTCGAGACGCAGTCTGAGACCATTGAGCCTTGGATAATGTGACTGGATCCAGGCCAGATGAGGTCGATTGGGCGACCATTGATGCGCAAAGACCGTATGCATCCCACAAGACCTTCGCTGGTGCCTGCGTTGTCCCATATCCTGACGGCCAGAGGAGAAGGAGCAAAAATAGTGAGGAATTTTTTAAGAACAAAACGCTGTCTTCTTTTAAGAAATTGCTATATGTGTCGAAAGATTCAAAACGAACAGATAAATTCTAAACGTTATCAGATACAAGGTTGAATCCCTATCTTCACGCAATTAAAATGTGTATCACACCACAATATCAGCAAAATTTCAATTCAACTGGTATCACATGTGCACAAGATTTTAGTGTCGGTTCTCATAGACAGTAACCAACAGCAAAAAAAGAGGCAACATACATGTTAAAGTATCGCTAAGAAAATAAAAGGTGAAACGAGAGAAAGAAAGAAGCCGGAGCGAATACACTAGGGTTGGAATTCAGTTTGTTCTGTACCCTGTTTTCCATTTTTAGATAGTAAAATGTGACTCAAGGTCTAACAACCAAACACACAGCGTAGTGCTGCCAAAAAAGTTGTTAAATCTTCTTTTTATTAGTAACTACCGCAACTTAGGCACACCTCCAAGATGTGCTGACAAGGATAGGCACTCTCAACATCACTGACTTTCGCCCTAGGGATGAGATCAAAAAACGCAGCATAACCCTCGAGAATCACAGGCTTTCAAAATTTCCCTGGCTGCGTCACTTCAAAGCTGTCTCTCGGGAGTTTCAAAATAACAGAGACTGAAAATAAACTTGAGTTTATCAGATGAAAATTCAATTAAATATGTCCTCTGTTGATGTCTTTCCATGCTATCGCAATAAAAAATATATTTTATGGCCACACAATGACTTCATAGAGGAGATACATTTAAGAAAAAGTTAAGATGATTACTACCGTACACTTGATCACGAGATTATCTCAATTTTGCTACTAATTATGGCATGGTTATGATAATGAAGCATTATCACTCAAAAAGATTCTACTCAGCCACAGAAGGCCACTGGATACAGTCTTCCAGAATACAATTCCTGCAAGAAACGTAGGTTCATAGACTTTCAATTGCGCCAAAGGAATGTCTGAAAAGAGTAACAAATTTTCTCTCTATCACTGTGAAGCAGCACGTAATGGAGCAGCGAGAAAAACTGTTTCTCCAAACTTAAATATTATTAAATAGCCCAAGCTGATAAAAAGTCATCAGACAACTTCTAAAGGAACGAGACACTTTCTTTCTCTTATTTCATGTTTTTTTTTCTTTGAGATACTCTCACGAGAATGCCGCCTTTTAAATTTTTTTTCTCTATCTCTGACTCCTGAAACAGTCAAACTTTCTGTCCATGTGAAGCCATTTGAATTTAAGTCTCGCTGAGAGTTAATGCCAAGCACACTTTTCCACATAAAAGAAGACCTACTTTTTGGAATCGCCTCTGACGTATCCAAGGAAGGTTGAGCCCCTGAGGTCGAGGGACTTAAGGTGTCCAGGAGCTTTTCCAACGGCGTCCTCAGCGCCATCCAACTGCAACATGCCGTCCCGCTGGTAGCGTTTAGCGACAACCTGTCAATTTTGTCAAAGCAATCGATTACCACGAATGCGCGTACTGTCGAGCGACCAGTTGTTCGAACAAAGGTAGTTTTTTAGTCTGACTGAGCTACAGAACTCGTTCAACCTGATGTTCAAACAAAGGTACAGTGAGAGTTTAAATGACCAGCACAAGTCTTTGAACTCTTTGTTCGAAGAGGTACTTTGAAAGTTTTAATTATCAGAACACATTTACTCGATTAAAATGTTAACATTTTAGCAGTGTTTGATGTATTAATGTTATAATAGTGTGCATGGCTGACAGCAAAGTGGCGTCATTTGAATTGCTAATTATAAAATTTATTACCGAACAAAATTTATATGAAATTAAACTCTCATCCAGCTGTACATCTTGCTTTGTTCACAATTCTCATCACTCACAGGTCCCTCTCAATATAAACACAACTGTATACATTTCTTTAAACAAATAATTGATTCTTCATCAATAACGAAACGTAAGCTTACTGCACATTTTCACGCTAATTTTGTGTTCATAAGCAAAGAACTCGCACCCATGCACGGCAGAGTGAGCACTTATGGTGCCAGTGAGCGAAAATTTACTGCAAAAATTTCTTCGAAAACAAACTTCGATACGTTAATTTTCAAACTGTGGAATTCACTCACAATCAGTGAGAATATTTTCGCTAAATTGTTCGTTAAATATATTGTGCGCTCCAAAAGGGTCTAAAGTCTTCGGCTAAAGCAAAAATTTTCTTCTCGGATGCAGGCTTCCTGAGAGACCAATCTAAATTAAATGGAATCAATACAATTGCGCACTGGCGTGTATGTAATGGACGCTGCACATTTGCATTGGAATTGTTGAACTCCTCAGGGAAAGCTTTACTCGGGGATTTCATTAGCACAACTCATAATGAACTCAGCATTAAGCATTAACGTACAATAGTGCAATGATGGTGAGGCTCAATAAGATTTTAATGTTGTTGCTTCCCCACCTCATACCTAAGTTCTCAAAATTTTAATGTTGTGTGTGTATTTCTTTTAAAAACGTTAAAATCACAATTAGCTAAAAACTCCATTCAAATAATGAACGGGCGCTGATAAGTTTTACTGGGGAATTTCATTTTCTCTTGTTTGTTGCCTCCAAGTATAAAGAATGAGTTTATACCTCAAGGTTCTCATTACTAATTTCAATGAAGTCCTTGCGTAATTAGTTGCGTAAAATAAGTCGTGAAGACTTATTTTTTTGAAATAATTTTCACGCACGAACTGGAACGGTAATTTGTAGTCAGGTAAATCGTACGCAAATGTTTTTAGATCAAAAATTAAGAAAATGGTGAAATATAAACGTACCTTGCAGTTCGAATGCAGCGTTTCTTTAATATTGAATTCGATTTAGAACGCACAAGTACATAAATAAAAGTGTAAATCATATTTCATACTTATATTAATACAACTTTGAAAGGATATCAACTGAAAGAACATGATTATGTAGATAAGAATGAAAGAACTGCATTAATTAGACGAGTGCAGTTTATTTGTTTATGTTAATAATGAGACTAACGATTAAAAAATAATATTATTCTATTATGGAAATTTTTGGTAGAGCCTAAGTCTCTTTCGTCTCTAATGAAGAATTAGAGACAAAAGTAAACTATAAAGATGAGCTTCCATCGTGTCACAAACATTTGGAACTCTAAGCTTTTAATGACTATGAGATCGAGATGAAATCTAATTCTAACAATTTTGCTTCGCTGTACGAATGCAATATCTGCTGAACTCACATCAAAGAGAGCAAAGAAAACCGCTTCCTTATAAGATGAGGACTTCCATCTGATAATGAATACAGTGACAACTCGCCTTTTGATATTCACATACATACATGGTAGCATTTTTCTCGTTAACTTAGTGACAATATGACCCTCGTTTAGAAAACAGTATTTGAGTGAAAATCATTCAAAAAATGTGATAACATGTGCTGTGAATAATAAAGAACGAAACAAAATGTACAAAAAATTAGAAGCCGTTCACGAGTTGTAAGGATTGTCGAACAGAATGTTTTAATTCTGTTAAAAGTACGTCATAATTAATGCCAAAAGCAGGTTGAGAGCATGAGTAGCATCAAAATTTGTTTCTTGTAAAGGCACTTAATTCATACTCTGAGTAAGTGTAATGCATTGTACGTGTTTCGCCGCACGATAAAGAAGTAGCAAAAATCATAAGAAAAATACTAGCGTTCACTTTCGAGCACACATAATAAAACAAATTATACACGTGTAGGCGTGTGTCCTAGAAAAGAACTAACCACATCGTCAATAATTCTAAGTTTTTGTGTCTATTGGAAACGCATATTTCACTTCCCGGAAGACGTTTCAGCTTTAACAAATCAACTTTCAATATTCAGAAGCGGATTCCTGCGGTAGGAATTCAGAGACAGAACGACAGCAGCATGATTTGTGAAGATAAATTATCGACCACAGCGAGTCGCACGCACGTACCCGATGGAAACGCTTGGGCGTGACCCGGTGCAGACTCCTGATGACCGCGGTGCCGGAGCCAAGGTTGAAGCGGAACTCCAAGAATCCATCAATGACAGCCAGGGAGAGAAAGTCCCCTCCTCCGTCCTCCTGTTGTTGCGTGTACAAGAGGATGCCGTTCGGTGTGAAGGATCGGAACTCCAGCTCGATCTAAAGCGATGAAAAACCTTCTATTAAACTACAGGTCAACAAATTTAAAGCCCCAAGGAAAAAAGTCTTAGAACAATAATTTGTTAGTGGGGGGAAATTTTAGAGCACTTGAGGTTATAGCAATCATCGAGTCATCAGCAATCTTTTAGCGAACCCTGAATATGAAATTTCATGTAAGAGTGACACGTCTGACAAAATATTATCGTATTTTTATCAGATACATTACGTTGATTAACATGAATATTTTCATTATGGCCTTATCTTCCCTAGTTCCATGTCTTCTCATGCCAAAATAAATCAATGGCCAAACGTTATTTTACCCTCCAATACCTGGACTTTATTGTAGGCTTTAATTTTCTTGATCTCGAGATAGGAGGTGCCTTGGAAGGAGGGTATTTGGTAGGGGGGTTTGTGGTGGTCACCACAGAGGGGTCCTGATCGATGAGGGGGACAGCGGCAGGTGAAGCCCCCTTTGAGCAGAGGCTGACATGTGGCCCCTTCGTGGCATGGAGACCTCGAGCATGGGTTCATGGTCGCTGCTTCGTGCCCCGGGGCGTTGTCTGCATCGAACATCAGAACTGTGTATATAATGCATTTAAAAAGAAAGCATCAAATTCGGCCGGAAAACAGACCATCAGAGCCAGACTAACGGAATCCGGTGTATTGAAGTGGAAGAGTACCGTAGCTCAGATAAGTAATTAACTTTCCATTGAAGCAGATGACGGTTACCTATGGCTACGAAATAGGAAAGTGTGCCAAATTCTATTGTATATAGTGAATTCTCACATTTTATGCTGTATAACTCAGTCAGAGCGAGAATTAAATTTCACATTCTCGACATCGTTAACTTTGGTGCAACATCAAATGGTGTCTGGAGGTCGAAAAGCACTTCAGTCAAATTTCAGTCATACGAAGACACAAAACGCCGACTACTTGAACCACCATAAAATAACGAAACGCATCCACAGAATTCATTGACTCACAAAATAGACACTTTACGCAGAGATCTGTAGTGATAAGTTCAGAAACTTCAAATCCCATATTTCGACTTCATGAAATGGTTCACATTCAAAATCATAGCTATCGAGAAAAGGCAAATCACAACACAAATATCAATATTTTTTCGAACCAGACATCTAAAGGCTCTAAAGTTAGTCCCGTACATCCACATAGAACAGCGACACACAGGAACGCCCATGGATTTATAGTCCTTGGTGACACAAACACTGACGTCGGCAAAGTGAACTCACGACCTTGTTTTGGACATTGGGAAAGGGACAATGAGAATTGTACGGGGGCGGTGAATGGAATTGTGGAGTGAATGATGGAACAGACACGCAGTTGATTGTTTGAAGGCTGTTTTCTCACAGAGAATATCAAACGACTGTTTGAGTGGCTGAAGTTTAAAAGATATAGCTGATGAGTAGTTGGATATTTATGTAGCTAGCGATGTAACACTGTGTTGTCTACGGGTTTTTTCATTAGGCTGTAGCCTTTGACGATAGTTATGTGGCGTTAGTTAGCACTGTATTTGGGTTAGCTTTGTTTTGGTAACTTTGACGTTTCATATTTGCTCACAGAACAATTCGGTTCTTTGCATACCGTCAAGCAATTTCAAACCGTTCCAACGGAGTTGCTTTACTCTTTTGACAAATGATGGGTATCAGTGGGTTAGAATAGAATCCAAAATTTAAACAACAATTAACTTGACTTAAGCAGTGGCAACCTCATTCGATGAAAAAATGCCATGTAAAATACATGCTCTACTTATCATAATGAAGAAACACACAACATACATATTTGATGGTGTCGCGATATTTTTACCAATATCGAGTGAGTAATTCTAAACGTGAGTAAATACAGTTAGAATGCGTTTTGCTGCTCGTAATGCAAATAACAATTCATCAAAGTTTACTTGCTGATATGTTCAACTCAACTATCAAAAACTAATACTCCTGAAATTAATTAATTAAAATCCAAGTTCCCTGAAATATCGTCATTCTACAATGCGCATGTAAGTAAATTGAAAAATAATAAATAAGTGTGCAAATTTAGGTTAAGGTAAGTAAATTTAAGTCAATGTAAGTAAATTTAAGTTAAGGTTAGTAAATTTAGGTCAAGGTGAATAAATTTCAGAGTAAATAAATTTTGGTAGACTTACACGACTATTAATAATCAATCGAAATTCCAACAAAACAACTAACATTTGAAAAATGAGCTCGGTGGCAAAGTGAATGCAGCAGAGCTAAGCATTCCGCTAATGTTGTGCTGGGCGAGAAGCATCCTGAGCATCAAGCGCGCGGGAACGCTTTGATGCAATCCTAAGTGAAACAAAAAGTGACGTGTTCTTGTGCGCTACCAACACGATCCGTTAGGATGTGGCGGCTAGAATCATGTTGCATTGTCTTGCAGCTTTGAACGAGGAAACCTTTGAGAGATTTTGGTGCTGAACAAAAAAAAAATTGCAAGTTAAAAGCAATTTCAAACGACAAACAATCTTTTCGCGTGGGGTTGTCTCATTGAAATTGATCTTAGGTTATTTAGTGACTTTGATCTTCCTTATTTAACTCCATGAAATGTTTTTTTTCGAGAGAATTTTATCTACAATGATGTTAGAGAAGATGACTTTAAAAGTCTTCAGCTTCAAATAATTTTTGAATTTAATTTTTTAGGCTGTAATTTTAGTTTAGAAAATAGCAGCCTAGTGACAAATGAGAAAACCAGTCGCGAAAATATTCTTGCAGCTGAATTACTACTTCATTCAAAAATTGAAATATAATTGGATTGAATCTTATACATTGTTTTGCGAACACACAAATTACCAATAGTTCAAAATCAAGAAAAATAACTTTAACACTCAATAGATAAATTCCCCAACGAAGCCGCACCGAAAATCCAACTGAATATGATTTATTTTGCATAGCCACTGCGGACATTAATATTCCGAGTAACGTTGATAATTCCCTAAAAGAAACATTCAAAAACTGAAACATTAAAAGAAACATTCAATGATGGTATGAGAAAAGGGATAAGACACATTTCGTTCACCGTATCTGCGATACGATGAACGGAAGCATACATGTGAAAATTTACGAGTACATTGCATAGCTGGTGGGGAGCAAGAGTGTGTGCCACGTTAGTCGTTAGGATGACGGAGACACTGCAGGCTGGGAGCATAAAGCCTCGCATGACGGACGTTTGCTCTCAGCTATCTCACGCTTTTATGACCGGTCTTTAATATCGCCAATCTAAATGGCCTGTGCGATCCTAGCCATTATGTTATCATCTGACAGATTTTTTCAGCTCGCAGAGTACCAAATACATGACATTTGAATTCATAACTTGGATTAAAATTCAAAGACAGCCACCAACGAGTCGTTTCTCATTTCCGCAGAGAAAACACCATGCAGTTTTTCTTTACCTCGCTTCTATTAAACGAGGAGCGTACAATTCAAAATTGCGACATGGTGACGTTCGTAATCATGGTGGATTACGATATACTAGTCACAATATTTCTATAGTCAATTTTTCTTCATACTCATAAAATGAGAAATATATAGAATTATGTGGTGCAAGACATTAACAATGGATAGTTCGACCTCAAAATTTCCGATTCCTTACAAAGTTTATTTTATCAGGTCATGATAATTCATTGGGAGATGTAATCAATATCAGTGATATGAGCAATGTTTTGTAACAATTTAAACGAAAACAGAAAAATGAAAAAATTAATTTGGAAGATAGAGCCAAATATCATTTAAGGATACTGGTGTTGTTTGACGAGGTGTATCTCCAGAGATTAAAATCACACACGTAAACTAATATGTGCGCAAAGTGCATCATTGAGTGAAAACATTTTAAATATCCTGGAATGGAAAGAAATTAGCACGCTTATAATTGGAAAATTAAAATCCCAAATCAAATATCTTTTTAAAGGTGTAAAGAGAAGCTATGTTATGAGTGAAAGTTTCAATAGATTGTTGTAAGTTTGTAATACTGTTTCAGAATATTTATTTAAAATAAACAGAGCATGCACGAAAAAAACTATATGACAGCTAAAAACGTTGATAACTACCACAGGACACGAACAAATTTACTGAGAGCGAAAGGTCAGGGATTTAGAAACTTACCCTCACAAAGTTGGTAATCCGGGATTTGGATGAGCCCTTTCGGGCAGGAGCAAAGGCCTTCGATACACTGCGAGTATGTCGTGGTGCAATCTGTGTCAGAAAGACACGTGGCTCCCAAGTTATCAGCAGCTGAGTATGAAATTCTCGTAGGGTAGAGGACGCTATTCTCCAAAGTTGCGGTGGCCATCATGCCTCCAGTACCGCCACGCTGGTCAGACTCTGGCCCGTGCGATCTGACAATTCCCTCTGAATAACTTTGGGCCAAACCGAACCTCAAATTTTCCTGGCGGTCTTTTGCAGTGCCGTGTCCTTCTGAGATATTCGTGTGCACAAAATTCGGAGTCTGGTGGCCATTAGCGTGGCGGGTTTGGCTCTTTGCGAACCTTCTGTTCTCTGGGGCACGCTCATTTCCTTGGAGTGTTCCAGGACTCATTCTATCGGGGATCTCATCTGCAGGGCTGATGTGATGGGGAAGGAGGTGGCGTGTCGACTTGGCTGCTTCTTCCCTGTGAGGCTCGGTCGATAGGGCCGCTGTGGAGCGACCAAGAGGATTTTCAGTCACGTTATCCGATTGGTTAGCTGCTTTGTTACGATGTTGCCATTGGCCAGTATTTCATATTGAGTTGCATGTTAAAGAACTATTTGATGAATAAATAATTGTTGGGGAACAAAATCAAACATTGAAAATGATTTTTCATGTTGTTGGACATAATACAACATAGAAAAGGAACAAAACTAAGAATAAGTTAAACAACGATTGCACAGTATGCTGGCTATTACATAGTAAAATAACAAAATCTACAAAAATCCATAAAGACTGTGTCGGTATTTATAGAAAATGAAAGAGAAAAAGAATAAAAAATGCCGACAAATAACAGAAATAGATCTATGAACGAAGAAATGAATTTGTACTCTAGCAGTCGTGAACAAACCGTTAGAAGAAGCTACACAAAGCGACCAGGAGACTGAATTTTCAATAAATATTTTGAAATGAATAAAAGATGTGTAACCCTTATCCCTTATGCATACTAAATGGTGTTATATTTTATGATGTATGAAAAATTATTCCCTACCCTAAACTGAATAAATGATAAAAGCTGCATCAAAAAACTTCACACCAAGTTCATTATAGTTCTCTTGCATTTTAACGTTCAATAATTAGTTTCTGATTTGCATGATACTAATGAACTCATGAGGTTCAAGTCATATTTACATATTACAGTAGTAATGGGCCTTTAAATACAAAAAAATCGAAAATAAAAATCGGGTGTTTTCTATACATGGATCGGCTTCTCATTTGTATGCATTTATAGTAAGGTGGAGACAGCAAATTGAGTAAATATAACCTCTAAAAACAGGCATGCAAGTAGCTGTCACAAGCTCTAAATGGACATTTATACAGAGTTGTTTTCTGTTCACTAGGACGGAACGAAATCTTGAGAGTTAATAAGGAAGTAAAGAAAAAATATGAAGACCATTCCGGAAAAGTTCCTTAACAAAAGACAGAATGGAAGAAAATGGGAAAATAAATCAGAGAACACGAGGCAAAGTTAGAGTAGGTTTAAATATGCTTGCTGAATGCACACAAAAAGGTATTATAATATGTTTAGTTATTCCATATAAAATCAGGTTATTGAAGAAAAATTCTCGTAGTACATTTGTTTGAATGCACGTGTACAATAGAACTGTCGAAAAAAAATTTCAACGAATCTGTATGGTAGAGGAAGAAATTATTTTATGAGCGAGACGCTTTGTTCCCACAAGCTTGTATTATAGGCTGGCATCGCAGAAGGCCAATGGCAATTGTGCGTAACTCTTGTTCATGGTTTGAAATTCACATCCTCGATGAGTTGAAGGTAACGCCAGACGACGTCGAGACAGTCCACAGCCTTGCCGAGACAATCTTGAGCTTCCACAGCGTAATCTTTTAGCACACTATAAAGAAGGCTGACGATTGAGTGCCGGTGCAGAGAAAACGGTGCCAAAAGCAGTGGTCATTGAGCATTACGAGGCAGTGCGCAAAAGTGAACAAACAGACAGGGGAAAGGTCCAAGCAATAAAAATAGGGATCAAGGAAAACAGCTTCCTCAAGGAATTGCAGTTTCGAGGAGAATATGATTCTATGAAAGGATGAAGGTCTAAGGAGGTTTACGATGCAGAAATCTGAAGACACGTGTAAATGAACCAATCTGCTCACAGTGTGATGTAAAAGGATGCACTAGTGATGTGCACGATATGTTGGAACACTATAATTGATTCGTATCTGTGTAAACATCTGACTCACTTATTGAGTTACTTTCAAAACAATGATGGTTAAATGACTGTCATTAACTAAGAAGTAGTGGCGAAAAAATAAAATGGATTTACTATACATTTTCTACTTAATTTACTTGAATATCATTTGAATGTTGTTTTTAGTTTTTATGGGTTTGATGTATCCAATGAATGCAACTCAATAAAATAATAATACACAAGTGAGTTCACAATATGGAGTGTTCAGATGTTGAATCTACAGTAGATTCAATACTACTAAAAATGACAGAATCATTGACGTAGAAGAAGTTTAGCAAATGATGCGAAGAAGAAACATATTAATAAAACACGAAGAAAACTTGAAACAAGAAGCATGCTAAAGTCATGTCTACAACACACAATTGCAACGAATGTTTCTAACTAAACTATGTTCATTACTGACAAACAACTAAAAAGTTGAACAATTAAAATGCTTTAGATTAAACGGCATCTGGCATATTTACAAACTAGAACACACAATGTAATAGAAGACACGAAAAACATTGCCTGAATTCACAACCATAATAAAATTTTGGCACCACTAAATTCTTCCAATTAATTCGTTGGAAGTGAAAGACAACGTCGAAAATGAACAGAATCAAAAGCTCATGCCTGACGATGGGAACTCGGGGAGATGGAAGTTTGCACTTAACAAAAGGCTCACTCACCTGGCAAATTACAAGGCCCAAGCCCCTCAGCCACGACGTCTTTCTGGTAGCGGCATGCGAAGAGTTTGAGGTGACATTCTGACCCATAAGTCTCTCCGTCAGACCCGCACACTGGCGTCACATTGCTGGAGTCAGATGGGCATTGAGCGTCACACACGCACTCCACCCTCCCAGCCATCTGATGGCAGTGAGCTCCAAAATAACACTGGAGTTCGTCGCAGCTGCTTGGAGCCGGAGTCGCGTGGATGCTCTCTGGCGAGTCATTGAATGAAAAGGTTAGGATCTGGAGTCGCGTGGATGCTCTCTGGCGAGTCATTGAATGAAAAGGTTAAGATCTGGAGTCCCACGGATGTTCTCTCTCACGTCGTTGAATGAAATAGTTAGGATCTGCAGTGCCATAGATGTTTTCTGTCCTGTCATTTAATGAAAAGGTTAGAATCTAGAGTACCGTGGGGCTCTCTGTAGAGTAGTTGAATGGAAAGGTTAGAATCTGGAGTACCGTGAACGCTCTCTGCCGAGCTGTTGAACGAAAAAGTTAGGATAAATCTGTTAGCTGGGAGTGTATGAACGCTTTCTAAAACATCGATTGAAAATCAGGGTTAAATGATCGTGAAAGGGGCTTAACACGTTTCATGATCCAGTGCAAATATTTACTTTGTACACATAGTTACTATAAAGCCCCGAAAAATTCACAGAACGTAACCTAAGAAGCCCATCGGTGGATGACTTCGCAGGAAATGTGTTAAAGAATCCTTCATTGAAAGACTGGTTCAGCGGAATCGTTCAAATAATGTTTACAATGAAACGCATTCAACATAATAGATATCAATACAGTCATCACTACGAAAAATTGCAATTAATACTGCATGCTAGTCAGAAAATCTATAACATATTTCAAATTGAAAAGTACTGATTACCATAGGATAAGATTATTTAAAAATTATTTTTTCCTTAGTTAATTAATCGGCGCCATCATTTATACACAAAATTTTTATATTTCTAAACATGTTTTCGAACCAATAATTACATATTTGAGTCGTGAAAGAAATAAGATAACTTACAGGAAGATACAGCTGCTTGAAATAAATCTGCAGGAAAGGGACAGCTGTAAGCGATACCGTGTTTCAGTATTGAGTAAATTACTAAGAAAATGATAAGACCTGCGGGGTGATTTTCCCAAGATCCACATAAACAAACAAGATCATTATATTCACCAGTAATTTTTAAGCAGGTAGTTTGAAAACAGGGGAAACTCAACTTTCTATTCTTTCGGATTACTAATCCCCCATGATCAATCAAATCATTCGAACCTTAAAGAGAAATGAGCTTCAAATATAATCTATCTAACCAGCATCATTATTAATTCCTAACACACTTCTCTGAAAATTAAATTAGAGTTCAAAATTATATTGGAACGCTGAGGGCAGCCACTTTTCGCAGGCTCCTCAATATAGGTCATCATTTCATTCTCTGCAAGCGCAGAAAATCCCTTTCGCAAGTAATGAACTCGCTCTGGATTTCGCAGCGGTTCAGAAAAATCTAAAGAATTGTTTCAGTATACCATGGCCTTTGGAGCCCAGATACAAGATGCAATATTCTCGCCCACTTAATGTCTGTTACGAGCAACGTAAACACAAATGCAAAGATACAAACCAGGAAGCATGTAATAACTCTTAGAAATTTATGCTGTGGACACTAACACATTAAATTACTAAGGCTGCAAGTGATAATTCAAAGAATAACAATGGCCCGCAAATTTATCAAAGTTTAATTAAGCAACAAACAAACGCGAGTGACCTATAACATATTAGTTGAAGATGTGTCTGGTGAAATATCGGCCAGGTTGATTCTGAGTTCTCAAACGAACAGAAGAGACACTGCTGCACATATTAGGCATCCAACTAAGTGTCCGAACTTTAGTCAAAAAATGCAAAATTTATTATTCTAAGTGCCCAAAGGTATAAACCTACATTAAATAAAATATCCATTAGCCTGAACATATTTTTACCATCGTTCCAGTAACAAATCAATTCCGCGTTCGTAATGCAGTTTGAAAATTGTGCCTCAATTGAAAATCGTAAAGCAGCAAGTTGCGAATAAACTCTCGGAACGATTCCATTGTTGGACAAGACAGTGCAAACAATATATGGGGAGCAAGAAAATTCTGCGAAAGATGGATCCAAAAACCAAGTTTCCGCTGGGAAAATTTTCCTTTTGTTTTATAGATCAAGTTCAGAAACTTAGTTGGAGACTTAAAATGATCGTTTTTGCAATGTGACGAAGTTACAATCTACAAACGTGTAAAGTAGTGATGTTAACAGACCTGCATGACAACAGTTACCGCCTTGGAAGGTTTCGACCAGGGATTAGGTTGCGTGGTGTCCGACAGTATCAGTTAGCTCTGTCAATTTATATCGAATGAATGTCTGTCGGCTGTCCGAACAATCAGTCTTTAGAGTCGAGCTTGAGATCATCATTGTGCACGTACACCAACAAAACAACACCGTAGAGAGAAGAAAGCGTTGTAGCCCACGAACTCGTGCCTGTATAAGCAACTCATTTGCGCAGACTTCAGGAGTCTAGAATAGTCCGTCAGAGCTTATCTACTCAATATACTTCGAAACTAAAATATTTTAAAACTAAGGTCGGCAAGGCTACTGTTCAGCGTAATCCGCAAAAGCCTAAATCGCGTTGAAGAGAGAGCGAGTGTTGCCTGTCAAGATAAATTGCTTTGCGTAGCTGCAAAATACGCCCAACTGACGTGTATTCATGCAAACGCATGAAGGCAAAAATGGGCCTGAATTGGAAAAAATGTCCGCTTTATGATCTCAGTTGTTCTGGGTGTGGGCAAATTGCACTAGTGGCATTTGTTACGAGTTACGTTCTCGTAAGACAATACTGCAGAGGGTGCAGGAAAGTTTTTTATCCGTTGCTCGTTTAACAACAATATAAACAAGTGGAAAAAATGTTCTCTGCATCTAATATTCTGCAAACGGGGAGGACAAATAACTAGAATAACTACGGGGTACATTTCATTCAGTACGAAATACAAGTACCTTCAGTCCAAGAAGACATATTTTGACAGCTTACAATGTCATCCCATACCTGAAATCGAGTATCATTATGCCTATTATTTAAAGCCGTTAATATACTCTACCGTTTGAGAACAGATTAATTAGCTGAATGACTTCTTTCCCAACTTAGCTAGTGCAAGCTCATTTAACTAGATTTTTCGAACAATAAATGTGTTAGAATTACTTTCAAAATCCTTCATATATAATATTTTCGTGACTTCAAGACGTGTGAATAAATTACATGTCACGTGTAATTATATAATATGTTACAGCTTCAACAAATATGTTACAGCTAAATTACATGCACACATATTGTTCAGAATTTAACGCGTGCTACAATGAGTTTTAATTGCTCGTTAACTACACAAGGGAATGAGTCGTGAATTCTTCATTATCACAGGCCTGGGCAGCCAAACATGAACCCAGCTACAAAACATACATACATTCTTTATAAATGAATGCTCTTGTACTTAGGCCACCAGGAAAGTAACTGTACAAAACTTAATGTCGATTATACAGGTAAGGGATATTGTGGAATTTACTTAGTTTTTCACAAACATCTACCTCTCTTCCACGTGGACTCCGCACATATTGTATTTTTTCAAAGTGTACAAGAATTCCAATTTCACTTCAAAAGCACGAATATAAAGGAACATAGAAAGTAAATGAATTCATCGTCTCTAATTTGCAATTGAATCTTGACTCTGTACAAGGGGATAAAATAGTTTCGCTGCACTACCGATTACATTACTGGGTCATAAGCTGCACGTCAAGTAAATAGGAATGATGTGTAGCATTCAGAGTTATGAGTACCTAGGAAAAATGATAACTTACATGTACATTGCAAGATTTGCTACAAAACGAGCTTTAAGAATTTAGTGAAAAAGATCCATTATATCTCAATATATTCCTTTTCAGACCACAAATAACGGAAGATGTTTATTTTAAACATTTCAATCGCTGTACGTCTATAGTCTATTTGGACGTATTTTTATTTTTTGGTAACTTTAGTTTTTCAGCTGAAGGAAAATCATTAGAAATTACAGTCATCTAAGGAACAAATTTGGATAGCCGGACAAAAACAAGCTATCTTTTCAAGACCTTATAAAATAATCATTGACAACCTAATAATATATTCCTTGAGCAAAGCAAGGCAAAGAAATTCCAATGCCACTAATCGACGTATTAAAATTGAGTTCGTCTAAATGAAATTATACAACATGGATTGCTCTGTTCAGGATATACTCGGCATATCTCACTAATCTTCAGCCAGAAGTGAAACAATTATTTACTAGTGGTTAACAATATTGTCAACTGACCAGGCTGGCAGCCTCTTGGACCAAGCACGAGTCCGTCAGGACACATGTTGCATTTCTTGCCTCCAATTCCTGGCTTGCACACACACTGGCCTGTCATCTGTTCGCAGTCATCCCTCACGGAACCAAAGAGCGAACACCCGCAAGCTGCATGGAAGAAATACCACGATGAACATTGCAGTTGAGCTATCGCTGATGAGATGGAGCTGGCCGCAAAGCCTTAATTAAGAGACCGTGATGTTCGGACGTTGGGTTAATTAGCACAAAACAGCTCTACCATTTTTGCATTATTTTCGGAGTTCTTCTAATGGATTAGAACGACATAATTGGATATATTAGACGTGGCAGAGAAATATGGTGAGCGTGTTTATACGATGATTATAACTTGAATTTAAAACTAATCTTTATACTAGAAAGAAATTAAGTTTTTAATCATCAGTCTTTCTGCGCCTAGTTATAAATTTTTTACTGGAACCTTTCCTCTTTGCGGTCTTCAAAATGCACTCTATTCAGATAATGTAAAGTTCAACGTTGTAAGACTGGAAGGAAAGTATGTTTCGGGGATTCATCATACCCTCCGGATACTGGATGTTTATGCTTACTTTAAAATCTATCAGAAACTCAAATTTCAAAACATGCAACACATTAATGTGATTAAAACTCAAACTCCAGTGAGAAAGTCTTTTAGCTCCATAGACTCAATATCATCGACATTACGTTGCTTTAAAATACTCAAATTTTTCCATTTGAGTAATGATATTGGCAAAAACGTTGCGACGGAGGCCATGGTACTCACGCAAACATCCATCGCTGCCTCGTTGAATCATGGGTAGACCCCAAAACCCTGGTTCACAGCGATCACATTTGGTGCCTCCGACACCGGGTTTGCAGCGACATTGATTGGTGACCGGATCACAGGTATCTTCATGTGCCCCCAGCTGTCAAGGTAACATTAATTGTACCTCCATATAGAGGCAGCTCAGGGTCCGCGTAACAGGTTATTTATGTCACTCTGCTTCATCAGCGTGATTGAGATCTTGGGATAAGGCTTGGGGTAAACTAATTAAATGATTAGGCATGAAATTATTGGCTATTTTAGACTCTCCCTTTGAGATCAGACACGAATTTGGTACAAGGATAGAAAGTGCATGCATATTGAAAAAAAGAAGAATCCTACCATTATCATGACGTGTGCCTTAATGTGGTCATGATTTTCAAAACAATGGAACGAAAATTAAATTTTATTCGTAGAGCAAATGAGTGAATGCATTGAAATCCCCCATTCAATTGTTGAAATGATTCTAGTAACCCTGGGTGTGACAGATAAAACATATCATTAGTCACTACCCAAACACAGGCTTTCATTTTCGTATTCATATATGCAAAGCAAGCGTTTAGATGAACAACTGCGAAAACAATGCAGAGTTTTAATAATATTTCAAATTGTAGGATGAAACATTTCTTACAATAACTCTGGATACACAGGAAGATCCTTCGAACTTTTAAAGTTTAGTTCCCTGACGTTTCAGCTTCAAATTGGGTTCATAATGCTGTTGAAAATGTTGTTGTTAATGCTAAGGTTGTTGTTATTGTTAATACTTGAGCGATCAATTGATGCAAAATTAAAAACAGGTGGATAGTACATCATGATCTACACAGTGATATTACAGTTCTATTCCTTTTTATTTAAAAAACAGGGTATCTATGCTACCACAGGAGTGAGACATTTCTATAAAGTGGCATGAGTATTCACATTTTAGGTTTCATCTAGAAAGTGACACCCTCAAAAGTGGCCCACGTTCGCTGCACTAGTCGTCATTTAAAACACAATTCTTCGTTCACTGAGCCTCAGTCATCGCTTATCTTCACATTCGGGTAACTGCAGAGCATCAAGCAGTTCTAAAGAGCATTCAGGATAAAGTTCTTCCCCGACCATACATGTCAGGCACCAAATATTCTTGCATTGAATAGTATTTTGAAGAGATTTAACCGAATAAATTCAGTTCGATCTCAGGTCTCCAGTGGCAAGAAACTTGTGGTATAACTGAACATTACGATAGTGAAGAATAAAAACAGAAGTTAATGTAATCTAAAACTAAGAATGACCGTCGTGTGTTTATATATTTATTTATTCATATGTTTCGTGTTACGCTATTAAGAATAGATGGCAAGAAATTAGCACTGGCGGTCTTGGTGTCAGTTCACTGGTAAATTAATACACTCATTTTCGCTGTACAAGTGCACTATAATAAGTCACTTTAAAAAATTAGAGAGATCCAGAGCCTTATATACTCGAATCCGTATCGTGGATACCGAGTTCGGCGGGGTATTGCATATTAAAATATACATACTCAAGCTCGCAGTTGCTTTCAGTAATGCTGAATTTCTGTATCTAGGATATAACACGAATGGCTATAACTACTTCTATTGCAGCTCAAAAGTACTGTATTCCAAGAGTTTA
This sequence comes from Trinorchestia longiramus, assembly GCA_006783055.1. Taxonomy (NCBI): domain Eukaryota; kingdom Metazoa; phylum Arthropoda; class Malacostraca; order Amphipoda; family Talitridae; genus Trinorchestia; species Trinorchestia longiramus. The sequence continues at coordinate 169,483 of VCRD01000663.1, read as the reverse complement.
TTACTGTCACAAGGAAAATAAGTTACCTTTGAAATAAGCTTAAGCATGGAAACTTCACTCGAACGAAAAAAAACTGAATCGAGAGCGAAAAAGAAGAGCGAGAGAAAGATTAACTCAAGAACAACAAGCTGTAGTAAGGCAACAGAAGCGGGTACCGAGGGATACAAATCTCCCATTCAACTTCTGCCGTAGACAGTTCCCTTTAATTCCAGCATTTGCAATGACGATTAATAAGTCTCAAGGATAGTCCTTTTCAAATGTTGGAGTATACTTGCCATCACCTGTTTTCTCTCATGGACAACTGTATGTAGCTCTTAGTCGAATAAGAAATAAGAATAACGTTAAAATAGCAATTAAAGAAACTGATGTTCAAGGAAATTTGGTAGATGACTTGTTTTTCACCAGGAATGTTGTCATTAAAGAAATGCTCAATTAAAACGTTTGTCCTTTGTAAATATATATAAAACTAAATATACTGCATTGCGTTCTTATATGTAATTTTATTTAATATCTTTCCAACAGTATTTGCCAACATTTTTGACGGCACGAGTACACTAGTTAGTAAGAATGTTTCTATAGTTTAAGCCCAGCATGTTTGCAGCTTACCTAATGTCAGATTTTGGATTTAATTTAAGAAATTATTTACCGTCTCTACGCTCTGTAATGCCACGAACTTCTTGCCAGTGGTAACCTGAGGTCAAACTAAAGCTTTTTGGTTAAATTTTTTCACAATTATTTTAAATGCCAAAATTTTTAGTTTCCTAACGTGAATGGTTGGGAAATAATTTTATCATGAATACTCTTTGGATCTGCTTGATGCTCTGAAGCTGCTCGAACTTTAAGGTGAAAAATGCTGACTGTTGTTTAGCGAATGGAATTTTTTTTAGCCCTTTCAGTCATAGTTTTGATGGAAAGAAATGTGTATTGTGCTCAAAAATTTATAGATTCATATGGATATTTCCATACATTTATGACGGTGGCACAAATTTTGAGCTGCTGATGAGCAGTGCAAGAACTCAATTTTTAAAAGAACTATGCTCTCTGTATCACAAAGATAAAGATGACCTCTTTGGAGGTATAAAATGACCACCACCATATTTGAAAGAGTTAAACGATGACTAGAACTGTGCACTTGGACTAGTTTTAAGGATGACACTTTCGAGGTGAAATAATGTAAAATGTGAAAATTCATGCTACCAGAACAAGGGCATAGATTTGTTACCCTGGTTTTATTTAAATATAGCTATAAAATATGATTTTTCTAATTGTTGTTTTGAAATCACTATTTGTAGATCATTCTCTATGAACATGTCAATTCTCAGATTTAAATACGGCGCTAGTTTCCATTGAGAGCATTAAACATCAGTAACAGCATTAACACTCACCTTCTAAAAAACCGTTTAGCAATCTCGCAGTCTATGCCAACAATAGAAAAAGTATACAGTCACATAAAAGTTGCTTACCAGCATTAATCCAAGGACATGACATTTGTCCTCAGCAGGAAATATTTAAGCTAAATAGCTCGACCACAGAACCATTAGAGGCTTGGAAATGTCCCTTGCACCTCTCTGCTCATTATTCACAGCTCAGCTGCGGGCCGTCCCACATGACTTGGATACCAGATAAAGGCAGCCTTAGAAAAGCTGAGTATACGATTTGTTTTGCATTGTCCTCCTGAGCTGCACCCCACCTTGTGGCACTGACAAATGGATGGACATCCCGCAAAGTTCTGGCCTCGAGCCTCGGTCACGCCGTCCGGGCAGCACTGGAACTCTGAAGCTCGGCATCCAGTTTCCTCGGGAATGTCCGTCACTGTGTCTGTGGGCAGGAAATGAACAGTCGCTCAAAGTCACACAGTTTTCAATGAATCAAATAACTAATAGACTTCGAGATTCGCGCTCAGAAATGTTTCCGTGTTAAGAGAATTTCTAGTTCATGTACGTTATTGAGTTAAGGAATCGTTTTATGAGAATTGATTGTTAGGTTTGAAGGAATTATTATGTTTGATATTGAACAAGTAATAACGCATTTATGCAAGCGCAACTGATAACTGGTAGACAGTCACTGAGTACACAATATCTCTTGTTCAGTCTTCAGTAACAGAAGAACTCAGAATTACAAGCTCTGTCGAGATACACTTGAAAAAATACCATTGCATGGCGAGATCTATTGGTCCCCATCAATTAAATGCTTCTTGAAACTCTGTATTGAGAGGCTGGCTGCTCTTCTCATGGCAAAGTCTGCTCCAATTCAATCGATTTCAAATTGAACGAGTAATGCTTGCCGTATTTTTTTTTCCGGAACTCTCCCTATTATGTCGCATGCTGCACGGAGTTTGATTTTTTATTTCGTTTGCTAGCAAATTAACAAATCGAAAAAGCTCATTTTGCCTTGGAAATGATAAAAAGTCTTTTCTTTTGGTTGAAATCGATACCAATTATTCAAAGCGGCTTATTTTCGTTTCTAGACAATACTTTCCAAATCTAGTTACCGTAATCTTCACCCCAAACCTAAAATCTGCACAGCATACATGCATAACATGTGGAAATGCTCCACACGCCCGGTTCAAATACATGTTCAGGATTTGAATTTTGGAGACCTTATACATAGTTTCTAGAAACAATTTTAACGTTTATTTGCTTGACGAGGAACACAGAGAAGTATTGTGTTACCAGATCGGAATATTGAACAATAGGAGATTGCTCGCGATTCATGCAGAGAGAAGCAGACTGTTCAACTATCTCTTCCATGAAGACGCCGTGAAACATAGGAAATTCTGTTATGTTGTAGTCGATATATCAGGGGTCCGCAGGAATCATCAGATGTGGAGTTCATAACTAAAAATAATACCATGACATGTTCTTAAATATAAAAAGTCTTTGCTGCGCAAACGAGGTCAGACAATAGGTTTGCTAACAGCCACTTTGGGGAGTTTGAAAACTCGGTTCTCACTTATAGGAGAGTGCACTCTTTAGGACACCCTTCATTTATTTGATGGGGTTCTTTGCTAAGGTACCTGTCCTCTGCACCCACCTAGTCTCACGCAATCTCGAAATTTATGCTAATTTCTTGCAAGACCATCATCATTTGGTTGGCTGTCGGAGCCGACTACGCCTTCCTAGCACCACTCGTCAGCAGCTCGTTTCCTGCTCATGAACACTCACTGTTCTCGAGAGGACAGCACTTTGCGAAAGACAAAGACCAGTGGCAGTAGGACCCTTTCGGACACTCCTCTTTGTCCGGACCCTCTCCGCAGTAATAGTCGCGGCCTGTGTCGGGGTTCACCAACGGAGACACGCTGTTGCACGGAATGAGCTCGTAATCTGTGGTGTAGAGAACCAAACCGTCAGGTGTGCAGTCAGTGACTCTTAATCGTTTCATTTACGTATTTCAGGTCTGAAAGTCACTAATGACTTCGAATATGAGTATCAACAGCTGCTCAGAACTAAAAGTTACTAATGATCTTGTGTATCAGTATCAACAGCTGCTCAAAACTTCGCTATAAAGTTTTGAGACTAACAGTTACGCATTTCGTATGATATTTCAGGAAATAAACTGGTATAATAAATATTGTATAGGCGTCAGTATTTACTAAAAAAATAATTGATAACTAATGATTATGACAGGGTTACATAATCATTAAATAGAGAATTTAAAGTAGACGTGGCAGTGCAAATTTACCCTTCTTTATATTTAGCACGTTCAAAACTACACAAAAATAGAATGAACTAAGAGAAAAAAAACAGTTTTTAAAATTTTAGTTAACCGATTAAAAACACAAAATCTGGAACAATTCAACTGAAATCCAGAAAAGTTTGATTACAAATTTGAAACAAAATACAGTGTAGAATAGAAAAATCAAAAAAGTTTTTCTAATTAGTATTGATGAAATAAACTATATGCGTAATCGTAAACTACATGAAGATTGCCTCATAAGAGAATGTTCAGCTTGTACTTATAAAACAAAAATGTCCAAGTTAGTCCAACGGTCATGCGAAAAATTACGCGGAGCTTAATTTGAAATTTCATGCGTTTAAAATGAACATGATTTAACACAGCATGCACAGGTGGAGTTTGACAACTATTCTAGTTGACACCATTATTGACTCCATGTACTTCGATTTCAAAGAAAAATGAAAGAGAAGAAATCTGTAGGGAAAGGAAATGAAGGAAATAAATTGGAGACCAAAACATGAAATAATCAAATTGTGAAGACGAACACAAAATGTAAAATATGCCTCTTATTGAAAGATACTTGAATAAGAAAACTCAATAAATGCAGGTGACAGCTTTCTTTGCCGGTGAAACAACAAACAAAAAGTTCAAATGTTCTTCCAGTGAATTAAGAAAAGGCGATCGCTGTACCTTCGCAGAGTTCAAGAGGACGCAGGCGCAGTTCCACCTGCCTCTGGCAAGCTTCTCTGTTCATGGCGCACTCGTTTGGGTACATTTTGAGGTCACTGGCACACACAGGCTCTGAAGAAGCGAACTCAGCCTGGACACAGTCGATGGTGCACGAGCAGCGAGGTAAGCCATCTTCCAAGATCACGCACTTGGACCCGAATTCGCAGTTCATGAGGATGCAAGGATCAGGAGGTGGGGTCGGAGGGTTGTCTAAAATAAGCGGAGGAAGTTCGACCGGAGGAAAAAGGATGGTTCCTTCCAAAGGGGTTTTGCCTTCGTTGATGTTGTAAGCGGTGCCGTCAATGTTGTAAGTATAGGGTCGACCTTCCTGCATTCCTGGCGAGGCATTAAGGAGAGTCCACGTAGGAAAAGAAGGGAGAAAGTCTTTTGAGATTTTGAGGCTAGATGCTCATGCTTTTAGTAGTTTTATGCTTATTTGGGAAGGGAATTTTCATTTCGTCTGGCTGAGGCTGTTGTCAGAAAGGAAAATAGAACACGTCTGTTCAGACACATGTCCATGTGCACGCAACAGAAAATACGAGTGACCCACCCATTCCTGGGATTCTTTCTCCTCGTCATAAAAGTAGTCTTATAGTCACACACAAATGGTTAAAGTTATGCTTGACACCTCGTCAGAAAAGCGTAGACAGAAACGTATATATTTTTATTACCATACTGCCAATGACTTGAAATGAGAGGTGACTGTTGTTGATAGGTTGACAGTATTAACCTACATCCACAGATTCAATGCAGAAAATTTGTAGCACAAAATAACGCAGAATGGTAACCGAAAGTGGATGCAGTGCACAGGTGCATGTTTCCTCCGAAATAATTTCGGAAAAATGCAGTAAGGACTTTTTACTATACATTGCGGAAAATACATAGGGAATAATTCAGTGGTTATTTATGAGCTTCAAACGCATATTCATCTTATTAATTCCTAACTTCAGTACGAGCCTGTGCGAAAAATTCTGGCACTTTTGTGAAAAATTAACTTTGGAAGTTATTAATGCTTCAATTCTAGCACATCTTTCTACGGGTAATGACTTCATTTATCATTTAACATGAGGGATCATAAGAACTATATTTATGAATTGAAGCTATGTTGTGGTACCCTATACCCTACAAAGATCCCATCAGTGACAGAAGATTTAGAATATTTTTATTTAATTAGTAGTCTCTGTTTAATTTCCCATTTGTCAGGTGCACCAATCGTTTTAATTAAGTTTGTGATTGAGTAGTGTTGCTTCTAGTGAAGTGAATTGCTGGTTTGTGTAGCGCTCTTGTGAGGTTTTTATTCAAGTTGTTGATGCTTTGTCTTGGATTCCTCGAAAAAAGAGATTGAAGGTATTTTAGAGATTCAAAACGCAACAAAATTTATGTGTGGTAAAATTGCCAATTCGTGGTTTTGACATCAATCTTTTGATTGCTAAGTTTTACCAAAAAAACGGAAGTTAATATTGACTTGAAGAACCTGAATTTAACCTACAGCAAAAGCTCGTCACAAGTAAATGTGGCTTTTATCCGCTTTAAAAAATCATCGCGAAATTTAAAAGTGAAAAAATATTCACCCCATTTTTTCTCAGACAGTAACCAGTGTTTGTAGGCCAGAGGGTATGATACAATAAAAACCAAGGCAAATCTGGAGCTTCAAGAGTGTAGGTAGTAATTTAGTTCATGTGAGTTCACAATTTTCCTAGTAACCCGCAACCAAACTCGAAGCTACAAAAGACAGGCGAAGAATGACAAATGTTACCCATTTTGAAATCGGCAGTATTTGGTCATATCCTTACAGTTTCACCAATTCATCTACGTCCTTAAAAATGTGCAACTTCATATACTATAGTTGCACTGCGATTCATCGGTTTTAAACAGAACTCGACCAGTATTTGAAAACGAAGGGCGGTTCAACTTGAAAGTTTTGTAAACTGCATCGCTCTTCACGAAATATTGGGTCGTCGAGTCTGTTTGCATATCATGGAGGCTAAACTTCATTCAAACACCGAGCGAATTTTTTGGCCCACGCAGTACGTATAAAACATTTGTTCTGGTACGTTTGAGAAATGCATCACTGCCTCAGTTCTTAAAGCCAACAAATTATTAAAAATATTACGCTGGCCCTTGTAATTGACACTCATTCCTGAAATTGAGTGTTATATTGCACCCCATTGATCATAAGTTTAAGATTGTACACTACGGTTGTGCATGTTGGCTTTATATAACGAGAGAAATATGGTGCTCAGTTAATACAAATTTTATCACGCTCTCAGCCTACATAAATACTGCTTCTCATAACGCTAAGATCTCGACCTGAAGTTCAGTTCCAATTTTTACACGTCTCATACAATGTTGCTTATCGTGTTCAGTACGTGCTGCGCAGGCGACCAGCATTTTAAGCCTAGGCACGCCTTTGGTATCTTTAACTCACTGACTCCTGACGACCGCGCCTCTGAGCACTCTCCAAAGAAAGCCACCCTCAGAGCTGGTTGTCCAATCTGGCACGCCATCCTCTGCATCATGCATTCGTTGAGGAAAGTAACGCCGTTTGTAGCGCACACGGGCTCCTTTGTGTCCGGACACGAGGTTGGACAGAGGCACTGGCCAGCCTCACAATGGGCTCCGTACTTGCATTCCACGTGCTTGCACAGGTCTGGCAAAAGAAAGCAAGAAACCAATCTTGTTTGTTGCTCTCACATTTTGCAATACATTCGTATTGTCCTGCGAAAGAATATTATTTTTCCCAGATCAAGCGAGGCGAGTGAAAAAGTCGTCCAGTAAATTGTGTTAAAATGATTAATCCTTTTACTTGCATCGCTTGAGTTTTATGGATTATCAGAAAAGGTAGAATCTGCTTTGTGAGTTATTATTAATTCTTCGTTATTGCTCTGGATTGCACGTAATGTCCCAGCAATTTCACCGTCTGAAACTTTCTAAATTGTTTTCAGAGTACCGTCTCTTGAATGTAATGAGTCATAATATTTCCCCTTAATTCAGTTGTTACAGGTTAAAAGACGAAATGAAGTACCGAATACGTAAAAATGAATCCTACAAAATTTTCAAGGGAGGGAAAATTACGAGTTATAATTAAAAAAGAAATAACAAAACGAATAAACACCAGATACCATAATATTATGTAGCACTGTACATCAGAAAACCTATACATATATTACATTCGTATCGTACAATGGTAAAAACAATAGATATGAACTTGCGTTTTTAGGAGATTTAACGAAGAAAGACATTGTACATTGGTCGATAAGGATGACTGTTTGACTCTGTTACCAGAAACCATTCCCTTAACACGATTTTAGACTTTGATGGAGTTAACTACTAAGCAAACTCGTATACAGTAACACCGTGAGATAGGAGTTTAATTCGTTCAGTAACATAGCTTGCAAGTCAATTTACTCGTTTATCAAATTAAACACGTGAATACTGGCCCAGTTGATGCTGGACAGATGCACCATCAAGTGGCAGCATTTTGAAGCACGATTCGTATCTCAAAGGTTTACTCGTATCTCGAGTAAAAAAAGTTGTAGCGTGTATTTCAAAAATAATACTAGTTTGTTAGGTTGTTAGTATCTCAAAGTACTACTGTGCGATGAATAAACAAGAGCAATTAGCGGATGTTCCTTAATTTCCACAAAAAATCCTTTTTTCAAAGTTCGTATTTCAGTAGTACCGTCACCATTTCGTCCGGTTATGGCTCTACTCACCACAGTCACCGCGAGACACAACATGGATGTCTTCTTGTTGCCTGCACGCCTCTACCTTAAGGTGACACTCGTTCAGGTAGGTATGTTCGTCCGATCCACACACTGGGCTCTCAACCTGATAAAATCGCAAAGAATTTGAAGCATTCGCTACAAGTTATGACAAGAATGTAAGAAACATTTGTGTGACCTTCTGATAACACCGCAAATAATTTGAAGCATTCGCTACAAGTTATGACAAGAATGTGAGAAACATTTGTGGGACTGTCAGACGCAGCGCGCTCTAATGCTTTCCATCTCGGAGCAAGAATTAATCTTTACTAATTTAGGCGACACTGTATCCTACAATGCGTTAAGTTTAGAACCGTCGCTGTTTATCAGTGTACAACTGAATGAAGGGAATCTCTATATGCCCCATTTTTTCCATGCGGATGTTTGCTGTAACTATTTTAACTTAAATAAAAATTATCTTCAACTGTAGTTATTTAGCGATCAGAGGCGTAAATATGTCTAATTCTGGAAAGATGCGCGAGGAAAAAGAGAAATTTTGTAAACTCTGAACTTTGTATGCAGTACCTAAGTAGCTCATGAATTCCCTCCATTTCCATATTCTCTGTTTTACATGATTCTGTTTAGGTAGCTCAAAAATAAAACTGAAATATTTCTAGCAGACAACTAATTAGGATGGGTAAAAAATATGTTAACGATAATTGGAGCTGAAACTGTACAGCTCAGAGTTAGAAATGACTCCCTTTAATGCGTCCACTGTTACATCAATTTTAAACTGGGCATTTATGACGTGGGACTCGGATGATTTTCAAAAATTTGAATATATTTGTCGAGTACAAGCTACACGGTTGACATCCAATCAAAAACTTGTCATAAAGTTTTCATTTCATCGGTGATTGACTAAAAATTACAAATCTACAAAGGATCAAAAACTCCAAGCAAAATCACACTCAACATCATTTCAGAGCTATGTTCGTGATAAACCTAATGAATTGACTAATTCATCTGGAATATTTTTATTTTAACTTCGTCGCAAAGGCCTTGCGTTTGCCGTCATTTCAAATTGTTCTTTAAAAAATACTTGAAATTGTTGAACCATGGCCTCGTCCTCAAATAAATGAACACCCACCAACATCTGACGTTCCTGGTAATTTAGAACATTTATATTCCCCAGATATGCTGAATACAATTAGTGAATGAACAAAACAATTATTTTAGTCATTCACCTCTTTAGAAAACCATGAATACTGAGTTCTTTCAAATGAATTATTCAGGGCTTAATTTCCTAGCTGTTGTATTCGTGGGACAAAATAAGCAGCCAGCGTGATGATAGTGTGCAGATAACGCAGGTATCGTTAATTCGCTGACACGGAGTGCATCATTTGACGAGTACATCTAAATTATGTGCATGAACTTCTCTTTCAAAAGCAATTTCAAAATAATGAAAACATTAACTTGATGCTTGTCCCAAGCTCTATTTCGCTTCCGTTCATACTGAACTCAGACTTGTGTACATTACTTTAGTTGATTTTATGGGGTGATGAGTTCCTAGTAAATCACACTTTCACTTCTGTGCTGGAGCTCCTTGCCAGTTTGAGTGAATGTTTAAAAATTCAAGCGAGTCTTAAACAGATTATTAATTTAAAATTTAGAGCGAGTATTTAAATATTCGAGTGCGCGTTTAAAATTTCGAGTGGCTGTTTAAAAGTGTGAGGTAGTATTTAAAAGTTCGAGTGAGTGTTTAAAAGTTCGAGTCAGTGTTTAACAGCTCGCGTGAGTATTTAAAAATTAGAGTGAGTATGGGAAACTTCGAGTGAGCATTTAAAAGTTCGACGAAGAAACTATTCGAATTGCACGGTGAAATGTGTTCTTGTAAGAGCGAAATTTGGTGCACTGTGAGCGTATTGCCTGAAATTGTTTGAAGACAGAAGTCCACCTATAAACCAATCGGCTCGACTATATTCTAAAGTCTATTCTAGCTTGTAATGCTTACACTATCAACGCAGCACTAAGGCTGTGAAAATTAGGTTACATGTGTAAAAGAGCGTTAGATAACGATTGTTCCTTTCCTCTACGTAAGTAGTTTCTCAGCGCGTGTGTTTACCAACATAGTAATAAATTTCTTTATTGATTAGCTTATCGTATTTTTCAACAAGTGAGTCCCTCTAAAAGTCTCGAAGATTATTTTAGATAGCGGCATATGGTAAGAATTCTGGTAAATAAAATTTGGATCTTCCATTTAGCAATTGTTTCGTAAAACTCGTGATTCAAAAACAAAATATTCCAAATTATGACCATGCCACATAATGAATATTTGACATGATGAATGTTTGAAATCCTAAGTGCTCAAATTTAAGACAAGGGATGCAATGCCGCACCTCACTGCAGATAGATGGACAGATGCATCGGCCTGTGCCTTCAGAAGTCGCTCTGCAGAGACCAAAGTGGCGGCAGTGTTTGTCTTCGCATCCTCCTGGAAAGAAGAATGCGTACGAATATGTGAGTTCACTGCGTACCAGGGTACTTGATGCGTCAGGATCGAATGAGTGACTGACGTGCTACATGCATCCTCCTTGTATGCGAAGGCAGTGAAATTTATTACGATTACTTTGCAGCAAAGAAGAGGCTGAGGTAATTCAAACTTGCAGTAGCTACCCTGAAGTTACAGACGATAGAATAAATATGACGAAACTAAAGTTATGGATCGAAAACTGGAGATGGGGGGGAGAAAAATCGTTTGTTTGTTAATGTAGTTACCACGATACTAATTAAATTGTTCTATGTAATTTTATTTATTACTTTTTAATACTAGCCCGTTGATTGATGAGTACACTGGATGCACATGATATTAGTATGCTAGTCGACGACAGGAAGCAAGCAACAGCACTTCATCTAAAACTGTTTTGTCAGCAACAGAGTGTATCTAAGAACACCATCCGACTTCCATGCTAACAGAGATAACTGTATGAGCAACAGAGTTCCCTCTAATAAGCCATGCAACTTTCATCCTAAAAGAGATAATTATACGAGCATAAAAACAACCATACGAGTTCAGAGTGAGAAATTATCGCTCTCTCACACGAACATTTCAATTCTGAATATTGCTGGTAGGTATATTGCTAAAATTCCATTTCTTATCGCAGAATGTTTAACAAATCATTTCATAGTGAATTAAAAATTAATTCCTACAGGTGTCATTCGACTAATAAATAGTTGCGGTATTTGAATGCTTTATAAAGTGCAACTAGTACGTGCACATTTAGCAAAATATCTTGAGTTCAGTAGAATTTACGTGTTTAGAATATTTCAAACATAGTAAAAAATAACTTGTAATCTCCACTTCTAGTTTTGTAAAGCTCGACTCTGTATCTTTGGTTGATCACAAGGTGCATTAGTATTTATCATGGGGAATTAAATACATTGTTTTACCGTAAAATCACGGAAAAACCTAGTTTTAAGAGTCGCTGCATAATTTTGTTTGTTGCTTAACACGTTACCTCCGATTGCCTGATTGGTGTACAACTTCACTTTGTACGAATAGTCACTAGATGGATATGAAAAAAGTACAGAACCTAACCTCAGTGGTACACATAAGTACCACTTCGGAGTCAACGTGTTAACATGGCAAATTAAATGAAGGACTCGAATTCATTTCAATTTACTCAAATTTATGAGTGTATTCATCTTTTACATGAGAAAGAAACTAGTCTGATAATGCGTCAGCATGCGCAGTTAAGTTGCCGGACATGGGAGCGAACTTAGCAAGAATTTTGACGTTGTATAGTAGTGTTGAATTTCTGGTAAACAATTTGCTTTTCTCTCTAAACGAGATTCAAGCAAGCCCATTTACCGAGCGTATGGCTTTGTATTTAGTTTTCCACGTTCAGTCGTCAACGAAAACCACTTCAAAGAGATTAAATGGCACAACAATATGTATTGTTCCTCCAGTGCTATACTCTACAATTGCATACGCTTGAATTTAAATATACATTCTAGTTGGGGCTAAGTTTAATATAGCACAACACTTGCGAGCTAACAAACATTTCCATTCCCTCGAGTAGCTATTTTTTAGCAATTTGCTTACCAGAAAGTTCACCTAAATTGGTCCTAGATTCATTACAGCTCCGTAAGAGAAAAAACACTCACTGCATCGTCCCTTGTACAAGACATCAATATCAGTCTGCTGAACGCAAGCTTCGGCACGCAGGAGGCACTCGTTGTTATAGGAGAAGCCATCGCTGCCACACACGGGGTCCAACAGACCGGGACACGGAGGGCATTCGCACACGGGCTTCCCATGTCTCTCAACACACACGGCACCCAACCGGCATAGATGGCCGTTGCAGGCGCCCCTTCCACCTGCCGATGATCAAGGTGAGGAACATTATTACCAGTATACCAATATCGGATTACGATAATAATTTGCTCTCCAGAGAAACTGAAGTAACATTTTTTGGAGGATTGCTAACTCGGGTAACAAATTCCATTAATGTATTCTCGGGATTAAGAAATTGTTATTATGTCCCTGGGAACTGTTAATAGAGTTTCATGCTCTTCTTTGCTACCGAAAGGTTGCAGCTGGAAACTTAAAGGATTTAAGTTCCTTTGAGGAAAATAGCTGGGAAGAAACTATTTTGCTCTACTTTAGGACTTCACTTTAAAATCCAAGTAATTCGCGTAAGATTCCTAACACAATTTGTGAGCTAACAGGAAGTTAGCGAAGTACTTAAAAAAAACGTAAACCCAAAAGTTGAGAAACGACGCTGCAGCAGCTTTTTCGAACAGTACTCGGAATGTGGAGTGACAAGCAAAAGGAAAATCCTTAAATAAATCAACGGAATATGGGCTGTAGGCAGAAAAAATACACATGTGTTACGTAATAATACACCAAATAGGAATTAAGTAAATACTGTTACGCATTATTTTTAAATATAATATAATGAATAATATAATTTTAGGTAAAAACACGGTATCTTGCACTATGACTTCTTAAATTGAAATACTTTTACGTAGGATTTGTTTAAAAACAAACAAGTTTTCCCTCGTGTTATAAAAAGGTAAAATTAGACTAAACCAAAATAGCTCGTGATTCAATGCAAAGTATTCATCAAACCGAACGTTTATTTCATTTTTGTAGAAAGCTCAACATGAAACTTTATTTCTACCATTCTGCGCCACTTGCTTCAGAAACATATTCCAATTTTTGGAAATTTTTATGGTAATTACTGCTTTAATAATCTGTTCTGAACATGATGTCTCTTTGAAACTTTATTGTTATTTTTATTTGAAAAAACAGTATAGTGCAAATTTTTTTAAACGGCACCCACGAGAACTTTGCAATTGCCGGTTAATAAAAAATGCTGTTATTTCAGGCTATCCCTTAAAAATGCCTTAGAACCTTATTTAAACCTCTTATATCACCCAGGGAACCACAAACAATTCATAGACACGCTAGACAAAAAAGAAAAACAATATCAATTGCAAGTGCCAGTTTTAAGGAATTTTACTGTATTATGGTGGGTAAACAAGTAGTATTAATATTCAAGAATTCACTAATAGAAGCTACTTTTCCACTTGCAGTACTTTAGAGTTATCCTCTAAATTGGAGTACTGAATAAAGAAACGTTTGAAGAAGCTCATTGTTAGTTAGTAAGACGTTCAACTTTCTTAATAGTAAAAGAACTACAGCTTTAAGAAATGTTACTGCTATTCAGCTCATGATAACCTTTAAAATATAGAGGAAAACATAGTAAAGCCCTGCAGCTCACATAACCGATGATCACGTTCTGAGAGTCCATCGCTAATCTCGACGCTTTGAATCCCAAAAGAGTAATATATCACTGGTCAAAAAATTAAGGAATCTCATTTCCAAGCAGTCTCAAAGAAGAAATCAGAAGTCTCTTACTTGAACGCCAATTTTATGAAGTTCTTTTAAAACTTAGAAGTGAGCTAATCAAAGGCGGGGTATTTTTACGGCTGAGCACGGGATCTTTACGGAATAATTTTGGTTCACAGAGCATCAATCTGATCGCTTTCAACGACCTGTCTAAACTGAGAACGCTGTTCAGCCTCTCCCTTTCTCTCCCTCTTCTTTCGCCCTGGCCAATAGCGAACTCTGCAACAAGCAACAATTCAGATACTACCGAGATATTGCGGCTTTAAAGAGGGCGTGAAATCTGAAATAAACGCCTCGGTTTTTGTCTGCTGTTTTTGATCGGGCTGAGAGATTTGCAGCAAGCCCAAAAATGATGCGCTTCACGAGAATGAACTTGGCGCGCTGAAAGTATTGCCAGAATGTTACAGTTTCGATATCAACAAGGTGCGAGCCTCGACGGTTTATTTTAAAAATAAGCTCGGGCTAAGCTCTGCAAATTTTCTTTTTTGGGGGATTAGTGTCAATAAACATCATACGACTGATAGAAAAAGTTAAATTTCTGCTGCTCCAGTAATTTTAAAGAATATCTTGACGTTTTGTTCATGAAAATAATGTAAATTAAATCCACCGAAATCTCTGGAAAGAATTAGTTATCTAACAGAAAAATCAAGCTCTTCTTCAAAACGAACGGCAAAAATGTCTCGGGCTGTATTGCCTAGAGCAGGTATTGGTTCTTGTACATATTTTCCGAATTATATGCATGAAAAAAAATATCAGAATTTCAGCCACCAACGGTGATAAAAATAAGATGATCATAAATTCTACGGCAGTTTAAATGACTTGCCATGAACATGATTTTTTCTTTCAAAACCATGGGTTTTTAACAGACATACACCGTGTGCTTCGAATCGTTGATTACTCTGCTGCGATCTTTCATCTCTCGCGTCGATCGGTCGACTTTTTAAAATGAGTGTCATCATTATACATAGCTCAGTAATGCTGTAGTCATTAGGCGAATTTAATGTACGCCTACTAATTGAGTTCCGGCAGGCGGCACCTAATCCGCCGCACCAATACAGAGAATCGGATTGAGCGAGCATCATTACGTAGCTCGCAGCGACACCAGAGCTATAATAACATTACAGTAGTATACCGGGATACCTCTTGCGATATTCTTTCGATCGTTTATTCCTTTGTTTTAATATTTTCAATATGATGCTGTATTTCTGTTAACATTACGATATAAGATCTTCGAAAACAAAGGGAGTTTTGCTAATGAAACCGATGTACGTCACAAGAGGGCAGTGTAAAATGAGACACAAATGGGTCGAAAAGTACAAAGTGATGGTTTCTTTTTCGACGAGCTTTCCTGTACTAGACAAGTGACCTCCCTGGTGATGAGAAAGATGCCAGTGTGTACTGTACGCATTCATTCTTTCTCAAAAAAAAAATATTGTAGCATCATCAATCCACCCTATTGTAAACAATGCTTTCGTTTGGGACTAAAAACTAAAAAAGTAAGAATTATCAAACTTCTAATTTTGCTACTCAACTTGCAGGAAAAAATTTCCGAAACATTTTCTTCGACAAGTGCTTGATTGATCGAAATGTCTCGAAAATTGGTGTTTTTTATATAAAATTTGACGAAAAGATCCATGGGCAAGACGATCCAGACGTTATATCGGATGATGCCTCCAAGGAAAATATCTCTTATCATAGCTCGTAGCTCAGCCAGATAGCGCTAAAAATATGAATAGAACCTTTTGATATTCTCCTAACTTATACAGACCAGAATTTCCTGTCGTATTCACCAAAATGGCTTTCTGTCTCAAGAGACTGTATCACTTACTGCGCAAATGCGCGGAAAAAATATCATATGGACAATTTTAAGCATAGTTCATAAATAGACACGTGAAGGACAATGATAAAGATATATTATGAACAATAATTTAGTTCTTAGAACAAATTTAGATAAAAAATGGATTAAAATATACACAAATGATGACCATGAGGTGTAATTCTTCATGTAAATTCAATTGGTAACCTGTACTGATGTCTTTCCATGATAACCCAGTTCTCCCACATCATCTTTTTTTTAGTTGTGATGTTGCATCAATCTTATCAGTATTATTCGACAAGTACTGCTTGTGTAACTATAACCTCACGTGCATAACATTAGAATATTTCCTACTCCCCTTGAAAACATTATGGGTGCTTTTTCTAACCATTTAATCTAAAAAATTAACCTCTCCAAAAGCAAAAATATTGCAAACCATTCTAGTTCATTTCTAATGTTTTCAAATGTAAAATATCGTTTCCTGCAATAACAATGGATTTCTGAAACTCGAGGCAAAAGAAAGCTCTTCCCTACCGGATGAAATTCTGCCTCACACCCTGCGTGAGTGCATCTCTATCTCCAGTGCCTTACAGGATATGATAGACCTCAATTAATACTGTCTGGTCGGAAACAGTTGATGCGTATGACTTTAGACGTTGGTCGGAAACAGTTAGGCAGAGGAAAATAAGTTTAAAAATTTAACTCGTACATTATACCTTGAACTTTGTACATTATACGCTTAAAAAAGTGCAAGAAACACAGCTGAAGAATCAATTTCCCCAATATTTCTGGGAAATCAATGCTGGAATGTTTTCTTGAGTATGCACCAACTGTTTTCGACTGGAGAGAGTAATTAAGGTAGGCAAGAGATTTTTAAAGCGCCAAAAAAGAATCAAGAGAAGTACAGTTGTTGTTCTCAATAGACAATTCTTACCTAGGAAGTAGGAAGCTTATTCTTGCATATTTGATATCTGTGACTTAAAAAGTATCCGTGTACCTGATATGCAGCTACATAATAGTAACTGCAAACTTGACTACTTCTTCGCTTTTAAAGTAACTTAGTTGCCATTAACTTCACTAGCTAAGAGCCTGGGTCACGTGAGGGTACAACGACTTACAGTCCACCGTAACCAAGACTGCTCATGACTACAGAAGTACAAATCGAAGTTTGTGAAGCCACACCTGATACACCGTTTGGAAAAAAGAAACATGTATTTGAAAATTTCGCACGAAAAAATGTGAAGCTTACAATATAGACAGGAAAATTAATTGTGAATTTATTACTTTCAACCGGAACAGTTTGTTGGACTCTCAACTGTTTTCAGCTATAAGTGAGTTAGTAACATACTCTGTAATAATTCTACGAAAATATTAAATTTTTATCCCATCTTGTTTTCAACCTTTTCAAGTGATTTATTGAAATATGTTTTTAAGCCTTGATTTTAAACTTGTGGCACACTTATTTTTCATAATGAGCCTGAAAACCCTAGGAGTCAATATGAATGGTTTTTCTTTTCTATTACCTTTTATTAAATATACTACACAACGATTCATTTCTCATCCCCCGAGCAGAGGAGAAAATACTTCGACAATTCTAGTTCTCTAATCTCCAAACTGTTCAAAACTACCAATTAAGTTTACAAAATTGGTACTGCAGCAGAGAAATGTTTATTGTAGCCCGCAAATTGTGCACTCACCACACACTCCCACGAAGCGAACAGTGATGTCGAGTTGACGGATGCAAGCAATCCTTTTGAGCTCGCAGTGACTGTCGTAGGTGACTCCATCGGAGCCACAGACAGGGATGACCACAGGCTCACAGCGGGGTGGACACTCGCATCGAGCGAGACCAAAACTGTCTATCTTGCAGACTTCGCCAGCCAAGCAAGAGACAGCGTCGCACGGGTTCAAGCCTGTGTAATGGCCAAACTTTGCCGAATTAACAAAAGATTATTGACATGAGAGTCATTTAGGGCAAGTTAGCGGCGTTGAATGGCTTTATCAACCGGTCGGAAGGCGCTTCATGAGCTCATTAAAGCAAAGTTGGAACGCGGCAGGAGGAACAAACAGAGATTAACGGATCTTGCTTTCGCCTGGATTTCTTGTTTGTTGGAAAATTTTTAAATTGAAACAAGAAAAATATTGGAGTTGAAGTCAGGATGAGGAAGTGAAGCTGCCGAGTAATTATTTGCCCCCCACAAATCCAGTTACCTAAATCAACAACAATGTAAGAGTTCTGAAATTTTTACTGATGAATTGATCTGTGAGGGACAAATGTAATCAATTTAAAAAAATAAAGCAGAAGTGTGGTTTCCAAAACACGAATAGAATATTATTAACTTGTTGAATTTGGGGGGGATTCATCACTCTGAAGTTTTCAGTATGCTTATATTTGGCAAATAGCTAGACAAATTTCCAATAAGACAGAGTTTTAATACAAAGAAAAATCAGAGCATGAAGCCCGAAGAAAATACCAGACCTAACAGCATGTTTATTTGATTCTTCTACCTTCTGGTCGAGGCAAAAGCGCTCATATTATTCAAATTACCTCGCAACTTTGAGCCACTCGAGAGATATTGCACGAGAGACGCCTTTTCAGTCTTCCCTACAACTTCCAGCCATCAAATAAAGACACAGCGAATGTAAAGAAATGAATCGAGTGATAAACTTTATAGTAGAACTTCAGCACGAAACTTTAGTTTTATTCCTTATTTTTGCGCAGTTTTTGTAACTGGATTAGCACGTAGCTTATCTAGTAAAAGTATGGCGAATTAGAAATAAATCTTTAGTTCTCCACACCGAAAGTTATTAGCTGTTGGTAATGACCTATTAAATAATAAGTCTTCACATGAAACCAGAGCTTTATTGAAGCACAAGTTAGGAAATTATCAAATAGGGCTAAACGTTTATCTCAGCCTCCCTTCAAAAACAAGATGGCAGTTGCAATGATACTAATACAGGGTCAGGCAAAATGATCTGACACATTTAACCTACAAATTTAACCTACAAATGTGTCATCATTTTGCCTGACAATGTACTAGCCATTGCTTCCAGTAAATACAAATATACAGAGCTGAATTCACAGCACAAGTCGCAAGTTAAGAGAAGACAAGGTAAAAGGAGCGAGATTGGATTCCAATTGCGTTCAAAGTGAATGTATTATTTCCAATATAGGTTAAAAAATGAGACAGTGTATAAGAACGTAGTTAGTGAGACCTGAGAAGCCTTTTATAGGTAAAATCAACCTGCAAATGAATAAAGCTCCTTACTAAGAATTCGTATTCAAATCAATATGTAGTAAATTATGCATAAAATAGGTTGCCAGACCTTGCACACGAATGTCGAAAATAAACTCATGAATTAATATTGATGGATGATGAAAAATAAATCATAGCAGCTGATGTGAATCATATCTTTGACAGACAATTCCTAATAACACAGTCAAATATTATTCGGATTATCAACGCATTTCATAACTATGTATTCTTAGATGTTAAATATGTTGAAACTAATACTCTAAGTTTTATAGTATAGGGGCCAACCTTAATACATTTATTTATTGCACAATTATAGTGCATTTCAAACTTGCTGAAAAATGCAATGTCAGCGTCACAAAATTAATAATGGTTACTTCATCCGTAGATTATTCCTACTTCAATAAAACAGGGTGTCTCAAAAAAATGTACTCACCCTTTAACCGTTGCTAACATACTGTCTTCTTTGTGTTGCAGATGTGAGGTTCGAACCTTTGCGAACATGATTCTTTAATTACATTTAATCATGTTCGCAAAGGTTCGAACTTCACACCTGCAACTCAAAGAAGACAGCATGTTAGCAACGGTTAAGGGGTGAGTACATTTTTTTGAGACACCCTGTATTTTCAGATATATACTGTATATGAAGAAATGTTGGGACACCATGGTGTCGAACAACAACAATTGCAAGATGTTCTCAATGTGGAATTCAGTGCTGGGACATCCACCCCAATTTTACAGACAATTCGAGACCAAAGGAAAGCTGGACTCAGGTCAAAACGAGCTTACAATATAGAACTTAAAAAGAAACATCTAAATCCCTACTTCTGGATGATGTCAATTACTACCGAGGTAAAATAGTTACACGTTTGTATTGAAAACAGAAATAGCAACCAAGGAAGAACTGGATGGAAACTGTGGTTAAATATTTATGGAAACGAGGCAGTACCTTCTACTACAAGCGATGTAATACTCACCAACATCGCAAGCTCCGCGATACACGATGTCTAAATTTCTGAGGTTCCGGCAACCCTCGACCTTCATCAAGCAGTCATTCCTAGAATAGTAAAAGGATTTCGTATTAAGTATAAAATACATGATAGATCTCATTTATACTTCATTTCTACGTACATGAATTATACACAGCGAAGAAAACGTAGTTTTAATTTAGGTATTTTGACCTTTATGCAGGAAATATGGCTTTGAGATCACGTGGACTTTCAACTTAAGTTCTCATGAGAACCTTTCTAGACTTTTTTCAATTTGGTGGAGTTGAGAAGCAAGTTTTGTGTCAGTTGTGGGTTAATATTCTTTTCATGAAGCCTGCAGCATCTAAGCCGAGGGCTAGCAAACATTATAAACGTAGTAGCGAGCCGAAATTTAGCAACGCGTAGTGTATTTCTTTGCGTTACGTTCCCGGCAGAACACGACTATTTACTAAGCGTGGGCGCCTGGTAGTTTCAAAGCCAGCGTTTCCTCAAAGTTTCTAAGTCGCAGTTTTTCCCAAACTTCGTTTTATTACCAAGGAATTACGGAAGGCGGTACGATGTCGAATTTCCGCCAGGCTCAGAACTCAACTGTCAAATTGAATTCCCGTCCCTTCAAAAGAAAAGATCTCAGAAGTTTTGAGTTTAGAATCTTTCTCATCATCGATTGTACGACGATTTAGTCGACCTTGGCATGGATAAGAAAGATGTTACGTGTTTTATACAATTATCATAGTGTTAACACAACAGTTAACAACGTGTCCAAAATCTATAACTGCACTTTGGAAAGACTATCCTGGAAAAGTAAATTTTGACATCCTGAAATGATCATTCTCCATTTCCTTTGTTATCAGGTTATACGGAGGCTTTCATTTAGAAAATTTTATCGTGTACTTGTGCTAATAGCCTTCCTCATTAGTGACTGGTCTGAGGTGTGCATAGACTTCAAGGCAGTGGTTCAGATGTTCAGGTCTCACAAAGCTCCAGACAAAATATCGAACCCAGCCTAATAATTATTATCATTGTTCGTGCTGTGTGTCATAGTGTGTCTACGGCGCTGGGATTGAGAAACTGGTAACTCCGCCCTCAACCGAATTAAATTTGTGACAATTGAGTACCTAGCTGATTTATGTGTAAAATGACGTGTTATTACTCGAGATAAATTGTTAACAATATCAACCAATAAAACTTCTGTATAATTTGACGAGACGCATCATTCATGCTGCGGTCTGCGTACGCAGCAGTACAACTTTGAGATTGAACTACGAGCATTTCCTAACTGAATGAGTATGGTTCGATTCTATGGTTCCTCAGTTTTGTTGGGAGAAGTTACTTCTACTTCAAAGATGATTTTTGTGCTTCAAATTTAACTCAATCTTCATGTTTGAGCCATCCTGGTAACAGTCGTCACTACTCAAGTTAGTCGTACTGTGCATGAGCTAGACACTCTAGGCAGAACCTCGAGCTAGAGTTTGTGCCATGCGGGAGGCAGGCATTCATCTTGACTAGAGCTAGAGTTCATGCTTGAGGCAGACAGTCGTCGTGACACGAACTAGAGTTCATCCGTGCATGAAGCAGACAATAGTCCCTACTTGAGTTTTAATTTGTGTTGTGTAGGAAACAAGCAATTGTTACGACTCGAGTTCGTGTATTGCGTGAGGCACACAGGCGGTGTGACACGAAAGCTTCGTGTCTCGTGATCATGACTTTCTTTTTATACGAGAGATGTTTCAGGAAAAAAGCATTAGTGTGATTTATAGGATCATTAATTGTACACTGACTGCAACTTCATTACCATGTGCAAGAAAATTTGAGATTCATTCATCACAACCCATGTTATTTTCTCACGGCAAGAATATTCTGTCGAGTTAGAACCTTGTTTTAAAAATATTGCGAGGCCGTGGCATGCATTATTCTCAAGTTTGTTGAGAGTATTACTGTGAGCTCAGCTACAGCTGCTCATCATCGCGTAAACAATTTTATTATTGCTATTAAATCTCATGAATGATAAACCAATTTGAGTTCTCATTTGCCTAAAAACAAAAGCGTCGTCTGCCATCACAGAATAATAATGAACTAAACGAGAATAAATTTACGTACAAGATCTTCCCTTGCAACCTTGCAAACATTTTTTGGTCACGAGCATGCTAAATTATACATAATTTCGGTGTAGTAAACCACGCCAGTTTTAGTGGACCTTCCGCCGGTATGAAAAAGTGTTGCCCCACTCAGCTCGAGCAACGGCTGAACAGGGAACAGGATTGTGTGTTAAGCAATGGGGATTTTCCCGTTGATCTCTTTTAATTGAACTCGTCGCGAGGGGTTTTACTTCAGATTCCCATGCTATGGCTAAATTGAGTGAACCATGTTTGCCTATCTCGGTTTGCCGATATTCCATATTTTTATGCCCATCGACTGAAAAAAGAAACTGGCGGAAATGCCATTCAAATTTTAATGGTCACTGAACACTTTCATTCAATTGCTTTGGTACTGTCGTCTTTTCGTCCTCATACATCTTCATAACGATAAAGACGTCAACTTTTTAGTATATCGACGTCAGATTCCCGATAATGAAGACGATTAACCTGAACGTTTTCACGCAAGCGTCAGCACGCACGCAGCATTGCAAGAGTTCACCGGTGGCAGGATTCTGAAATTTATTTGCTAGGAGAATTAAAGCATTCAAAATTAGATAATTAGTGTTCTACTAAACTGATGATCATATTTTAGAGAAGAATTACAAGATTTTGAAATAGATAAGACATGTTCTATTAAACTGATAAATGAGTGAAATACCAGAGTCGTTGCATGAGCCGAAAGTTTAAAATTCGTTGTTTACTCTCATGCGTTATAGAAAGAATTGAAAGTTTTTTCCATGCACACAAAGAACACGTGCTGCATATGCTAGGGATAAGGTAACTGAGCTGCAAACGAATTCCCTCAAGAAATTAAAGTAAATTTATCTTTATAGACCCTTTATTTCTACTAATACAATGCAAAAATTTCAAGAAATAAAGAAGGAAGATAGAAAGAAAACGGAAAAAGAAACAAAATAATTTTTTTTGGTGTATGGCTTCTTGTAAAAAGTGGCGCATTTCTCTCAAGATCTTTAAGAAACTTGTCATTTTTACAAACCATACCTGCAAATAGAGTCAAAATCAAAATTTGATATTCTAATGTTGCTTAACAGGAAATTAAGCATAAACAATGTACATAATTATTTTGTATCATCAATAGTACACAAATGCTCAAAGTTCACGTGAATTTTCTCGTCAGTGTGACAACGTCTTTTTACGAGACAAGTATACAGAAGAGGAGGAATGTAAGTTGTGACTCTCCAGATGACATGCTATGAAATTAGAATACTAGTCTTCAAACAGACAGGGGTCTTGAACCCCTGCAACCCCAGGTCACATACGAGACAGACTAGTACAGAAGGCACGTCCAACACACATTGGTTCATCAACACAGTGTCTTAACGCGCTGCCTCCGATTGCCTGGCCGGTGTAAATCTTCACTTTGTACATATTATTACTAGAAGGCCCTGTGAAATTTACAAAACCTAACCTAAGCTGCCCACATACGTACCATTTCGGAGTCAACGTGTCTTAAGCCACACTATTTATGCAAATCTCAGAAAGCAAAGGAAAAATTTTGTACGCAGCACAATGTTAGATATTGTGTACATACTCGAGAATGTTTTTAACTAAGATTAACGAAGTGAAAGCAAGGTACTTTAAGAATTTTTAATTGTGTTTAAATTTGTTTAAAGAATTTGTTTAATAATGTTTAAATACTTCTATTACTTCGATTTTATATTCAAGGAAGAAACCAAAATCAAGTCTCGATCTTTAATCCATCTATAAAATAGAGCGCAAGAAAATCGTTTAAAATTCTGCATAGATATTTTGCTGTCGATTCGAGTTTCTTATTCATCTAATAAAGATATTATTCGTTGTAAATCACCTAATTGAAGCTTGGTAAAATTATCTCAATGTTTTTAAATATTGTAATATGCTATGTATGCCCATTTTTCTTGTACAGTATGTAATTTCAAAGAACAAGTTGTTCAGGAGTAAAATGATGCTCAGTTATTTATGAGAACTAAATGTATGACTTAGAAACCGAAAGATGATTAAATAAATATAACTTTAAATACAGTATTATCTAGAACTGCATGTTGCTGGAATGAAAGAAAAATTATATAAATATACAACCAAGTGTTGCTTAAAAAATGAGAGTTATAGAAGTAAAAGACAAATCATACAAACATCAACACAGGAAGACCTAGAAAACTCAACCTGACGTAATAGCTACTAAACATTTGAGCATTAACACATTAAAAATTTAAAAGACTATGGCTACTGAACTTGAAAATTCAGAAAACTTTCTTTCAAACAAGCATGAACACAGATAATGCCCGAGCAAAGTAACGGACTCACGGATAAGTCTTGCCGTCGGAAGCGCAAACTGGATCGAAATCCGAGCTGCAGGAATGCTCGCAGTCACAGCGAGGAGTTCGATCCGTCCCCACTCTGCAGACCTGTGATGCTGGACACTTCAGGCTCCGGCAAGGGTCTTGAGACACGGGAAAATGTCTCGCATTAAGATTGGCTGGCATGCATAGAACAAAACTCTCGTCAATATTCTCACGTTGCTATTAGAAACGGACGAGAGGCTACCTTTAATAAATTTGTTTGTGACACTGGAATTTGATTGAACGTGCAACTGTGCAGATTATCACTGTAATTCTGCACATAGTTTGCATTTATTATTATGTTTTTGCTACTATTACTTAACACATTCATTGCGGTATGATCCACCGGTGGGTCACTCAGGTTAGGTTCTGTAATTTTTCGAAGCTTTCTAGTGACTGTACGTACAAAGTAAAGATTTGCACCGGCTAGGCAACCGCAATGAATGTGTTAATATACTTATAAGTATGAAAAAGTGAGCGCATTTATCACTATCAGCATGAACTTCCCGAAATAACCTGAATTACAGTTCTCCCAATGTATAATTGTGATGTGCATTTAAAATCTGGACTGGAGTTAACAAACACGTCGCACCTTATATTGTTGAATACAGGAATATTAAAATTTGCTACGAAAAAGTGAACTTAGAAAAAATAGACAGAACTTCATTCAGATGCTATGACCAGGTTCTTCCCGTGTTTTACTACCGGAACATTATAATTTCGTTTCTGAGGCCAGACCATAGATTTTCGAAAAGAAATGTAATAAGTATGGTGTAACTTTTTAGTTAATGTACGCAGCTTGTAAAAAATAGTATGCTAGACGACTAATTCCATGAAATGAATCAAAGTAAATTTTGAAGTAGAACCTTAGATATACTTTTGATCTCTTTCCACAGCTTTGGTAGTTTGGAATTGTTAGTTTTGCTACCCGTAGTTTCACTAAATTAATTTCATACATGTAGAACGGAGCTCAAGACGCAACAATGCTAACCCCACTTGACTATTCGTTATGTACCAGATATAGGATCATAAAAAATTATTCTTTTGTCTTTATTCACAAGTAATAATGTGAATGTTAAAACTGCGTCAGAGTGGAAACGAAAAAAAAATCACGTATTATATGCGCACACTATAGTTTATGCGTATAACATTTATATCGTGAACTTGCTTCAAACAGGGGTAATCTCAACAGCGTATTTTAATACAAAAAATTGATCAAGTGCTGAAACAGGTAGTCAAAAAATATAATATTGAACTTCGTGCGTTGGTTATTAAACTTTAAATTTCTTTAGTTGACTTCGGTGCATGTTCAGAGTTTCGCAGTTCCATGTCTGGCCGTCGTTGTACTTCTTGTCTTAATTTTGGTGATCATAATTTTCAAATTTCCGAATTCTTCTAATATAAACTTGGTCGACTATAGTTAGATCTAATTTTGTTCTTAACTTTTCAATACCTGACCTAGAAATTACTTCGGAGAAGTTAGTAGTTTGCAAGGGAGATTTCGTGCCTTGTTTGACGATTTATGCTACAGAGGAAATTAAAGTAACATAATTCGGTTATCGTAGTTTCATGACAGATAAAAGACTGGGCGAAGTATGCACAGCTGGGAGCAAATATATTTTACGTTCAGATAAGAGAATGTAGCATAAATTGTATATGAACATAATGTGTCAAAGTCACAAAATGAGTTTTATCTTAACTTATTTCTGGATTTGTATTTTAACTGCCAAATTCATAATTTATCAGTAGCAGCAAATTTCAGTAGACGTACAGTTTTGAGAAAATCCTGGCAGCAAAGTTTATTTTGCTACAATAAAAGTGTAATCTTTTCCAGCTAGTTTGAGACCTCAATTTATCAAACATCAATAATATTTTACACAGCGAGTGTTAAAACCTGCTCAGTGAAATCATGATGAAAAAATTCTCGGCATAAAGGCACAAACATCTGAAATAGACAATTGAAGAACTATGTATACGAATCTACCATCCCAAGCAATGAGAAAAACAAACATCGCTTTAGTATCACGTCCAGTACCTCCTTGATGTATCATAGAGAGCAAATGAAAATTGAACATACAAAGGCCTACTGTTCCTCATTAACAAAGAGAACAGCAGCCTCCATGAGTAAATGCAGCTCTACTATTCGCAAAGACTGATCTGTTTTCTTTTTCTACTCAGCACCCATTTCCCGATTACAATGAAGCTCAGGAAACCGTAAATTTAAAAGCAAATAATTAAGAGATTACTTAATGATTACCCAGTCTCGCATGGCTGGAGGTAGAAACGGTAAACAGAACAGTATTAGAAAATCTGCACTATCTAAAGTAAGGAAATAACAAGCGAAGGAATGGAGATAAATTGAATTTCCTCACTTCAGTAAAGAAATGTCAGATTTTTGTGTCAAATGCAGATTAAAGAAATTCAAATTGAATTCTAGATATGTCAACTGGAATTAAAGATCTCCTCTGAAAGTTCCTTTTGCAGAAAAATCATCAATCTTGTGAATCTGATTGAAATTCAGAAACCGAAAGGCTCAAAGATTTTGCTGAAACTCCTCAAAAAGTAGGCAAAACATAGCAAGACGCAGCGTAAATAAATTGGTTCAGAGTAAAAACAGATTTTCGTTCTGACAGAAAAATTTCATTGAGCTTTACAGACAGACGATCTGAGGAGCAATATTTTTATTTTGAAGTCTTTGAGAAAAGCGTTCGATTTATGCTGAGCATCAGGCCGACAGCAGCCCATCTTCCCACGACACTTGAATGACCGTCTTTTCTTCGATGAAATTTGACAAATCTTCAAGATTTTGGAAGTACATCGGCGTGAGGCAGTAGCGCCCTCACTCAGTCTCAAATTACGGTCATTCGTGTGCCTGATGGAGGCGCACTAGGAGGCCATGTTGAAATTCAATAGCTTCAACGATGACCAGAAAGAATCATGAGATTGGAGTAGTAATGTCCAGGACTTTCTGTGAACTTTGAAACGAAAAGTGAATCAGATTCACAATGCTGATTCGTAACCTCGATAAAATTAGTGGTTCGACCATTTGGCAAGCTCATAAAAAGCCCAATACTTGTATTCATGTGAACAAAGGACGTTCAAGAATGAAAGCTCTATTCTCGGGTAGAGATTCAGTAGTGGTTGGATGTTTAATTTTATTGCCGCAAAATAGGAGCAAAATAGTTGTAAAAACTGTTGAACGGGGAGAAAAAGCTTAACGAGTACATAAACTCTACGGAAAAAACAACCAAGATTTAAGTTACTTTACACGCGTGTTTCAACGACGACACGCGTGTCAAGATCCGTCTACAAATTCAACCATCCGTTTTGTACTAATTAAATACGAACAAAACTAAAATAAAGCAAAGTAATGGTACAAAATAATCTATTCTAATTTACTGAAATCATTTCGAAATGATATAATGAATAACAACTTGCTTTTTACCTACTAAAATGACATACACAGCTGCACGGCTAAATCTTCAACTTGAAATACTGTCTTTAGTTAATGCTAGAGTACTCACCACAGCTGCCTCTATATTTGACCACTAGTTCTTTCTGTTGGAGGCACGCTGCTATTCTCAACTGGCACGACGTCTCATAATCTTGACCATCGGAGGCACAAAAAAGTTCTTGTTTTTCGTCTGGCAGCTCAGCCTCGCAGTGGTCCGGACACCGGCACGTCGGCTGGTTATTCTCTCCAGTCGGGACGCAAATGGCCCCGAATTCACACGGGTGAATCGAGCAAGGATCTCGAGCGGCTGAGAAAAACAGAGATAGCGATCATTTGGACGTCGTACTCAGATTTCTTCGCTACGTCTCGGCTCAAAAAATCGTCAACAAAACCACAAGAGAGAGAGAGAGAGCTTTGCTCCCAGGTGGAAAGCATTGCTGCATTAAATTGGATTTAGGTTCATAAAAAGCGTGCAGGTTACCGAGCCGGCACAAGGATAATTTAACAGGTATTGCAGTTAAGGAATATTACGGGTAGTGGAAATGCACCGAGATTTCATTTGCGTTGATGAACACTTGTTGCATTACCATGTGAAGTGTACTGATCATGCAATGAATAATACTCAAAAGATAAAGATTAATAAGGGATTCAAAGGTCAGTGTCCAGCACAAGTATTTTGTGTGTAGCGCATGACACGTGTGCTAAACGACTCTTAATCCGATGTTTTTCACTCCAGTTCATGTATAGGCGACAAAAGGTTAACGATTAGTTAAAGTATGATTGCTGAGTGGAGCTTAAAGAATTATATGCTCATGGGCATGACGAATTGTTATGTTTGGTATATGGATCGCAGATAAAGTTTTGTTTCTAATCGAAGGAAAATCAATTGAAAAGAAACTTAGGCTGAGATTGAAGGAATGTTAAACGACCTTAAAAATTTCAGATATTTCAGATGACAAATCGCCTATACGTCATTCTATTTATAATACATGAAGGAACAGAAGAAACTCAAATGATACGATACAAACTTGTTGACACTTTGTTATTTGCTGATGAAAACTTATTATCGAAAAATTTGAATTGTAGATAAATCCTAAATTAAAAGAATGTTCAGCGAAAGTATTACATCATTTATTACCCACGTTATATGTGAAAGTTTTACACTAGTGTGCTCTTGATTTAAAAGAGAAGACAATTTTCTGAGTAGCTCCCACGTGTAAGTGTATAGCACTGAGGCTCGGAATGCATTGATCTAAAGACTCAATTGCATCTCAATTTGAGAATCCGCGTCAAAAATTGGGACAGCGCTTACAGGAATTTTTAAATCGTCCCAATATCTTTTTAGCTACCACTTCATTTCTATCACAATTTGAGCACAGCATGCGTAAAAACCACATAGTATGATATACTATATCGTATAAAAACTAATAGATTTCTACTACATCTGCGAATTTTGTATACATTATATTGAAAATTTTGGAATTTGTAAGCTATTCTGAACTAAACAGAAGTTATTTAGTATCAGTCAATAAAAAGGGTGGATCAAATATATGTTAATTTATGCACTAACAATTGTACATAATAGAAGTGGGACACTCACGGTCACTGAACTTCTTACTTACACTGCACTGATGCTTGGAATTACTAGAACTACAGATCTAACTCGAATCAAATAGACTTGCAGAGTAAATAAAATAAAAAAGATGTTTATTTCTATAAACTTTTTTCGCCCTAATTCACAAATGCATAGGCCTAAATGTAAATGCTTATAAGTTGACTTTATGTCTCTGAATTGAGGATACTGGTTACAACGCAGCCTCATGACCGATATAAATTAAGAGAATGGTTGCTACAATTGCAACTTTATTATGAGCTCAGAGTAGGAGTTCTGGCCCTCAGACGCTTCCATCCACGACTCATAAAGTATCGACTTACACTTCAAAATTACAGGTAGTACACATGCAACAGACACTTATAGTTTTCTAAATGCAGGCTGGTGAACAATGACTTAGGACGCTTCTTAGGGTAATAATGCTGCTCATAGGGTAATAAACTTGTGTGACTGCCGTGTCATAGGGTAGATCAATAACAACACAAAATCGCAGCAACGACATGTTAGTGAAGATTATCCTAAATAAACATTACAATGACAGAACTAAGCTCATTTTGAGCCACTACATTTTTAGGTGACCGTTAAATTTACATTAAAGTTTCAAACATTGATTTGAAAATGCACTAACAAACCAGTTCAACATTTTCGAACAAATTTTTGCTTCTAATGCGGAAAAATTCTTCGAGACAGAAAGCAAAAAAAAGAACTTGATCTCCAAAGCTGGAATGTAAATACCGCCTGTGGGGTGAAAGTTTAATCATGTTGAGAAGTTTTGAGGTACCGCAACTCATGAGGCCGCTTAGGAAGGCCTGCTTTCAGTGCCGTATGGGCGCACCAGGCGTGGATTATCCTCTGAGAGCCTCGTGATGTATGCCCTTCTATTTCGGCGTCCCCTCACCTTGGACCTTTAATAAAGCACAGTAAGCCTAAGTTGTGAACAATCCGACCAGCTGAGTGGTCTCTTTGCCTCTGATTTATTATCGTGAATGGGACTGAGAATGAAGGCTACTTGTTCACATAATTCTGTTCGGAGTAAACTGGCATCGCTGTCTTTGGCATTTCCGCAAGATCATATCGCACATTTTCTCGCGTAATTGACAAGTACCTCAAGTAATTTAAACAGACTTCAGTGCCCATCGCCGGCAAAGTGCACGCAAATGTTGCCATAAACTTCAATAGAAAGACACTGGAGCCCCACTTCTGACTTTTATTTCCACTCGAAACGAGCTAGATTCAAAGAACTTCCTTCCTAACTTCAATACCGCGAAGTGGACAGCATTCAGTGCTATTTATACAATTAATGACTCTACTGTTCACCCACAAGTAATTTTTCTCATAGGGACTGAGCTGAAGTGGGAAATAATTGTTTATGAGAAGTGTTGGGCTAGGCAACCTATAATCATATCTGAAGCAGCGGCATTTTGGCTCAGGGAGGCAATTTATTAGTGCATCAGACTTCAAAGGGACGAGAATAACATGGTTAATGGAATGACTTAAGATCAACAAGAAAGAAGACGACCACAAGGAAGATATAAAAATCACGTTGATGTAATGAGAAAGAACGAGGTCCAACAAGGTTATTTACGAAATATCTTTTGAACAAAGACTCGCCTTTTTCTGCTGGTTCGTATGTTTTAAGGTAGGTTAATTATTTGCAGGGAGGAATTATATACCATAGTTGAACCTCATCGTCAAATGGTAAAGCATATTGGCATGGCCTGCCGAGCAAAATTCTATCATTCAGGCGTCATTGTCAAAGAATTTGTTTCGTAAAATCTTAATCACCGCCAGAAAAGTGTTTCCATCAGAACAAATGAAATAATGATTAAACGCAGAAACTGAGGCACAACAAGGGACGGGATTATTATGAGGGAAACCTTACATCCCATGGCAACAAAATTTACTTTTGAGGGAAAAAATTACTCGCTTTCACTGCCATTCAGTGAGTGCGCAGCGAACTGTCAGTGCATGCAGCGGGCAGATATTTTTCTCTCTCGTTCATCTAAAGTTAAAAGACTGCAGCTTCCAATAAAACCCCAGCAAAAATATCATATCAACTCTGTGGTGGTGGTGGCAGAGGAGAAACTTTCTACTGGCGCTCACGGTAGTCATTAAAAGGGAGTATTTCGAGGCCATCTTAGTGGGGAAAAGTCTCTTTATAGCTGAAAATTGGTGTAATTTTCGTCATTTTATGAGCAGTAATTCAGCCGCATTATTTTAATCGTGGTTACAGGACACTAGAGCCTCAAATATCACCAGCAGTTTTTGTGAGCTGGAGCTGGGACACCTGAGAAATAGCGTCGTCTCTTAGTACAACGCTGCGCTGCAGAGGACCGTTCATATGTTTTAGCTCTGTCACTAATTATAAGAACAAGACATTACTTGAGCCCGCTGCTGCAGCAGTGCTCATTTCTCA
Organism: Trinorchestia longiramus; assembly: GCA_006783055.1. Taxonomy (NCBI): domain Eukaryota; kingdom Metazoa; phylum Arthropoda; class Malacostraca; order Amphipoda; family Talitridae; genus Trinorchestia; species Trinorchestia longiramus. Next base: position 137,446 of record VCRD01000663.1, on the reverse strand, counting down.
TTCTGCCATGTTTAGCAATGAGGTCTTTAGTAGGCAGCTAATTAATGCCTTCTTAGCGTGGCATTGTCTGCTGGACAAAGGACTTGAAATTCTCAAAGTATTATATTTTCCTTCATATATAAACCTTCCAGTAAAACTTAGACGTAACAGAATGACTAATTTTCTCGCTAGTGCTAAGAAAAATGCAACGACGAAACCACCAGGTCTTTGCAAAAAAATTAAATGTAAAAATCGTGATGATAATAATAAAATTATGTTAAAGCACAAATATTACAGATTTAGTGGTAAATGATGCCTACCAGAAAAAAATTTGATACTATTTTCTTTCATGGAATTTCCATTAGATCTCATACTTCATGATTAAAAGATTCAATGGTATATTAAATTACGTTATACGTCAATTATTTGAATCTGATAGTGGTACTAACAAAATAAAAAATTTTGATTAGAATTCTGATTCAAAATGTTCAATGGTTATCTCAACAAAATGAAACCAACTTGAAGTGAAACAGTCAACCACGGGAGATTGATTTTTTTGGCGTTTCTATCGAAGGCTAACTCCAGGCGCTAATTCTTCACATCCCCAATGTTTGTTCAAGGAAACGAGTCTGAGGAATACTCTGAGGTACGAGCAATGAAACATGCCTCGCATCATGGCAAATTCTTCAGGCCACTGGAATTGGATATTGTGTTTGTAAACACTTTGAGTTGAGATAAGCAACGAGCACTCAACATTCAGAGGTTCTAATTTCGTTCCCGAAAAATATGATATATATTCACACGGGGAAGTTTGTTTACTGTTGTTGGCTGAAAAATATGATATATATTCACACGGGGAATTTGTTTCCTCTTGTTGGCTGAAAAATATGATATATATTCACACGGGGAAGTTTGTTTCCTCTTGTTGGCTGAAAGGAGCATGATTAATGCGACAAGAACATCGGCGTTAGGGCTGGGCTTTTAGCTCTCTGGAAAAACGATTGAAACTGCCACTATAAATTTTCCGACCACAAGTCGGAATCAGAAATAGTGGTTGAAGCAGAGCCCCTGGAATTTAGTGTATGAGAACTAATTCCTGAAGCAGGCGACGTTACTGCAATTAGACAAAGAATAAATATGAAGTAAACTTAGGAAGAATACTTTCAGTATATTTTAGGCTGATATTAGTTCTTAGTGCCGGAATGGTCATAGAGGAAGCAGCTGCAGAGTCGAAAAGAATGAGTGCTAGCGTCTTTTTTCATTCGGTTGTTTCGGCTTCGAACATGTTTACTGAGGACAGCCTGAGCAAGAGCAGAGGTTTAATGATTTGTGCAGTAATTTGAAAAAACACTTTGAAAGCAGGGAGCTTTAAAAGCTCCTTTTCCGTATATGCTTGCAATTAAATGGTGAGTTTCTTTATTTACTGGGTAAAAAATTCTTAGTACACTGTACTCGTTATACAGGGCGAAATTATATGATAGACAAGAGAACTTTCCAGAATATTAGCATTATCAGGATTACAATAAAATAGTACAGCAGAGAGGCAATTTGTATTCTTTGTAAAAGTATTTTTCCACTTGCGCTCAAATTTTGTTGTTGAACAGCTCCCACATTACATGCCATAAATAAAATTATGCCTCAAAATATCTGAGGTTGGGCATCACCTAGCAATGAAATTTGCAATCACTGATGTGGAAATCGTCAAGGTGTTCAATATCAATACAATCTAAAGTTCTGAAAGCACAACTTGTGATTCAAAGAATTATTTGACAACAGTCAATATCAGGATATGAATACAAGAAGCAAACTCAATGAAAAAATAACGAAATGATTTGCTTTTCAAAAAAGGCTTTCATCTGAAATCATATGTTTTTTCTTATTTTGTCTCTCAGTGTTCATTTTTTGTAACTATGTATTCCAGACAACGTTCTTAAAAAGTTGATGATCGATGCAATTCAAAATTTAAGGAAATTCGTTAAGTGCTAACCATATTGAATGCAGAATCAGAACGCAATATTTCATGGTATTTTCAAACATTTGAACGGTAATTGAAGGTTTATAAAAAATGAAAAACTTTACTTCAAAGTAAAATTTCAAAATCCATTAAGCTTAAATATTGATTATTATTTTCATGAGAAAAAACTCCACGTAACATTTCAATCTAAATGCATTCGTTTCTAATTATTTCGATTATGTAAGGCTAAAAATATATACTTTCCTTAACTTGGTAAATCATTCAAGAGGTGCATGTATGCAGAGTGTACACATGAAAGGCATTCCACCCTTATTAGTCAATTTGTGAACATGGTCATCACGCGACATTACGTGCAATCGAAGGTTCCAGTTTGAATCTGCTGCGGGCAGTAAACGCTAAACTCTTCAAGTAATGGAGAGAAAAAATACTTTAGCTCTTGAGTAATATACCGATGCCGCTATTTCCCAATATGAGACAGAGAGAGCAGGAAAAAAACACAGAAAGTGAATGAGAATGAGTGGCAGAACACAAAATGAGAGAATTAAAAAGCGATCCAGAACAAGTGGCGTGGACAGAAAAATAGAGAAAAAGTGCGTGGGAATGTGGGGCACAACAAAAAAGAATGGTGATACAACGTGAATGGATCGTGCGAAGTCAAGTGTCGTGTAGTTGTGTCGTGATCAGTGTCTCACGCAGGCAGCCCTGCAGCACGCAATGTGACGACGTACAAGCACCACTTACCACATGGCCCTGAGAACACGACCGCTATCTCTGTTTGTTGTTGGCATATCGTGCGTCGCAGGTGGCATTGTGATTCGTACGTGGTGCCATCGCTTCCGCACAACTTAGGTTGACCAGGATTATGCAAGACTGAACAATATTCGGGACACCGGCACGACACATGCCGCACTCCCTTCTCAAACTCTTGTGTGAAACAGTCGGCAGACCACGGACAGAAGTAAGTGTCGCATGATTCTGTCCAAAGAATTGATCTGGTTGACACAGGTCATGAAAGCTATGTACTCATGCCAGACTGAAGCGCAACTCAGTAGGAATAAAAGTTAGTCAACAGAATGAACTCAAGTTAGATTAATAAAGCATGGGAGAAGCAGGATTGTGAATAATTTAAGTAAGGTAACTAGCTTAATAAAGGGTTGCGGTGATTAAAGTGCATAGCCAAACAACGAAGTTCAAGTAAATGTCTCAGAATTACTGACAAATCCTTGTCTTGGCGTGTTAATTTTGCAGTCTTCCAGAGCAGCGATTGAAATTCCACTATCACATCAACACTAGTAAAAAACTAAGGCAAAAGCAAAAATTTCGTCTCACATCATGTCTTTGAAGAAGAGTGTCGAACTTTGTGATATAAATATACATTTAAAGAACATGATAAAATGAGTATCGATTTCGAAAATACTCTCAAAATTAGAAAATATATCTTTTTCTAGTAAATTAGATTCGTTCAGAGCGTATCGTCAATAGATTTATGCTTACTAATTGCATAAAAAGTGAAATTTTCTGAATGTTAATTACTGAACTATAAAACTTCTTTAGTAGACGTTCCCAACCGAAAAGTTGTAAGATCTATATATTTTTTCCTTACAAACTTGAATCCGTACGAGTATTTCTTAATTTCACTCAGTCATGCTATTGCTAGCATCAGAAGGTTGATGTCTTCAGAGCTTCTTTATAGGTACTGAGACTTGGCAACGGGGATTGATCATTTATTATTCACAGTGCAGCGAATGCATACTTCCTAAGACGCTCAGGTCAGACAAACGTTTATGTTTCCATGGAAAGTGGGAGGATAAAATAAATGTTTCAAAGTTCTAAATTATTTCCTCCACAACATTTCAGTCATAAAATGAAACACTGATCCTATGCATTGGCAGTGAAACAAAACTATGGAGTTCAATTAAAAAATTCATGGAGACTCGAAACTCAGAACTATAAAGTTTTCTCACATAAAAGGAAAATAATACTAAAGGTTTTAATGACAGTCATGCACAGTCTGGAGGCACAAAAAAATAGTTTTACCCCACTATTTCAGAAAAGAATTGATTTTACGAGAGGAACTTAATATTATTAAAAAAAAACTTCTCAGTTCTTTTGTACTCGAACCTTGGCTGCTGATCACATACAGTAAATGCATTAATTCTCATCACATTTCAGATCTTTGTACATTAGTGGACGAAGTTTCGTTGCGTGGCTGGACAATTTTGAAGCACTGTCCGACTACGTCACTACCAACACTCATACTCGCTTGACAGTCATAACACTACGAAGGGACAAGGACAACAATATGATTAAATTTTATCTAGTAGTCACATTCTCATCTCATTTTTTCCAGTTAAAGTAAAGACAAATCTGATAATTCCCGCAGATCACAGGAACAATGGTCCACGCTGGAGAGTGACATATCGGTAGAGTTGGACTAGACCTTTGCCTATAGTCGTACATCAAAGAGCCTGTCGTTTGTCTGTTATTTGTCCCTCTCTAACGGAGTGTTTTTTTCTCTGTGTTTCTCTTACAAGCAGGCATTTCGTACTAGGAAGACAGACCAGGTGTACGACCAGTTCCAGTCGAGGAGGCATCAAAAATTTACGAGCGCACACGTATTCTCAAGTCATCTACACAGATCTATAGCTTTCTTTCTCGTTACCTCCTGATACATATCTGCGACAAAAATGAAAAATCCAAATACAAAATTCGGCAGCAAGCAGAAATATTTTCATACGAGACAGGAATAGCTATAATTTAATAGCCTTAAATTCTTGAAAGTTTATCAATACCGGATGAGCTTAAATATTTTTCATCGCTTAATACTGGCTTAGAGCGTGAAATTTTCAATACTCTACGTCAAGGACATTAAAGCTCAGTTCATTTTGTACAGTCAGCAACTGGTAATAAATATTTTAAATTGTCGGTTTAAGAATCACTCACATGGGAGAGGTAGGGAAAGCAGGAGTCATCCTTAATAAAAGACAAAAATATGAGTCGCTTATTGTGAAATCAAATGCAATCAGCGCAGGCCCATTCCTGTGAAGGATTTATAGTAGTTCTGTAGGCAATGTCACATGCAAATTAAAATATTTCACATGTAGAAGCCAAATTGCAGCGCACACACTTCCAAGCAAAGAATAGCTTCTGGTTATAGAAGCTCGTGCATAACACATGAGAAGCATTTATAGCCAATAAGGCGCTTCGAAAATGCCTTTTGAAGCAGGTTCCAGTGCTTTAGGCAAAAGCTGCAAAGTAAAACAGCTTTATTTCACATTACCCAGCGAGCAGCAACTCAAATGGATTCAAAGCTGGTAAAACACAATGCATTGAAATAAACTTACCTTCTTCGGAAATCGGCCGGTTTTTGTAAGGGGCATCTGTAAAAGGAGAATACAGTCAGTTCATTATTTTTACAAGTCATCATAATTAATAACTGAGAAAATAAAGCATAAGTGTTATGTACATTCAACAATGAAGGGGTAAAATTCTGTTAGTGGAATTGTGTGCTTATATAGAACAGTTCATTTTTATATTGTTTATTTGTAAAGTGTGTCTAGAGAAATAAAAGAATTTGGGTTATAACAGCTTGAAACTTAGATAACGAAATTCACGTACATCTGATGACGAAGTATAGGGCGACAACGACAGCTCCGAAAATGACGAGGCACATGAACAGGGAAATGAAGATTTTCCAACAGCCACAAGACGAACAGCAGCAAACAGAGGATTCCTCAACTTCAACGCCCAAACTCGTCGAAGAAGAACTTCTTTTGGCCAGCCGACTGCAAGACCCCGATGATGGCATTCCGTAAGGTCGAGCTGCGCCGTTAGGATGCTTGTTGGAGGCACTTAATGTTTCCGTAGAGTTACTATAAGATATTACGCCAAGGTCGGTGAGGGAGTGGAGAGGTACCATGGTCTCTGGTGTGATAACCTGTGGTGTTGTTTGGGTTAAGGTCAACTGGGAGTGGTGTAGGTCTTGGTGTGATAACTTGTGGTACTGCAGACCCGAGTTATAGCCGTGTCGGTCCAAAGTGGCGCAGCGGTCCTGTAAAATTGTGGGATCGCTGCAAAGTTTAATACCAGTGCCTTCTTCTCTAGAATCAACCGTTCTCGAGTCCATAGCTCTGCCATCGATATAGTTGGCTTCCGTAATCCTAGGGTCCAAACATCTCTGAAGCGCTCGTGTATCAAGTGTTTGTGATTGGAATTTTGGATCGGGTTTGTAGTTTTGAGTGTCACCTCTGTCATGGGATGGGCGGAGCGTCGATACTTGCATGCTTTGCTCCTGGCTGTGCAAGGACAGGCGTCCCGAATCCACTGAACCATTTCTTCGGTAGGTGAAGGAAGCCTGACAATCTTTGGGGCCCAGCTGGACGTGCGACGGGATGACGGTCAAAGGAGTTGTCTCATCTTTAGCAGGCGCTTGGCCATACAAATTGTACACATCACACATGCTACCGATGACCGTTTCGAACGGACGATGACCGCATCAAAATCCACTTGGCTTCTTCCAAGTGACCTCCTTTAGACGTTGCTGAATGTTTAATGTAATTTGATAAGCAATAAGAAAACTGAGACACATTACACAGAGTCTGAGAGCTTACTGAGCGTCTCATAGTGATGATTCATGAGCTAGTAGCACAGTTTTTGGCTCTCATTGCATTTCTGAATCAAATCATCGGACGCAAGAAAAATGTTCTGAATCCATTGATATTGATCTGATTTTCAATTCACTGCTATCTAGAAATAAGACTACCAATCTGTTGAATGAACCATATCTCTGAAATTAATGCAAATGTTAAATATTAGGGGTTGAATACATCTTGAATCTTAGCTATAACTAAAACTGCAAATTCATTCCATTCACTCATCGAATATTATGTTGGTCATTCTCATCAAAAACAGATTCAATGGTAAGCGTGTTTCGTAAAATTAGCCGATATCGTTGTGATAAGATTACAAAATTTAAATGGAAAAAAATGAGCGTGTGTTCATCCCCGCGCACATAACGGGGGAAAAGTCAAACCGATTTGCTACAAAAGAATGAATTTAAATTTCTTGCGCTGTTAATCACCTGGCACATTCGTCAACGTCAAGTATCAAATAATTGCCACCCGCTGTACAGACATCAGTGTTTTGTCCCTTCAAAAAACATATCGTAAAAATCGAGAAGCCCTAATTGGATTCTGGGCTGCAAATTGTACCTCTATCTAGTTAGTAATAAAAAAGTTAAATTCAATTCAGAGCTGATCCAATAGCACAATACTTAAATTTTCACTTATATTTACGTGAAAATCGATCTTTTTTATCCTGCCGCGTAGGCAAAATCTGAAAATTAACGATTGCAAGTAATGGATTGTGAAGTAGCACGTGAAGATATTTTTTGCATTCAAACTGTTCCTATTCACTACGTTCAAACGAAGATAATTCTATTCACAAAATAAATGTGTTCAGCCTAAGGATAATGGATTTACATTAAGTGCCTCTCCCACGGAAAGATTGAATTTATAAAAGCTGCATATTCCTTCCTCTCCTGATTCTAATCATAGACATAGAAAGCTGTTATGAAATCACGAAACCCTGGTAAACTTGTATAAATTATTCAACGACTAGTTCATGAATCTTCCGAACTATTGAGCCCTGTCCAATATATATATATATATATATATATATATATATATATATATATATATATATATATATATATATATATATATTCATATATTCAATGTAATTTTCTGAAATTATTCGGAGCCTGAATTCAGAATTTTAATTTCTACTAGTAATTCAGAGTTGTATTTTCAAATCTATTCAGTTCCACGATGGATATTTTGATCTTTTCAGTCCATGTTCGATCGCTTTGCGAATTCATAAAAAAGTTTCAAAATTTGGAGAACCCATTAAGAAGCTATCACACTTCCAAGTTTAGCATTGACCATTTCACTGTTTGTTATTCCTAGTTTTTAATAAAATATAGGAATATTGTACCTTCCTCGGACGTCACGTATATTATGTTAGTTAACAGTGATAACAGGTTTGCCATTAAAGGGAAACTATCTTTCGTGAATAAATGAATGAGAAGCAATCTAAAATATTACCGTGTTACTGCCCTAAATGTTTATTTTTTTATAGATAAAAATATTTGTAGTAAACTTAATTATTGAACAGTATGTAAATTTCAACACCAATTATAATTGAAGCGTGATTCTGAGCCATGCTTTCATCAAAAATCAGTAGAAGAAGAGCTTTAAGCAAAACAAGAAAGCCTTGCAAAGAGATGAGAAAAGGAAGAGTGAAGTTGATGAATCTAAAGTACTTGAGCCGGAACCGGATTGTTCGCTGGCCTCATGAAATGAGAAAAAAGAAAAGAATTGGATTTTGCAGATGAATCTCGAGAGACTTGCACTGCGAATGACGTTCATTAAGAAAGCCATGCTTTTAGGGATGAGCGAGTCCTATCATGAATGCATATTAGGACATTTTTTCACGAGTACATGCTACGTACTATATACTAAACTATATTAAGTCGATGCTCAATACCAGTCAGCTCTGAGTCCTAAACTTGAACAACGATATATGCAAGAATAGAATTTTTATTATGGTGCTAGAAAGTATAACTGCCACCCTTCCTCCCATGTACTAAGCATTTGAATTTTGTTCGTTTTCATGTTTCGTTACAATTTGCATCATTAGGGAGTAAGAAAACTTACGCGCTGCACAGGCACATATGGTCATTTTTTACATATCGCCAATGCCTAATAAGAAAAAAAACAGTATTTGCCATTAGGCTTGGTGATTAAGCTTCAACTCAGCGCATGAGGACTTCTCAAGACATTTATGACATTCCAATTACATTTGCACATCAGTTGTCCTCGGTGTTCAATGACTCAGCTGCCTAAGCCATTCATATGCCGTCAACGACCCAATGAGCCAAATGACGAACTAATGTGGTAAACTAATGTATTTTCTTAGTACCGGATTCTATTCCACGTGTTCGTGGCGTGTTAACGTGTTTATATGTTTGGGATGTTATTTTCAGGGTTGTATTTTTATCCATAGCCACTTAGCATTGAGTTATTCGTGAGTGTTTCATGAAGCCTTGAAATGATTTTAGTTTGGTTCGCACAGATGTGAGGTTCGTCTTTAAATTTTCGAAAGAATTAAGTCTGATTTAGAATTCAGAGCAGGCATTCGTCATTAGACGTTGTGAAAAACAAACATGAATAGCAGAAGAGATCCAGAAATATAAGTAAATTCGCATTGGAAACGGAAATTCTGGATTCAAGAGGATAAAATCCCTCATAATTACTGATATTATTGAAGTCCATGGCCCAATGATATGAATAAAATCGACAATAATATCTTTATAATATCCTGCCCTAAAACTCAAACTCTGGAAAACTGACGTCAAATAAGCAACATAATTTCTATGGGGTCAAACAAAGCTGTTGAAGTGCAGAGATAACGCAAGGTGTCCTAGTTAATCCACATTGAAAAAACATCAAATCGATGGTAAGCAAATTATGTGAATGTGTGATAATAACAAATCATAGGCAAGAAATTGTGTTCCAAACTGTAAACTGTGTATATCAGTTGGTCAATTATAAAGCATATATTTCTATAATTCAATAGACTGTTCAAGACATCCATAAGTATAGTGCTGACAAATTATGGGATTGAATAAATGAAAGCGGCTAACAAACGGCAAAACACGAATTTGGGCGCTGGAAAATAGATGAAATGAGCACAAGAGCATATCCCAAGTTAATAAGTCGTATGAAACAATTTTACAGATGAAAACGAAAATGGATGAATTTAAGAAGTTACGAAAATTTTATTTACTTCAGAGTTAAGCTTGTGTTCGTATGCTAAAGTTTCCTACCAAAATGCAACTGCCACCCTGCTTCATTTAAAAAATTAATCAATGATAACAGGATATGTATTGGCACAAGATTAACTTGTCTGTCAACCATCTCCTCCAGAGCCTCTAGCGATCTTCAACGTTGCCCCTGTTGTTTCAGAACCTCAATAGAGGCGAGCTAGTCAATGTGTAAGTCGATGAATATGAAAAATAGTTTAAATATTTTGCGTGAAAATACAGGGTGTCTCAAAAAGATGTAAATGTAACGCACCCTTGGTGTGCGTTATCAGCGTTGTCTGGACAATAATGGTCATCAATTCGAACATTTGCGAACATGATTCTTTAATCGCATTTGTCTTCTGTACTCGAAGCTATTCTATTTCACTGTATGTTCATAAATAAAGGATCTCGTCATTCGAAGTGAGAGTACATTTTTTGGAGACACCCTGTATACTCAACTATTTCAAAATATTTCATTTAGGTCGCAGCTTTCACATTAAATAATCATAAGAAAGCTAAGTACGAAATAAAAATAATTCAATTACTGAAATTCCCATACAGTCGCTGTGGCAGGCGATCGTACATCTTTTTGAAGAGTTGAATATTTCTCGCCTGAACCCAGAACGACCACAAACTCCAATTTAAAAGAAGCGAATGTCAGCGAAGAATTAGAAAACAATGTTTTTTTGTTCGTGCTGAAGATGAAAATCTCATCAATAATTCATGGCACATCAATGAAAAAGTTTCCAAGAAACTGAAGGGCCTCCCGACTTTGTTTGTGTAATACTTTCACTGCCGGCATTTGCTGCGTTGTCGAAGAACCAAAGATTTTCCAACGAGAAAGAAACATTACAGTTGGTGTATAATAGTTTCAAATTATTAACCACTATACAATCTTCTCATAATTAACGAATTAATGTTTTCATAGATACAGAAAGTTATCAAAAGTGAGTAGAATTAATTTATGCTCATCAGATACTACGTAATCACGAAGCCTTTAAATTGAAACTATTTTTAATAAGTTAATTGGATAAATCAAATGTAAAAGCGAGTTTTATGAAACTGAAGCACCGTAAAATTGCTCTTAATAATTCTACAGAAGCTCCGTTTGTCACACCATTTTATCTGGCCACCTCACACCGCTATGTTTCGTGGTTAAATAATTTTGTAACAGGTCGTCTAACTTTTGCCAGACACTGACAGATGGATGACGTCATGAATAACCAGCTATTTTTAAACGGGAGAAAATTGGCCCGGGCACTATTTTGCACGGGGAAACGATAGAGCAATTTCGACTAGGGTTTGCGATGCAATCTCGGCTTTTGTTCAACACGAGAATGAAACTCATTTTACCTCGGCTCTTCAAAAAACAGAATTTAATTCCTATAAAATGTGCACAAGGCAGAATACAACGACACAGCCACTCAAATTGGGTCAATTTAATTTTTTAAATCATGTAGAATGGAACTGAAATGGGGAAAAGTTTTTAAACTGTAGCGTTAGTTATTACTTGCTGAAGTCCTGTTTATTTCAATTAAATGGTGTATTATCTAGTTAGTCACCCTGGATACCTTTGGTTAAAACATTCATCAGGTAGCGCAAATAGTTCAGAAAGGCTGATGAAATAGAACAGGATGACTCGGATTGTACTGATAAAAAGACCAGGACTTTTATTAGCACAACATGATTGTGAGCAGTTGTGGGAAGAGAGATGATGCAGTTGTTATTTCGCCTTGTGATCTCTACAGCGGCCCGCCTTCGAATTAACCGTCCACTAAACCCCACTGAGCTTATTCCAAGCCAGCGATAAGCGAGTTAGCGAGATTTCAGTTTTAATTTGCCCTCGCATTTTAATTAAGGAACGTTTGTTCCTTTTTCTCCAGTAATATTATTTAGCCTTATACTTTCGATTAAACGGTAAAGAGTTCGTGTTGTGCGCAAAGAAACTTCAAGTATTATAAAGTTTGATTTTTGTTATACCAAAACTCCTCAGTCTTACCAAAACCATTCATACAACTTTGTTTTTGCTATACCAAAACCCCAGTTAACAAACTAGAAAATATATTTGTTTTCAAATTTAAACCTAACCAAAATAAACAGCTTTCGAGTCAAAGAAGGGGTCAAGTTCAAACCAGAAGTTCTAAGTCGGCATAAATACAGTGAATATCAAATCAAAAGTTCCATATAAACGTATGTATAGATTTGTTGATACATCTCATTTTTATTCACTAAGTAATTCACTCGTCAAAGTTACATAGCAACTGCAACAGCACCATTTATACTAGTTCGTATTTTTGAGTCATGATAAACTATTTGCATGTTATAGCAAATGTTGTCTGAAATTACAGTGGACTTTTTTCTATCCAGTAGACGGAGCTACCTCGATTATTATTTCTTGAATTAAAATCAGGCGATTTGAGTTTCAGGACATTGGAACTTGTTTAATTACTTGATATTGACAAAAAAAGAAGGTTGGACAACTTGTACGCACAGAAGAACACTTCAGCATAGCAGTTAGGTAAGAGGGAAGTTATTTAGGGTGCAACCAAAGAACTGCAAATGTGGGTCCATGACATGAGGGGCATTAGGTAACTTCCTACTGAACATTCAAGATTTGTAATTTGTACAGCAGATTACTGTTTCACTAGCGAACTCCGTGTTGCCAGCATCAAAACTCATTGTAACGATGTGGTTCATTCATTTTGTATACTATTGAATAGAAATTTCAGGCCTCATAAAAACGTTGAAAAAGTATGAAACCAAAGGTGTGAAGGAAAACGTTAACACTCGTCTTGAAAAGCTCGTAGTCGACACGCCACAATCGTAATTTTTCCGGCCTGAAAGCTTTGAAGTCATTCCAGTTAATGTACTGTCTTCGTTGAGTTCTACAGTAAGTTTTAGCTTTTCAATAGTTGCTCGATCGAGCCATAATTCCCTAGCTGGCGACAGTGAAACATTAGTTTGAATAAAGCGTACGTTCCTTGATGAGAACTCAGAGGTTTTTAAAGCTCTTACTCCAAGTTGAAAGTCAATATTGGAGCTATGATTGAAATCGGTATAATTTGTAGACGAAGGTACTACCATGACTTCGTGAGCTGACTATGGTGGGCCTAGCAATAAATGGCTGGGTTAATGTGAAGCAATCATTTCCGAGCCATAACAGAGAGGCCTAGTATAACGGCTTGCCATACTGCACCACTCAGCTTATCGAAGGCCGTCAAATTACAACGCAGAACCTTTTAGTACACGAATGGTCCTATTTTGTGCAATAGAATTAACAGGAACATTTGTTCGAGAGGATAATTTGGTAGTGTCGAAAAGATGACAAGATAGGGAGTCAGTTTATGCTTCATCTACCTGAAGATGAGACAGACTATAGAACTAAGCCAAAATGTTTCGTAATGAAGGTTTCGAGTGAAAATATCCTGCAGGGCTTTGTAATTACCCAACAAACTTCAGATACGTTCCTCTAGCTGGAAGATTTTAAACTTTGCGATATGATGTTAAACTGTACAAAATTACATATTATACACCATACTACGACGTTCAAAAAATTGAAAATATTCTTTCTGAACATTGATGGACCATTGCACTTAAAGGGCGTCATGAAGAACATTTACAAATACGTCATTTACGGAATACTCAAACAAGTTTTTAATTAAGGTATAGCATAAATTGTCATGGTAAATAATAGCTAGGCTAGCAGTTACTGATATCAAAAAAATTATTCTAGGAGATATTTCACTACAACGAAATGAAAAAATATGAATTCTGTCGTAAGCCCTTGAATTACACTGACTGTAAACATTTCAGCTGCATAGACTTCAAACAAATTTAGAACACGACACTGACTCGTGTCAGACATGTATAAGGCAAGGAATGCACAGCTGACGGTCGGCTGAGTTTGACGAACAAATTCCTGGAACACAAGCGAGCTGCATCTGGACGCTGCTTGCATCGTGTGTCAGACGAGATTTTCAAAAGGTGTTGTCGTACGCCTCTCAAGAATAATTGTTTTAGCTTACAGTGATATCACTGTCTTGTGCATTGTGTCAAGGAAGATGATACACAATCTTGTATGACAACATTTTCAAGAGCTGAATTCTTAACAGTTGGCTCAAGTCAGTTTTCTAATAACGGTTGGATTCTTAGCTAAAAATCGAGTAGGGTACAGAATTTTCCTTTGATCCATTATGAAAAATAACACTCTCTCTGTTGATAGCTCCTAGAAAAACCCGTGAACTCTCACGCATGAGGAAATATTCATTCCATTACTTAATTTTGAAAAATCGTTTTCTATGTACTATTATTCAGTGATTTCAAATTTCAGTCAATCATTAACTCATTAGGGTTTAATTTCACGCATCTCAGCTGAGGGAGAAAGGCTGCTGGAAAATCACAATCTGCTGCTGAAACAACTTAATTTTTGCTACCACTTACCCTGAGTTCATCAGTATACTAGCCAGTTCTTGGGGTAAAATCCCTTTTCCTCAATGTTTTCATGGTTGATCGGCACCACTTAGTTTAGAGTGGAAAAACAAATTTGCTCTTGCTTTTCGTAGTTTATAAGCATCATTTCCTTTAATATCTCCTTTAATGAAACTTCTGATGGTTTTTGAGTCATTGGTTCTCTCTTGTATACATATGTTTGCGTAAATTGTTTTATTAGGATCTTGACTTGAAAGACTTAATTTCAAGCGTAATCTCTTCAGTGTTCAGAAATAGCAGGCTCTGCACACATAATTCACTTTTTTTACAGAACAATAAATTGAAACTAATCGTTTACACTTCATCAATGCTGAAATGCTCTGTTAAATATAGTTCAAAATTGTAAAAAGAACGGAGTTCGAGGTACATTAGAAAACAAGCACAGAATTCGTAATTCTATGCATGCAATTTTTCACATTTTTATTTTTTCTATGCTAAAGTATTTTCAATTATGATTAAACGGTAGAAAAAGTGTGGAACTCCAGATGTACTGGAAAGCAAGTGTGTCAAATTACAGAAACACAAGACTCATCGCTGATTCTTGCCCGATACCTCACCAAGTTACGTCTCATTCCGACATAACGCTAAAAACCCTAACCAAACAATTCAAAAATATTACGCTTCATGAGAGCAGTTTATCCAAGCAGCACTAATGCTGACAGTACAATCGTGAGCACAGCCATCGATCACGTGTCGTGTGAAAGTTCAACACGGGCCAGACGTTTTGCTGTGAGGGCAGCAAGGGCGGCAGTAACACATCGGTCCTGTTTCAATGTACAACAACGAAATAATGTATTTGCTATGTCTACAAACAAACAACGTTTGCAATGGTGCTGGATTAGATGGTAAGCATAAGAGTATATATTTTTCACTCATACCAAGGATACTTATTTATTATGATTTTTAATTTCACAGAGTTAAATCATCGGACTCACTTAGAACGCGTTTTAATAGCAAAAGAAAGTATATGCAAGAGACGAGAAATTGAAGAATGAAGTAAACAAAAGAAGTAACGATTAAACCCTTGCAAATACGACTAATTTAAGCTGGCCTCCATTAGCAGAGGGAGGGAGATATCATAAAGAAAAAAAAATTACTGATTACAAAATCAACCCATCAACCCCGACTCAGGCAACAGGTATGGCTGGTTTTATTAAGAGTAACAAGGGTTACACTAACGAAGACAAGCACAATCAGATAAACTCTTTCCCTCTCCCACTCGAGACATCCATGACACACATGTATTTTAAAAGAACTGCAAGTCCCCACGATAAGCTGGAGTGTAATTCTCGTCAAAAACGCCTCAATGAGGGGAACTGCTTCCGTATTAATGACATATGACGCAGTAAATTATCATATGTATATGTCCATTTTCTGAGTATTTCTATTAGGGTACTAAATTGCGTACATCGTTTAGTGCTTAAAAAATCCAATGCATTAAAGCGTAGCGGATTCTAGGGTAACAGGTGTCATAATTGAAAGAAAACTTCTACGTCTGCACGAAAATTTAAAGTTACTCTAAGATTACTTACGCAATTCGACGTTACAGTAACTCAGACACCCTTGCTAAAGAACCTAGATTAACCGTACAAAACTACTTAAGGTAATTAAATCGTTAAGGATTTTTGTAATCGAATGCCGTGATACCAAAACACGGTGTTTTTACGAGGGAAACAACTTTTGACGATCCTTTAGGGCTTGACACGCTATACACCACTAGCTGAGAATGAGGCACCTCTTCGGCCATGGATGACTTGCTAATGCGATAAGTTTGGCTTGAAGTTCTCCCTAATAACGAGCTCCGCTGGTGCATCACGAGCTTCAAGGTGTTCACAAAAGCTTTTTCGCTCTAAGCTGAATTAAATTCGTTTTAGATATTCATGCTTGGGTGCGGACACTAGTTCATTAGGCACAGGTGCAAGAATGCTTAATATAGAACAGGTGTTTGACGATCCTCATGGTTGGGCTAAATACTAAGACAATTTAAAAGTCAGTTACATGATTGTTGAGACTCTGAACATGACAGCATTACAAGACAATATCCCAGTAGTGAAATATGTTTTTAGACACAAAATGCACATTTGGAAATATCTAGATATCAAATGAAAGAGCTTATACAGCTCACCATCATGTCATGCTAAATATTGCGTTAGTTTAAATACTCACATAACATAAAATTGTGAGTGATGATGATTCTATGTGGCATGTTCGTCTAAAAATGAAAGACCTCAAATTTTTTTTGCTAGCTAGTTTAAAAACTTCAAATTAAAAAGTTGCAAACGATTCAATCAACAAAGCTAGTGTATGTAATTCTTGGAGGAAATGGTTTTAAAAACATGATGTGCGCTTTTACGCACGACTTCTTGAGTAACAAAAATCAACATTGGCTTCATCCGAGAACGGTCGATGGAAGGGGAAATTCAGCCAGAAAGCCTTTGAATTCGTTTGTAATTAGGAATGCTAAATCTAATTAACTGCATCAAAAAATTTTATTCGCTAAAAATATATCGTAATATTTGCTGTCACGGCCTTTGATGTTGAGAAGTAGTGGCATTAGGAATAGTTTTCAGACAAACGTGGCATGTAAACCTGTCAAGTAAAGCTAACCTATAAACCCAACCGATTACATCTTAAGCTTTAGTTTTCATACACCTATGAAAAATTAGATTAATTAATATATACCACGCCCACGTTCAGGCACTACAGTCAATCAATAAAACTCTTATGTGTCTAGAGAACATGGAGACAGTGCAACTGTCTCTTTGGTTTGCGACTTGATAGGGTGTGATGTTCGTTGTGCTCCTCAGCTCGCTGTTTCTTTGATGATCTGAGCTATCTTAATATGATCAAGTTACATTGCGCTGCAGATAACCTCCAGTTAGTTCTAGGTGAAAATGAACAAAAATACAATTGCAATACTACACTGTAGTAGTGACTCAATACTGTAGTGCATAGTGTAATATACAGTTGGTAGCAATTACAAACTTCAATGAAACTCTAGAAATGAATTACGTCAGAGTAAATTTGGATTTTACACCGATTTGTAGAAAAAAGTTTTTTCGACAAAATGATTCCAAAATTATGAAACATCGTTACTCTTGTATTTTCTTGGAACAGTTATTAACGGCATGTTACCGGTTCTCACCGGTGTGTATGTGTGTTATTACTTCACTCAATATGGGATTGCATTCGATTGTAAACATTATCGAACAAAAATAGATCTATTACGGGAGCTACAATTGTTCGTTTTATAAGAGCTATTTAATTGTAAGATGTAATTGTAAATTACTCATGACAGGAATAATGAAAGAGAATATCTTGAGCGTATACCTATTGCAAAATAAAACTAGGCAATGGAGTGGAAGTCTCCTAAACACTTAAAATTTACGATAATTAACCTGCGTAAAAATCATGAGCTATGTGTATTCAACACATTTCTATAAACGGTACCTGAAAAGCGACCATTGAAAATATAAATGCTTAGATTTTAGCTCGCGAGATCTAAGCAGTTATATTTTCATATTTAACTAAGCAGTTATGTTTTAGCTCGCTGAGACCGCTTACTTACAGTCATTCTAACATTCTCCATTACTGCAGGGACATTTCAAGGCGATGTTCAGCAGCTTTGTGTCCACACATTACAATTATGCATGGCTTCCTTTCATCACAACCGTGTGGTTATTATGATAAGCTCTTTGTTAAAAATTGACGGCATTTGATATTCATTACTCGTAAACTATTATGTGATCCACACAAGCCGCTCAACTTTGATGATGTATTATTTATTACAGGTTTTTATAGATTGACGTTGGATGTTGACGCTTGATGCCAATTCGAAGTTCCATGTTGAATATGAAATATTGTAATGGCTCCTAAAAACATAATTTCAGGATAATGGGAAAGAACGTAAGATATTTTACGATAAACTTGATAGGGTAATAACTAGTACGTGGCAGAGGAGTGTATCATTACAGTCACTGCTTGAAATAACGAGTTAAACGTGCAAAAACTAACGAGCTTGTGGTAATTAATAAGTCATCTTACCCATACAACTAAAATAATCACACACTGAAACGAATTTCTTTAATAAAACCCCAGCTAGCACGCCCCAGTTATGCAAATTATCGTCATGGGACGTTTAACTTTTGCGGTCTTATCTCTTGAATGAAGACTTATACCTCTAATGATAGACTGCCGACGACATGAAATGATTACAACCAAGTCCTCGTCTCTAATGAGGGGATTTATGCGCTACATTAATTTAAGAAAATAATTCACTGGAGCATGACGTGCTCGTCGTGCCCAGCTTGTAGCACTGCAAAGACTTCCTCTTCGATGTTTGCTCAAGCTCGGCAATTATAATTTACTTAAATTACATCTTTGAATTTTTTTGAACAGCAGACCCTATTAAAGCAGTTGTGTAGTTTATAACAATATTATTCAGTTGAATGTAGTTTCATATCTAAAGAAAAAATGTAAAAAATTCAGGATACAATGCTGGTATAAAAAAGTGCCATAGTTTTCTTTTCTCGCTGAAGAATTCTTCTTAGAATAGACCACCATTTCCAGAACACCATTCCCATTATTCTCAGAACTCGCTTGCACCACAGGAAAGACATTTCACTTCGACTCACTGTATGAATACGTTTGATGACCGTAACTCGGACTGAAGTGCAGTACACGTAAGGCATACGCGGGTTCAGCCTAAGTGCTCAAGCTTTTGGGGTCTGGAAGAAAAGAGTCCACCATCCCGCCAATGCGTCTTTCAGGTTTGATTCAGGACCTCGAGCAAAAACGGCAAAAATTGAGAACGGGTTTGTTCACAGATGAAATTTTGTTTAAAAGTTTGAGCACTTCAGCGCTACCATTTCGTCTAGAAAACTCTTCAGTGACGTCCCGCTTTGGTAAGTGTAGACAAGAAATACGAATGTCTGAGCTGCAGTTATTTTTGCATGAATCCGATTGCTATTATTTAGACTCGTCGAACAATACTCGTTAACACACGACATGCAAAACTGTGTTTACATCGGTTGTTCAAAGTTTTTTTTCCTTTCGTAGAAGAATCACTATTTTGGAAAACCAGCGTAATCGTTGAGGGTGTGAAGCTTCTGAACATAACTTATTTCTCGCAAATCATGTACCAGAAACAAAAACGTATGTACGGTATGGAGAGCTACAAGTACACCACTGGATCCCGTACTCAAATACAAGAGGCTGTTCGAATATTCGTAGGTGGGACTCGCATACAGCATGCGATTCTGATGTGAATTCAGACAGGAATCATTCCTAAGCAAGGTTAAAATTTACGATAATACTACAATTTAACTGCGTCATAATTGGAAAGACAAAAAATTAGTAAGTAACGCTGAGATTTTTTGCATGTATTCTTCAAAATCATTGAATATTAAAGAAATCTCGTACCACTAGTAGGTCACCTTTCTGTAGCAGCTTTTTATAAATTTCAAGCCTGACGATGGTCAGTGCAACGAAACAAAGAAACTGTACATCATATTCAAAATCTGGGTACCACATTCTTCAGTGATCTCTATAAATGAATTGTTACTAATTTAATTTTTTGGACTCAGAATATATACAGATCGTTTTATCAATACTTCAACAAAAATTCAAGCCCATGTTCAATAAATTTCATTAACAATGTAATTGATAAGGATGATTTGCTTACAATAAAAGTTTTAAATTTCACTAAAAGAACGAGATACGGAAACCAAGTGACCTGGCCTCACAGAATGAGGCTTATGAACGGATCTGCTCGCTCGTTATTGTGATGATGCGTTCTTAGTTACATGTTATGAAAGAAACAGCTAAATTAAGTTATTGAGGCTTTTCCTGTGTAATATATAAACCAGGAAATTAATTAGGGTATCAAGGTTCATAGGAACCTCACGGCTTATAACGTACAAGATTTAAAAAAAATCGTGTTTTGGACGTTAATGAAGTAATGTCATCCAAATTTTAAAATGAAAGTTATCCCGTTGAAGACATGAGAAATGAGTTAGTTTGAACGTTCTTGAGGTATTCACAACTTGTTTCCAAATTGTTAGTTTTTCTAAATGATCGGATTAAAAAATATTTATTCTTCTGTAATTTGAACTTGAAACGAATGTTTAAAATGAATAATTTTTATAAAATTCCTATGAGACAATTTTTTTAGCAAATTGGTTAAGTCGTTAATGAAAGGTTAGAACAAAACAGCTTCAGAATTTGGCACCTTCTCCCTATGGTAAAATATATTGACTACAATTGTTATTTTTATATAACTCAAAATTTATGCACAATTTTTTGTATAGAGATATTTGTGCTCATATTTTAGAATAACAGACACATACACAAGTTGCTGCATTCTACTGTAAGTTATTCGAGTTCATGTATTTTTCTGAACGCAACATTGAGGCAAGGCAACATGTGTAGATGAGAAAGTTATTTAATATTGCCCTTTCTTTCTATAAGTCTTGACAACTAATGACAATATTATTTCCATTTGGTATATACATTAACAACTTCAACACGAGTTTGTAAAATGGTATAAGCGTCCTAATAACGAAGTCAATGAAGTTAATTAGACTTCTTCGTTCGTGCTCTGTACTCAAGTTAGTGGTGACTGGAGACCAAGCTCTCGATGAATATACAATTAGTTCACTGTAATAACCTTCGCCTCACATCACTACGTCTATCTTTCTGAAAAAAACTGAAAAGGGGCAGGTAGACTAGGAAATTGAAATGATGAAATTGTATAATCGTATTCAGGAAAAACTTTTCTCTCGGTCTCAGGTCGTTCACTTGGCAAATGACTTTTGCAATTTGTAAAAATAAGAAACCCAACCCGAAATGGTATGGATTTGAATCAAGAAATTTGCTTATAAAACGATGCGGCTGCATGGCAACAGCCCGTTATTGTAAATATGATTTGTGCTCTGAAGGACGTGTATACATTGTTGAGTGTATGAACTGAAACCCGTTTAACGGAAACCCGTAGGTCGACACCTTAGTGTCGCTATCTGCACAAAGGAACCTGTATACGCGAACTTGTATTATCGATGAAACTAGAGTTTAATTGACTTCGGTAAAGTTCAGAGCAGTTCGCTTGCAACTAACCGGTAGAATGTATAGTAGCAGTACTCCAGTTCATGATTAAATTCAAGTTTACGTTGATAAGTTATTTAAAACGTGATTGTTTTTATGCCCTTGTTGGTGTCACTCAATGTATACAATCTAGATCATAAGAATTGCTTGCCACGGCTAGTAAAATTATTTTCATGTAACTTGCTTTACGTAAGTGGTTCTAACGCTGTCATATCGCTTCAAAGGCTTCTTTGCGCACTCAGAAAACAAAGCCTTTGGTTAGGAGTCGACCAGAAAAGCCCTTTTGCCTCGCTTCACATTCTAAAGTGAGTACCAAGATGAATTCCGAGGACGTTAAGCAAACCATAGTCTAAACTTGACGGTCTTTCATAATAATTGTACTACAAAATTCTAACTTTTTATTTTTTCAAAAAAAGCAAACCGTTAGAGCAAACACTGCTCCCAAATATGTGTGAAATTTTTCTCAGAAACTTGTTTTATGCTCTGAATACACCAAAGTAACAGAATGCAGCTTTCCTGATACCCATATAGGAAGCAGTGGTAAACGTTTTAGTAGCACCAGTAGAAATAGTCTTTACTCATAGCCGACCTGTTTTATAGTTCTAGTAATTACTTGGAAATAATGTCAAAAAGAGGCTTAAAATATATGTGCTGGCACTAGCAATCAGAATTCAACAAAATTCATAATGTAACCAGTAAATCTTTAGCATGTAAGTAATCTAATAAGAACAAGTTTTCAGAAGCCTATATTAATTTAAATACGAAACTGTTTGAACCACTCAGGACAATTTCAATTTTGGCACTATAATTATTAAGTAAACACGAAAATTGCATCAGGTGTAAAGTTGATCTATAAGTTGAATAGCTGATGCATAAGGGATACAATTATCTGCTGCACGTGAGATTGACTACATGGGGAAATAGAACCGTTGACTTGAAACAGAATTTCGGAATGCATCAAAATAGAGTAATTAGGCAATGAAATGAGCTGATTATAGTTGTGCATGAGCCTAAAATCTCCCAGTATATAAGAAGAAGTAGGATACATAACTCATTAGAGTTAGTAAGCTTATATTGGAATTACTTAAGTTGTGTAAAGAGGTTTGACTCTGCATCCTACAATCGCATTGATGTAATTAAATCATTCAGCGATGAAATTATTTTTTGACATCTCATCAACTACAAGAAATGTTTTTTAGCCTGTCATGGAATTTATCAAGAACATTTTCTCTTTTTATTGTCAAGCAATATTTTTATTATATATTTTATATATTGTATAATATTTTGGTAATAGTACAGAAATGTGATCTTCTTACGAATGATAAGAGAAGGAATCAAAATCAAACTCAAATTATGTACAAATTTCTTGCGAAAACAAAATTCTCAAATACTTTTATTTTTGTCGCAAGAAATAAATTTTACCCTTCATTTTATTTTTGTTTTTGGAAAGAGAAAGCGAGTTTCACATCCTTTGTTCTAGTTAAGAAAAGCGAACCCAGAGCATCACTATACATAGACCAGTTCCTTCACGTTTACTGTTCAGGATATTTTGGTGGCTCGAAACATTTTTTTCTCCAACTAAGTACTAGTGTTCATCTTTTGGGCTGCAAAGCGCTTCAAAATGCTAGCAGTTAGCCTGTTTTTCAAACTCCTTGTCAGCCGTACTCACAAGACCGTGTTCAGGTGTAGTAAGGAGCTTCACTCTCAAACATCTTTCCTTTTACCTGTAGGGAAGAGAAAAGAAACTTTAAGCAACTTAGCTCACTCTCCGCATAGCTCGGTGTTTACAAACAGCCGGACTGACAAAATAGATTTTGCAAACGAGTGAGAGTTTAGGAATACATTTTACCCTTATTCAAGAAATAGGAAACGTCTTTAACTACTTCAAAATGCTGAACGGAAAATCATCGTAATCGAGCAATTACATAACCATTGCAACATCAAATTAGTTATAAGTGAGATGGTCGCGTGATACTTCGCCCTTAATCTGGAGAAGAAAGAGAAAAATTAGATAACTTTGTTCTGCTTCTGCCCTGCAGAGTAAACAAGCGTCCCCTTCCACCAAGCTTCAAATAACAGAAGCGTAATAGCAGTGTGATTATGAAACAGCGACTTATTCAGTGATGTTCTCCTAAAGATTTTAAGAGTGATGAAAACAAGTTTGAAATGTGACTTTACTATTAGAATATTTGTATGGGCAGTAAAACTCGTGATCTCTAAAATCTGATAAAGCTCATCACTGAAAAGAACATTATACCTAAAATATCTAATTTTTAATCCCCAAATAACTTCGTTTTGAAGTAAATTACCTTTGGAATTTGATTAGGGAGACTAGAGTTTGCCAATCACGTGTTCATCTTTTTAAATGTTTACATAAGGTTATGCTGAACGGTGTTTTCGTCTGTTCTTACAATTAAACTCTAAAAATAATATTGCACGAGCGTAAATACAGAATAGAATGGGAAATGTTTCCATAATACGGCCATGCATTCATAGTGTTTTTTGAAGCTGAAAATCGTCCAGCAAATTTTAATTTTATTCGTAAAAAAATCAACCTTATCTTGAGTGTTGTTCTTGCCAACAACTTGGAGGATACTCATTAATTAAAATAAATAGATAACTATGGTGTTTCCTTTGGGAAACGAACTTTTGCAGTAGGTAATTCTAGCTGCGTATGCAGCTGTGTTGGCGTATGTTGGTAGGATTTCACAATCTTTATACCGGAATTGCTGAGCACTGCACGAGGTAGAAGGTTTCCTATTAGTATTTGATATCATGTACTTCTTAATAACCTATTAGTATTCAGGCCGAAAAATATCAAATGATAATTACGAAGCTTACGTATTTCAAACAAGTTACTTCATTTTTAATGTGGAATAAATTGTTACTGAGACAGATATGTAGTATGCCACGATTCATACAATTTTAAGTGTTATATTATGAGTACATAATCATTGTTTTATTGCTATCAATTTTATTACGTACCATGGGTCAAATATTCTGTGCATAAAACCCCCCATGTTACTGTGTGCTGCTTGTCACATTGTGTGTTCGTACTAGTCATGTACTTTGTGTTACTTGAGCCATGTAACCATTACGTACCACAAGTCATACTTATAATGTATCTAGAGTCATATAATAGTTGGACATTGTGAAACATGCAATACTCATGTATGGCGAGTTGTATAATCAAACCGTGCTACTTCTCATATTGATATGTATGGCAAATCATACTTATGTGGACCGCAAGTTATATAATCAGTATGTACCGAAAGTCATGTAATAGTTGTGTTTTGCGAGTCATGCGATAATTGTCGTGGAATGATTGTGTACCAGCGGCCATATATACATTACTGGTCAAAAGTGACCTATTTTTACTTCTATTGTATTACATTGCACATACGTAAAAATACGTAATATCAATTATGAAACCTATTAACAGTATTCAATATACGTTAGTGCTTAGATTTCTTACTACAAAACAAATTAATAGCAACAATATTTAATATTGAACGTGTGACCCTTTCAAACGTGTTCACAATTTATTTGTTTGTAGATATTAATCTATGAACTAACAGTTATTGAATATAGTTTAGAGGATTCCTAATTGATATTACTTCTATTTACTTTTTCACTTATGTACAATGTACATGCGATGGGAGTAAGACAGCTTTTCCCTAATACCTATGACCTAGACTGCATGTGTACCACGTGCAATATAACCACTGTCTACCAAGAGTCATTCAGTATTGTGTACCTAGAGTCATAAATTTATTGTGTAATACGAGTCTTGTAATTATTACGCAAAAATTCACGACTCAGAGCATGGCTGTTGCCCTCAGCCTCCTCCATTCATGCTTACTCTGAGGTCTGTGTGTGATTGAGGAGCGTGTACGTGACTGAAAGGACTGTGCGTGATTAAGGTGTCTGTGCACAATTGATGCCTTAACTTTAGATGCCATGGAACTTGGGTAGCAGCCCAAGACTGGACAAACGTCTCGATCCCGTTGCTCTATTCTACTTCTAGTTCATAGGCTCTTTAGATGATTGATGTCCTACATGCTTATTCCAAAATATTTTTAAAGATTGGTTTCAATAAAGAGTAAAGATAGATTCAATGTTATGTTTTACTCAGTGGGCTTATGAAGAGATGGATAAATAAATAAATCTCAGGATGCAAATTAATTTATCACAACACCAGTGTGCAAAAATGATTTCTAACGAATTTAATAGCATGAAAAAAGTTGTATTAAAAACATGCACATGTATATCCGAGAAAAGTTAACGATACAGTATGCCATCAATCATTCTGTTCATGATTAATTTTAAAAAATGAACTTCAGGTGAGCTCAATTTAAGACAGCGTTGTAAATTTTGCAAATATTTATCATTTATTTGCGCAGCTCAGATCATTCAAGAAAAGGATCACTTTGGGATTTAAAATATGAAGCATTCATTTAATCAAAAATCTACGCAGCTTCATTCACAGGTAGCCTTTGCACAACAACAACGAACCAAAAATTCCAGAAACTTTCACTATTTGCAGGATGCGAACTTATTGCCTTACAATATATTTCCATCGCTTCAAATCTGGGGATCACAGATGAAATATTGAAGTTAAGATAGAGTTTTATTTTCAGTTTTATTTATGTGAAGGTTCTGTTAACTCAAACAATATGTGCACATGATTGTTGTTGTATTTCTTGACTGAGTAGTTTATGAAATATTCACTGGTTTATTATCTGTTCGTTACTCGATGCATTTTAAAAACAGCTAAAAATGATACAACACAAACATTATTCTTGAAAACTATTTACACGAGAGCATTTTATGCTCCTCTTGCGTGGAGCGCTAATGACTTGAAACTACAGAGAACTTGCAAAAAGATGTTTAACTGAAATGCTCTCTTGAGTCTCTTCTGACGCAGAAATAATAAAATATTTACGAAAACCTACATTTATTAGAACCAAGGAAGCATAAATAGTATAGAACTTGCGTGTCAGGACTCATAATGCCGTAATTACAATCATAGATGACAGTATTTAGCCCATAAAATGAATTATGCTCATTAGCGAGTAGAATCGTAATGCAGAGGCTGATGAAATGCATTCGGCTGTCGAAATTGTTGACAGGTAAACTGTATTCTATTCAAGCACAAGTGACATTCACCTTGTAAGGGGCTTCAGGTCCTTGGTAACCACTGAATTAAGAGAATTTGCATTCAAAGTCAACGCTGATCCCAGATCAAAGGATTTAACCTTAAATTTGGTCTTGCTTTCAAGGTATAAGGCTGATCTAAGGACTGATCCTCAAGGTTTCCGTGTCTTTAACCAGTGAGTGTTGAGAGGTAAAGTATGTAAATGACACTGGAGACCCTCAGTAATTTCTCTGATGAGAAGCAAGGACGATATTAGTTTGGAAACGAGATTAGCGGAGCCTAAATTACTGGCAAACAAGTACTTGGGGCTCAGAATGTAGTCGGGAGTTGTCTTAAATGGTTGCTCGTAGGAGCGACCACTTCGCTTTATAATGCGCACTGGTGCAATGCGTTTGAGAGCAGGAGTGCAGGTCCAAGTTCCTCAGCCTAAATCCTAATGAAGTTCCGAGAACATGACTGTTGCATTCGCTGGGGTGCGATAGCGTTCGTGTAACTTCCACAATGGACTGTTGAGTTCATTACAAGGTGAAATTGAAACTCAGACGATTTCTCTCGTTGCCTTTGGCAAGCATGCTGAACGCTTGTTCCAAGTGTCTTGTTAACACATCAGTAATCAGAACATTTTAGTAAGCCAAACCCATTAAGTGGATTCCGCGTGCATGTTTGGCTGCTCAGCTCAGAAGATGAAACTCATTCGGAGGAAAACATACAGTCTTTTCAATCCAAGAGAATTTGTTTGCCCGCAATACACCTAATTGATTGACTCATTGGGACTTCAGCGACACATCACAATCCACCAACTCGCAGAAGTTGAGGCAAACAGGTCTTAGAACAAACACGAACATCAGAGACAAGAAGCTTCAAGATCCTCAAGTTTCAAAGCATTTAGAAGCACTTAACGCTACATGCTAGATGAAATGTAAGGCATTTGTGAAACCGTGGGGAAAATTTGTGCAACCTAATGTGCCGTAAGAATTGAATTATAGAACACTAGCTCGATCTCTTTTAGAAACTGAAAGATCTCAAGTTGCAGTAAGAGGATCAAGAGTTAGAGAAAATACTCCTTGTGTATGAAGAGGAAACTTCCCCGATGGTATTAATTTCACAAAGAAAGAGCTCACAATTGTTTACAATTTACTTGTACGGCTTACAAGATTTAAAAATGTGAAAAATGATATACCATATGAGTATTGGAGTGGCTTAGCAAACGATGAGATAATTCTGACAACTCAAATTATGTACAGAAAATAATTTTAAATCGGAATGAGTGAGCACAAATTCACAGATAAATGTCCGTGTTTTGAAAAACTGTAAACACAAAACTTGAAAGGGTCATAAATTTAGTTCAGGGTAATCTAAATTTGAGCACTAGAAAGATTTTTGTTGTACAGACTATCACTGACAATTTGAGACATGATTTTTCGTTATGTGTGTTCGAACTCACATTAAAAAATCTTCATAATAATAAATGAATCAATCCTTAGTCATAAAACTTCTCGTAGTAATTAGATCAACTGTATCTCGTTATTTTGTGCTCTCCTCTGAATTTGCAACAAATTCTGGCAGTCATTAGGCTACTTTTCGGCCTATTCAAGGTTAGAGATAGTGTGTTCCTATAATTAAATACTATAGAATAAGAAGCATACTCTTGTTTCCGTAGAGCTTAGGAGCGGGACTCAATGCATAAGTTTTTATTCGTTTCATACACATGTTATATGTTAGGTAACTAAAATTTACGAGTCACTACGTTTTGAATGAACGTCACCTTTAATGTTGGTTAATGATGCAGAAATCCTTGGGCACTCGCCCCCCCGTACAAACAGAGACATGCTAGTTTGATCCAAGGGAGTAAATATAATGTGAATTTAACATACGATGTACCAATACCAAGGCTGGATCATGCTATGGTGCTTTTATTTTCCAGTGTTTGTAAAAACCATTACATCACATACGAATTGCACTACCAGATTAAACCTTCACACCAAAGTGGACGCTCATTGTTAAAATTTATATTGCTAGAATGAAGAAACTATAGCAATGCCCGCTCTTCATGGCTTCTTCAGTATAGTTGTTTGACCATTCATCATGAAAATAAGAGTCTAACTCGACTCAAAACAGCAAAGGAGTCAACGTGCTGCGACTTTGAAGTGCATTCGGCCGAAAGCTCAAACGAAGCATTGCAAAGCTTCTCTCAAGTTCCTACACTCGTGCACCATTATGCATACCCTGAACGATCTCCTAATTCTAACTGCATTTACGAAATGCAAAAACATGAAACATGTTTCCTGAAAAAAAAATTCTCACTACCTTATGAAGTTTTGACAATTCAGCGCTTCTTCTCTCTTTCAGAGCGGGCAAGATTGAATTTTTGCGAACAGCTTTAGTACGTCCAACAAAAGTTAGTAAACAATTTGTCGTTTTGTCAGACACAAGCATTTTGCAGTTGAAATTCTTGAGTAAAAACAACTGACGTCTTCTTTACTTCAGATGCTTCTGTAAACAAGGATCCATAATTGTAGCATTTCCGTGTCAGAGTTACACTGAAGTGTAAACCTTGCTCTGTAGACTCAGGCACAATGCATTCTCTGAACACATTGACGAGTTAAGTGATCACAACAGATAACTCTGACTGCAACATATGAGGAACTGTCTTCATCCCGGTACCTATACATCTATGAGGTAGATGTAAGCCTGTAGATTGTAGTGCAGGTAATACGTCTACTGTTTGTAGTTTCGTAAAGTAAGCGCAGTATAAAAAGTTTTAAGCTGCCGTTTGGCAAGGCTTGTCCCTTTGATAACCCAATAAATTTGCATTCCTCTTCTTCATAAATATTCATGAGCTTCTCGAAGCCAAAAAATGTGCTCATAAATCTCTCAAAAACTCCACAATCAAGCGTTCAAAATAAATTTATTAGAATAAAGGAGGGTTGTTCAACCAAGTGCTAAATATTTATTGTCTGCTTCTCATAAAATTCTTCCTATATATTAATAATCTATATGATACTCTTTCGCGTAATTTATTTCGTAGCCGAGAGCATTAAAAGTCAATTCCTAAGAGGAAAATTCACATTAAAAAAGGAGATACTTTCTCGAAACATTTTATAACGAGAAATTCAGCCTTCTGTTCTTAAACTTTTTAGAATTAAGCGATGATCGCACTTGTGTTATATTTTTTAAGTACGTAGGTGCATGTCGTACTAATAGTGATTAGTAAAACTATTTCCAGGTGCGCTCATTGGTTTTAAGATATGAGGTACAACCTAAAATTAAGCTGAAATTAATTAATAAGATTACTAGAATGTGTAAGATATTTAGTCTTGATGAGATTGTATGTGACGGTTGAAATTGTAGAATAAAGGTAGAATTTCGAGGTAGTTTAAATAGAAGTGATGAGTTTCAGCAAAAAATCTTTCTCACAGTTGACTTCAGTTTCATTTCAACAATATCATTGCAAAATAATTTTTTCCTGGTTACTGATCCTCTTTTTACTCATGCATCTATGTTAAAAGTCTTTGATTTAACAAATAATAACACGAAGCAAAGGTTCCGTCCATCTGTTTTAATGGAAGTTGGAGTATCATAGCAAGGAATGAACGTTAACCACAGGTATGAGTTGATTCAAAAAGATATCATGTATGAAGTAATTGGAGTAGTTCCAAGTTAGAACACCATGGACGCAGCAAGTAATTTATATCAAATTATATAAAAATTATTGAACTGAAATCAGAACGGGTATACACGTATTCTAAGCGTTGTATTGTGGATACCAAAGGCGCTGAATCACTATAAAATCCATCATTTTTCTGTTATGAGTTTTCTTCTCCTACACGGCATGTTATCGTCAGGTAAGATTAGAATGGAAGTTCTGTACATGTTAATGAAAAGTATTCATTTAAAACCCAATAATTCGTCGTAAATCTTTAATGCACTTATCTTTATAATAATTTCAAATTAGTTAAATCTAAATTGTGGAATTTCCACGGGAACTGGCTAGTAACCATAATAACTGCACACGGATTTGGTATCACTAATTCGTTGCTAGGTCTCAGCCATGGTTAAATTCCCTACCATTGGTTATTAGCTTGACCAAGATGGTTGAAGAACAACAATACAACCATACGCGCATGCTCAACAGGGGCCAGAGTCAGTTTCCTTCGTAATGAAAGAGATGATTATTCCGATGGAGTATACTACAGTCACTGCATTCATGGGGATTTACCATTCAGTTAGCAACGAAATTATTCGTACATCCACTATTGTTCAATACAATAGTCGTTTCTTAGAATTTAAGGTTCGTACAATTTCAAATGATTCATATGTTATTAGGTAGATGAAAATGAATTTAAAATTTAAATTTCAGAACGACACATTTAACTTAATATATTTAACAAAAACATTCAAAAAATTAATTGAAAAAAATATTCGTAGTTGGAACAAAAGACTAACTATATTAATAGTCAATAACATGAACTTTTATTATGATAACTTCCATCAAACGGTTTGTATACTTTTCAATCAAATATGAAGATGTTTGCACTGGGATATTATTAAATTCCAATTTTCAATAGCTACATGTTCTAAATCTCGAAGTTTTTTTTCGGAACTCAACGATGCATTCCAACTTTCAATTCACGTTATCGACTTTTTAGTGAAATAAAGTCAGGACTCATCGATGGCCTGGACAAAACTGTAATTTTATTTCTCTGGAGCCATGTAATGTCAGATTTAGATTTGGGGTCACAATGTGGTTCTGGAATTTAAACTGCAGGTCGAGCTCAATTTTCTGCACCGATAATTTGAGGTTTAAATTGTTTTATAATGTCATCAGTTTTCATTACTCCCGTGATTTCAATGAAAATAACAGTTTCACTCAAGCTCAAACTACTCGAAACATCATGCAAGAATGTCCAAATTTAACTGTTGGCGCTCGGTTTAGGAGAGAAAACCCTCACATTTCTGGGAACAAATCTTGTTTACCTCACTGCTTCCAAATAACTTAATTTTTGACTTAATGCTACTTAAAATTCCCACAATAGACAATTTTCTATACCCACGAAAGTCTTGGCAAAATTTCAGTGTGCTGAAAGATGATGCGGCTTGTGAAGAAGCGTCCGTCGCTGTCTATGCCTATGCAAGTCATTCCTGTTTAACATCTTTGAATTGTACTCCTACTTTCGCTGATACACTGCGTTCCTAAGTTTTAAATGGTGCCTTTTGCACACAACTCTTGGGTTCACATTAACCTCGCAACTTAGTATACGAGCAACTTTTGGTGACAATTTCGACGGTCTCCCACGCCCAGGCAAAGTCAGAGTCGCTGTCGCTCCAATCTCTTTAAACTTTTTGATGACATATTGTACGGTAGATCTTAAGATAGCTAAGCATTTTGAAATAGTTTATTACTTGAGAGTTAATACTTGTGAGAGTCAATAATTATCTGCCTCCAATCGAAGTCGAGCTCTTATGTCTTAATCATCCAGCAGTCAAAGTGAGAATGGCAATGATAATGCTTATTGCACCACGTTATGTTTGTTACTAGAAATTCAAGAATGTTCTGGTAAATAAATATTCTAAATGTTCAGTACATTAGATTAAATGTAAATTTTAATAATTGTATGAATCGAAACCTTTAAAACAGAATTTTTTATTGTACAAATATTTCGTGAATTCATTAGTATCTAAGACGTTCTCGGTAAATTTGTTATAATAAATTTATCGTTATAAACACTGCGTTTCAAATTACTTTTTGTATCCAAATAACATTCAAGGAATATGGAATCATATGAGCATTCAATTTTCAGAATTGACAATTATCGATCAATAGTGGGCGTATGAATAATTTTGTCCCTAACTGTAAGTATGTATCATATATATTGAGCTACCAAAGCTAGATTAAAAGAACAATAAAGTGCTATATCTTTCGCGGATAAAAAAAAGGAACAATTTGTGAAAGAAAAAAAACGAACAGGGGAAGCAGTTTTTCTTATCTCTCGATGAAGATGAAAATATATTGCGCGATAAATCAGAGCAATATAAATAAATAATACACGAAAAGACTTCTTGAACGATTGCCACCACTAATGAGGGCTGCGATAAAGGTCTTTGTTGTGATTTTTTACAGAAAATATTGCCCTTATAGCAACAATAACATAAAATAAAAATGATTTTTCTTCGAGGAATCATGAAAATGATTTGAACATAGCTACGTAGTGGAAAATTTACTTTCGTGATCTACGTAACTCCAAAAGACTAATTCGTTTTAATTTACGATTTGAGAAACACAGTAAATATACTCCTACAATGAATTCCTTAAATTTCATGTTTAACGCTCATGTTATTTTGAATGATGCATGTGTATTGAACTCCATGTATTTTCAGTATATTTATACCTATGCACTAAAACTGACCGAAAAAAAAGAAATTTTACCCAGCAGAAATGAAGCTTTTATTTGAGTAACGGAATGCTGATAAAACAATAAGTTCGAATTCCACAGAATATTAAAGGAATGTCCAAACTTCAGTATTGTGTTATGTTACATTGAAAACTAATACTTCTTGAAACTGGTTCGCCACTCATAGTGGTGCAGTGACGCCTGATGTAGTGACACCTCACCACTCATGGTGGTGCAGTGACAAGTGTAGTGACACCTCACCACTCACTCATGGTGGTGCAGTGACTGCACACACGATTGCTCCTCAGCTGTGTACTAATTACACATGTTACCTACGTTGAACAATTTTTTAGAGTCAATAGTTTGAAGCAGTACATTTTTCAATTCTCATGAGAACATTAAGCACTATTTGACAACATGGGTATTTTTAAAAGCAAAGACTAATGCCAATATGAATAAATGAATATTCGTGCAAGAATAATTGAGTAAATAAATTCGCAAGAAAAATGTGTTCATTCTTCACTATACATGACACTGTAATTTTGATTAATCGTTTAATATTTAAACTCCATAGCCTAAAAACATAGAAACAGATGGCTATAGACTTAAGTGGCTTAAAAATTCTGAAGTACAAAAAATTCGTCTTGAGAAAATATTCATCATTCGTGTGAGAAACCTAATTCCAACGCCACAATCGACTTGAATTATAAATAGCACACAAGACCTACATGAAAGTTCTCGAAGGAGGTAAGAGAATGTCTATTAAAAGGCAAATTCAAGAATCAAGTATTCGTATAGACATTGTATGGCTTTATAGAGCACATCCATTGATACGCATATAAAAACAAAAAAAAATCAAGGAAAATGCTTAAATGCCCTAGATTTTGTGATAAATTTTCTCCCAGTTAAGCAAAGATTCACACCTAATCAAGGTGATTCTCTCGGAGAGATTTTGAGACAAATTCATATTAAAGACATTGAAATGGCGTGAAACTACTGGAGCACGTCCAGCACAGCAGCTGCATCACGCTAAACAGGTAACGTAAGTGTCCCAGCAAGATACATAGAAGGTCAATTTAGTGGCAGGCAGAAACAGAAACGAGCTCATTAGTGGTTGTGGGCGATGCATCAGTTAATCCAACGAGAGTTGTGCAAACTAGAAAAGAAGACTAAAGAAGAAGTACAATTACGAAATTACTGTATGTGCAATAAATAGCCATCTCGTTGCCAAAAGCTTCAGTTGCTCGACTTGTGCAGTTCCAAAATAAATAAGATTTGAACGTGTTGTGCATTTTCGCAAGACAAATTCAAATTTAAATCGTGGTACGAAAAAGAATAAAACATAAGCATTCTATTAGTACAAATGTGGAAGCAGCATGTCAAAAAAATATTCGACACCAATAAACTATGATTTCAAAACGAAAGTGAACTATTATTCAAATTTCTAGGAGACTGAAAATAAGAGAAAAATTTAGACATTTCTAGAAAAAACAGACGTCGGTTGGGGCAACAGATGCTCTCACTGTTGCTTGACGGTTGCATGATAAGGAGCGCAGTATATTATTTCTTGATTATACCAAATACCAGAACATATTTTTACACCTCTCGGTACAGGTTTGTGCTATAAGAAGATGTATATTAAATTTTAAATACAAATTTCACCCATTGGTGGCACGATTCATCGACTAGTCTTTACAGACAACTGTTAGTCTACCACGTTCTGGGCGCCCATGTAAAATTTCAAATTGTGTGGCCAGAAATATCGTCCGTAAGCTAAAGAAAAACCTTCGAATAACTCGATTTGAACTTCAGAAAAATTTTAAAAGTGCTGGGACCAAGGTTTGCAAATACACAGTTAAAAATTAACTCTGAGACAAAGGGCTCCGTTCTTGAACACCAAGAAAGAAACCTACGTTGAAATTCATTCACGTTAAAAATAGTCTGAAATTTTTTAATGATCATTTGGAGAAACCTGAAAAGTTTTGGGACACTTCACTATGGTCTGACGAGAAGAAAATTGAGTTAGCTCTCCGGAATAGCGTTACTAGTTATGTTTGGAGAAAAAAAAAGACTCCGCGAATGAACCCAAGAATACCATCCCAAATACAAAGATAGGTGGAGGCAGCATGATGGTAGAGGCGGCTTTTCCTCCGTAAGCACTGGTGAACTTATTATTAAAGGCACAATGAATGGCGCCTTTGGTGGCAATTCAAACCAAGAGTTCAGAAAGAAGACCCAAAAAATCTAAATGATCTGAAGACAGTGCCAAGAACAGTGGTTCTAAATACCTGCAGTAATGGCATACAGAGGTTATGCAACGAAGTACAAACTGGTTTTTATAAGTGTATCGAATAATTTTACTGGTTACTTCAAAATACTCATTAATGGAATACTCTTGCGTCATTTTTCCTGCAATACGATTTCAAATATGAGTTTGTCGTACAAAAATACACAAGATGTTCAAATTTGGTTTGTTTGGAAGTTGTACATGTACATAGGTTAGCTAAGACTTTTAGCTACGTGATGGATACATCTCACATCCATTGTATTAATGCGACATTTCCGCAACAGGAGTGAACTGATTTGTATTTAGGAAGAACCAGTTTTTAGTCGCTATGGAAGCACCAGTTTTTCATTGTGCTCGTATGCCTATCAGGACAACACTCCGACTGACTTCCCGTCTTAGAGAAGGGTTCTTGTGCCCCACTGACCCCAAAGACCGCCATGACCTCTATCACACAGGTACACTAAATGACAACCATTGAGCTCGTTCTTTTCTGAAAGCCTTTTTTTATTTTAACTGTGGGGCATTCTTGTGTCCACTTCAATTGTGCTCCTGCAATATCAACTGAAGTTAAATTTTTCATGAGGGGTATTTCAGCTTTCATTTAGCTTCTGTGGTTGGAGAGAGAAAATTGCGCTCATAACTGGAAGTACAAATGGCGAAGGAATGCAAATATATCTTCGAATGAATTCAAAAAAAGAAATTGGAACATTTTCAACAGTGATAAAAAGTTCTACACAAGAAAACCTACAAAGCTGTCAATAGATGAGACGCGAGTTAAAAAGACACAAATCCGACGATTGCAATGCTCCATTTCAAGGCCATCGATCTACAGAAACTTTGGGACCAGAGGCCCATCGTCGTGCAATTGAAGCTTTCAATTAAAGCGAACTATTTTACCGTCGCAGTTCTGAGCAAAGAAAATCTCAAGAAAAACGGTATCCTTGAATCCCTCGTGGACAAAAAGCCTAAGCAATAATTTCCTGAAATCAAAGACCACTAACAGGAGGCGCCTCGCAATCCTGAATAATTCAAGTGCGTGCTTTTGATCGGTGCAGACCAATCATGCGTTTTCAAACGAAAGCCAAAATTTGGCTCCATTCTGCGTGACCCGAACGGCAAAGCAATGCAATCAAAGCGACCCCAGTGCGACCCACTGCAGCCATCGGTCCAATATTGGGCCAATAATGTCACGCAATGACTCTTCACTACAACAGCCAATCAACAAACATTGGCCCAATAATGATACGTGATGAAGCCTCAAAACTACTGTCTATAACCGAAGATTTGCCCTTTGGTTTCAGAAGGTATGGTAGCAGCATGCATCAGCGTTATGAACTCGGATCTGCTTTGGCGGGTACGACATGCTTGATCCAGAGTAATTTATCAATTATAATTTGTTTGGAAAGAGCTTCGTAAGTAATATTGAAGATTTTCTGTTCTTTAAAATGGCTTCATTCAGATGCTAATTATTTGCAATTACCATTTCATGAAAATTAAATCTGATACACAGCATGAATAATACAAAAACATCCGTGATAATATACTCTTAAATTATTCCAACACTATTACAGAAGTCGAAATTCAATTTATATGGATGTCAATGTCTGAGCAAGAAGCATCCTAGACATTAAATGTAAGTGGATGTTCGATCCACGACTGCGACAATTTTAGAGCACATTAGTGCAAATTAGGATTTTGATGCTTCGTCACAACTTGAAATTTGTCTGCATATTTTTTTATAATGATGAAGCCTGTTGTCAGAACACCTGTGCTATCATCCTTTGGTCTATTTTGAAAAATTGAGGACGATCTTGCTTGGGCGGGTGCCTTTCCGAGCCATTGAGGCCTGATGAAGATACTCCTCGGTGTTCTATATAGCTGTACCGCCAACAATGCTTGGGCATTGATACTTGTCTCGCATCATTGATTTTCTGACATTTTCATACCATTCTAAAAACGCGCCGTGAAGCTCTTAGTTACAGGAAGTTCTTCCTGAAATGATGCTGACGCAAAAGGCGGGAAGGGATGAGGATTTAAAATTGCTCGGGCCCGAATGAGGTAATTGGCTTGCGTGATGGTAACATAATAGAACAGGAGTGGACCACCGCATACTGCAGGATTGGATGTCTAGACAAATGAATCCATACTATCCTTGAACAGGCAATTCATGTCACTGGAAAATGTGCTTAATCAAGTAAATGAGAATTACTCGAAATAAAGGATCATTTTATTTATCAACGACACGTTATTAGGGAGTGAAGTACATCACTAAAGTTTGCCAAGTTGAGAAGCGTTATTTTTCAACATTCACCGGAGCAGCAAATAAGACCGAATTTGGGATGAATTTTATTTAGAAATATGTATTCTTCCTTACTTGGCTGTTATGACTGTGGATTAATAAATAATTATCACATGACCAAAGTTTGCGTAAAAAATTAAAGGAAAAATCATGCTATACCATTACAGGAAATTAATCATTACCTAAAACAATAGATAAAATTGATGCGGCAATTGTAACATCAATTGTAACATCAGCAAAGAAATTGACTCGTTTCGGTTTCTTTTCAAGTGAAATCCGACTGTCACGCGTCACTGCATGAACATGAGGCAGAAAAATTGAGCGGCGTTATGGTAGATTCATTTTAGCTGGAAGAAAGCTAGCGGTCGTTGCCGTAGGGAAGCTGACTCATCATGATATTGAGAAGGCAACCCCATCATATTGATCTACCCGACCTCACTGAGAAGAACTCAGCTTGCGTGTCCCAGGAGAGTCTCTGTCCTAATGTTGCCCCACAGCCAGAATTCCATTAGAAACTTGACTTACGTTCGTGATGTCGTCGTAAATTTTTTCGTGCTTGGTTTTTGCTGGGTAAACATGAGCTTCTTCATCGACCCTGATGGAGGTGCCACAACACATGGTGAGGGGCTTGAGGGAACAGCGAAGCTTCAAAAGTGATTGAAAGGGCGTTAAATTTTTAAATAATGTACTTCGGGTTGAAGACTAACGAATGAATACAGAATTTTTCAATGCATGAACCAGAGGAAAATTATCTTCTGAAGGATCATCAATTTTAATTGCATGCAGATGTGTTTTACGAACCTTTTAAACACATGAAGCGAAGGAAAATCATGAACTACTATGTTATGAATTTCAATTGCGTCGAGACACGTTCTGTCTATATTTTGCACTATTCACTATACAAGTATAACATCAACGAAAGATCCCTCAAAAATGCCCGTACTTATCCAAACTATATATCCAACAGCCTTTTTATTTTCGAACAAAACTTTCGTCTTCTTGGAAATCCGGTATCATTCGGTTTAAATCGTATACAAAAAATCCATCTTTTCGTCGTCTGCTTTCATGGCAACGCAATTTTATAGCTACCCGCTTGCTGATTCTTAAATTTTTAATCAGAATCGAGCGCTCTCAGCCTTGGGAAATTGATATTTTTACGACGGGCTACTGTCAAAAGAAAGTTGACGATCGGAGCTCGACATAGTTTGAACTGTAGTAATAGTTTACTCAGTACTGAAGGTTCGTGGCCGTTCTCAATTTCGTCACCTTAAATACTTTATCTCGCTGGTTGGAAGTGTTTTTATTACCATAGAAGCAAAAAAATCAGTCCGGTTTTCATTGTAAGTTTTTTAGAATCATCGTTACATTAGAACATCATCAAAAGTACCTACCTGGGTTAAGTCTGCCATCAAAATGTTATCAAAGATTTACTCCATTCAAAGCAAAAAGTGAAAATTAACGTTGTAGATGACCATTCTTATCCTTATACTCGTTTGGTCTCTTAGATGAGATTATTATGCGATATTCTACACATTTTTCCCAATAACACAATAAATCACGACGGCGATGGTTGCTTTCATTCACTGTAAAAATGTTATTTCATTCTCGCAATTTCTTCCAGTTTTGAAGAAGCATACTCTCGGTTCCAAAGAAGTTAATGGGGCTGCATAGCCTTGAATTCAAACCTTCACTTCCTTGAATAGAAATTGTTTCATTGAAGGTTCCTCCATAATCCGACCTTTACAGGGAATCCGTAAGTCTCATATAGTCAAGAAGGATTTTAAAATAGGTTATGTCACACTAACTAAATACCTGTTAATATTTGAGATGATGGAACACATACGATTCAATCTTAATGATAAAAATCAATTTTAGAATGCTTCATGACGTGAAACAATGTTTATATATATATATATAAATATATAAATAAATTTAGCCAGAAAGTTTTCACTAGACAACGCTCTCACGTTACGATGGAAGTCAGCCTGACAACACAACTAGAAGACAGCGTTAATCTGCAATTTCTGGCCTCTTCAGTCGAAAAATGCCTCAGTTAGGAGCTCTCAGATGCGATCAATCGAGCGGCAGAAGTTATTACGAACTTAAGTCAAGTAATCCGCTGTTAATGCAGCGCCCGCCTACAGTGGATGATGAATGTGAGTGTGATCAGGGTATCTTGCGCAGTCTTCCAAGGAAAGACAGTTCAACGATATTAACTTAACAAGAATGCGATAAAAATAGAACTGCTGTGGGATCAAAAGAAGTGTATACGAATACCTGTTGAAAATTAGAAAAAACTATTTTAATTTTGAGCCAAGTTCATAACAGGCGTAATGAATAGTTTGTAAGAATTTTGAATTTTCACCGTAATGATTATACGTAACTTTCAGGCATACTTTATTTACGTTAATAGCAACTCCTAAAACTATTCCACAATTGACTTTTGATGTTTTTTTTCGCGCAGACACATAATCTTTCTTACTTGTCGGGAAAAATATCACCATAACTTTTGCTAACTTCCTGAGGAAGTAATTTGAAGAGGACAAAAAGCCCATCGATATCTCTCAGATTACGAAGTTTACTTTAGATAGATTTTTTAAATTACTTGAACTTCTCTATAGCAGACGCAAATTGAACTGAGAAATTTCTTCATGAATTTCTGGCTCGAAGGATTAGAAACCAGAACGATTTAATAGAAAGCAAACACTGGATATTCTAAGGAGAACCGGGGGTAATGTGGTGGATTCATATCTATACGATTGTCAAGACTTCGAAGTCCAGCAGAAATGCGCGCAAAGAACTTGTTTCAGCTGTCACTACCACAAAAGAAAGTCTGTTTTTCAGTACTTAAAATTCGAGAACACAAGAACCTTACTACAAAATTTGCTCACGCAAGGAAGTTCCATTGTCATCCTAAATTATTCAAGCAGTGAAAACAGTTCTTTTCTCAGAAATGCTCGCCTGAGAGAACTGTAATTTTCAGGTAAATGCAGACAAGTAAATAACGCTCATCTCAGAGCAGCTGGAAGATATTTTGGATTTCCTTAAACCAGCAGAACTTGCAATTCTAGAATAAGGGTAAAAAATGAAGTTCCGGTGCTAAAGTTATGATTTTTTCAAACGACATTAATTTTCATACAACCGCAATGTCAGCGTTGTAGAAAAGATCGTTTTTGTCAGAAAAAATAAATCAAAAAGTTTAGTGATTTTCGAAAAAGGGACACAAAACTTTTCGTAACTTCCCTGGAATCATTCAAGTAACAAACCGAGGAAAGTATACAGGGAGATAAGAGCGTATCCTACAAAATACGAGTCGAATTCAAATAAATATTCGACATAAAACTGCAAATCAAGCTAGAGTTATTGCTGCTTCTATACTGTAATATCAGTACTTAACAGAGAGTTTCTGCAGGACAGTGACAGGGAGATCTCTTTCTGCGTTCTCGAAACCATCCGTCGAGCAACAGTGCAAAATGAGTGAGTCAAAGTGCGTATTTTTGGGCGTTCAAACGTTCTTATATTTATGAAACATGAATAGATTATTTTGTATTATAGTTTTGTTTTTTATTTCCTTGACACCGAAGACTTACAGTTCACACGCGTTCTTAAAATCACTTACTAATAAGGACGTGGATTCTCCAACGTTAAAATTCACAATACATGGTAATAGAATTCAAAATTCTCTAGTTTCTCTAGGATGTGTAATATAAATTGCTGCCTTATTTTACCTCTATGAATAATTCAGTGATGATAAATACTCAAAACATGTAACAACATAAGTATTCACGCTTTTTAGTTAGCAAAGATATATCCATAACAAGATTTAACTGTAGTTAAAAAAATATAGTGGAAAAACATGAACAAAAATATGAACACCAAATGCATCAATTGAAAAAATAATCACTCACATCGCAAAATAAGTTTAGAAAATAAAAACAAATCTCAGACACGCAGTGATGACCATATGTTCTTGGACAAAGTTCTTATCTTATCAAAACTGAAGCTTTCTTTGCATCCCCCTATTCGTTCTCTCGATAAATTAGTTCACTTAATCTTTGTCAAAGTACCAGTATAATTACCACTTTTTCAGATAAAAATCAATCGGCAACGGCCACTCATTCGGTTACTTTTAAAAGAGCACAAACTTTGTGCCTGACTGATAGTTGCGTGTCAAATTAATGCAGTTGCTCGCGCTTTGCCGTGACGATGAAAGCATCATCTTCAAGAAAGGGCACGAGGTAGGGATATCATTACTGACGTGTCATTTAAGCGAGATGTAGGGAACTGGATGAGGAACTACAACGGTGGTTTTCAAGACTAGGATATGAAAATAATGATAATTTCTTCAACGCTTCAATCTAAAAAAAAAATTATGCTTACTGAGTAAATTTCATTATTTTAAATTATGCTCATATTTCCTGAAAACATATGTTGTATTAAGAATAGTCTTTTTTTTTAAAAAAAGGCAATATTTCTCGTATCCTACCTCAGCACAGATCCGTAATGCAACGGAAATCTGTCAGACTATGGGCAGTTGCTCACTCAATTTATAAATTTCTCCTTCAATGGCTTCCAAACCGATGCATATTTTACGGCGTACGCAAATGCATCGAAAACATCTTCAGAAATTCCGACACTAATCAAAAGGCTATACAAACATCGAAAATGTGGAAGCATGTGTGAAATTTGAACTGTCGTTTTTCCGAGCAAAACCCACAGTTCGCTAGTAGCACGACAGTAAATAATTTTATACGGATGTATTTGGATAAGTTTGTCTATTGATTCAAAAACAAAATAAGATGAATTTCTAACGGTGAGCTGTAACAAAATCTTAATTTTGTCTCGTGTTTAATGACACGATATTCTAAAAAAGGGTTCCCAACCTGGGGTACATGTACCCCTGGGAGTACATTTGTTTATCTAAAGTGGTACATTCGATGTTAGTTTACAGTTGCTAAAACCTAAAAGTTCTATTAAAAATTCAGTGAAATTTTTTTTTTACTCATTTTTCTGTCATAAAAGTTCAGGGGTACATGCTCATCTGTCGAAATACTGAAAATGGACAAGGTCACAGAAAGGTAGGGAACCCTTTCTATAAATTAATTTAAATGCTTGAAAATTAGTGGATAGTTGTCAAAGGAATCCTGATTATTTAAGCTTAACCACTGGCCTAAAAAATAGCGCAAATGCTATAAAGTCGTAATTTTAAGTTAGGCTGTAATTTCGGACAAATTTATAAAGAAGATTGGAGGTAACTAGAAGCTGATTGGGAGGCACTGCAACAGATAATTACCGGGTTAATGACCTGCCGTCAGACGACCAGCAGCAGTTCGACGTTATCTTGCCACTCGATTAAAAGTTAACGCGTATGGAAGGGAATCAGTCGATTCGGCTGACGGTAAAATTTCAAGGAACCTCTAGACTATCATTTGCAACTGACGGTTGACAGTTCCGGCAGACGCATAATTTAGTCATGACATTCTAAGAGCCAAGTTGTAAATCAGTTCCGAAGTTCATGGAATAAATTTCTGTGGAAAAAGTATTGTATGGGAAAAAATGTTAATCCAATTGTGAGCAGAATGAACAGAAATGCCGTGCTCAAAAGTTCAGCGGATTTTCAAATAAATATTAAAATATGTTTATACTATAATCATCAATTTGTTTCCTGAACGACATCGATCACAACTGAAGCCAACACACGCTGCGCATGCAAACACAGTCTTCAAATTAGTCGCTCCATAGACCATAAATCACCGAAGTTACAGGCGCTTCGACAGGCTGAAAAGCATGCAGTACGATACGAGTAATAATTTTAAGCTGTAAATCATTTCATTTTATGTAACTTTGACATCAGGTATTTTCACCTAAAGTTAACCTTCTAAAAGTAATAGAATGACGAAACATTTCATGCTTGGATACCGGGTTTCAAAAGAAGTGAGAAATAAAGCGATGAGAACACGTTGCTCAAGTAATTCTACTATCTATGTTCTGCATACCATCAATGATCCGAAGACATTATAGAGCATTATTGCGACAGTACTCATCACACGTTCATTTCCATTATTGTATTCCAATGCAAGGAATCAATAGAGATGACAGGAAATCATCATACTGGTTTTGATTAAGCGGTTCATTATCTGAGGACAAATGTTCCAATACATGAGACGGGCGTATGTCTCTAGCTGGGACACCTCTCATCGACACGTCTTGAGACTGCTGACCTTGCAATACACACGAATAAGAAAAACTACTTGACTATTTCTGTTTTTAGGTTTGCTGCTTTTCTATGAGTACTGAACATAAAAAGAAGCCGAAGCATTGTGATAGTATTTCACTTGAGAGATGTGATACTTTTCAAAATGTATTTCTTAGCTCGATTTTGCATTACGGTTGAGTAATTAGCCTATGACTGATATAGAGAGTCAGGGAAAATGATGACATTTAACCTGCAAATTTAACCTACAAATGGGTCAGATCATTTTGCCTGACCCTGTAATTCCCTTATC
The DNA here is from genome assembly GCA_006783055.1 of Trinorchestia longiramus. Taxonomy (NCBI): domain Eukaryota; kingdom Metazoa; phylum Arthropoda; class Malacostraca; order Amphipoda; family Talitridae; genus Trinorchestia; species Trinorchestia longiramus. The sequence continues at coordinate 93,394 of VCRD01000663.1, read as the reverse complement.
ACGCATCAGACTAAAATTTAAAAGAGAATAAACTTAAGGGTTCAATATTTTTTAATTTTTTGTCGGGCTCCAACTGACAGCGTTCAATACGCAGTACAGAAAATGAAGCAATTGAGAAGCTACCCTTAAAAATATTACTTAATTCATAGTAACTGTGTGAGTAATCGATTCACACTTAGTTGATATCGTTATCCATTTCCTTTCCCATTGATCTATAAGATACTCTTCGTCACTAGTATTTATTATCGAACTGTTTTCATATTCAATACGTGAAGATGAAAAATAAATAAAACATCACTCCTTAGATATTCGTATTAAAGAATATAAAGATTTTTCACACGTTCAACCATTTTAAAGATAAGCCTAACCTAATATGTAGGGGAATTTTGAAAATGTCAAAAAAGTACCGAAGTACAAAATCCTACGATGTATATGAAATTCTATTTAAATCAATCATACAAAACGTAAATAACTAACTCTACTCTTCAAAATCTGAGAAGTAGAATTATTGCTGAAAACTAATTTTTAGGCTAAAATTATGGAATCAAGTAATTGAATAATTTATAGATCGTCTTTCAGTTTGTGTATGTCTCAAACTGTACTAAAAAGATTTCAGGCCTCACTGACCTATCATGAAAGCCCTTGGCTGCCTATTATTTTGCGTTGGTGAGTCAACAAAAACCCAAACATTTCCTCGCTGGCTGAGTGTCAAAATGCTAATTTTGATTTGGCGACTAATCAGGACATCAGCATTGACTCAGGTTCGGCCATCCTTGGTGGTAATACAGCGTTGGTGATGCCGGAGCTGGCGTAATGAATGCAGATGTCCTCATACCAGTAAGGTACAAAAACGTGCTGGCCTAGTCATAAAAATCAACATTATTCGAAGGTTCAATATAAGCGAATAAAGCAAAATAATGTCAGGGTTTGACCATTATTTTCCGTAGATGTAAAAACCCAGAACCAAAGTTAGATTTCGTAGTTTATTCCAAAGACAAATGAATTCCTACTTCAGTTAGTTCTTGGAACAAATCATGGTATAATAGCTTATCCAATTATTCAACAAAAGAGTATAGCGTCTTCATAAACATTGACGCTTTCGATCCAGCTCTTGCTCTCTGTTGGGACATATATATCCTAACAGGATCAAAAGGGGTTATACACACTGTCTGTTCAAGAGTGATGCTGTTCAAAAATGAATCTTTATCAATTTTACTCCTGTTACCCGGAAGTAGACGACTAAGAAAATATAATAAATGTGCATCAAATATACAAAAACGAGCCCTACCAGTAAAGAAAATGCTGTGCCTATTTTTTCTTATATAGTGTGAAGTTTTGCCTAAGTATTTTGAGATATTTTTTCCAAAACCTGCCGTTTTGAAACTTAACATTTATTTGTACCAATGACGATTTCTTGCTCGAAGGATAACTTTGGCTCAGTAAGCTTACAAATATGTATTCTATTTGTGCAGTCTTTTTGGAAGCAAAATGTTTATTACAAAATCTGTGGTGTCGGGCTAATAGTTCACGACTCGCTCAGCATGAAGCTGATTTTCCCATTGATAATGCACGCACACTGTAAGTTGGTGTCATCATGCATCGAACATCAAAGGAGCCAGAGTAGGGGACTGGAAGTTCCTCCCTCTCTCTCTCTCTCGATCAACGAGCTTCCGTACAAAAGGCCATCTTCGTTATGCGCAAAGGAAGCGCCAGAACATGTAACGGAATTATTACAGTATACATAGGGAACTGAGATTCTTTAGCCTATTCTGACAGACTATAATTTCTATACTAGCCTTTTCTACAATTAAAAGCAACAAGGCTTTTTGAAAGTATGATACATGCAGTACAATACATATGCAAAAGGGTACAAAAGATTGCGTGTTGCATTTTAGGCTCAGATGTTCGATATCATGAACACAATAGTGCAACTCTTTGCTCTTAAAAAATAGAAACTGCTAAGGAAGTTCACAGAGAGAAAGTTTAGGGACCAGTGTAGTTCACCGATGGTAATTTATGATCGGAACATAGATCAGGCACGACTGAAAAATTGCTCTGTATGGAGCGATAGCAGCGGCAGCGGAGTGCACAGACGCCTTTGAAATGGACTTCCCTATACATCTGAACGAAGCCCTAGTGCACGTGAGGTGTTCCATGCGTCAAGATCCCAATGATCACGCGCTTTGTATTCTGAATGAAATATGCCATGAGGTAAAAGAGCGTACTGAAGGAAAATCTGTTAAAACATGAAAGAAGGCAGGAGAAAGTTATCCGGTCAGTTTGTCCTTTACTTCTACAAACAAATGTTCGTGGTATTCTGAGATGAGAAATTCAGGAGTGTTGAATCAAAATTTGTATTAGAGAAGTTCTCTTGATAAATTAGCTTAAAGTATTATTCTAATATAATTCATTGATTAGAAACAGACAGTGCACACTTTTTTCTGCTTCTACTGCTGCGCAATTGCAGCCTTAGGCTCAAAGTGTTTAAATATTTCAAAGTTGAGAATAAAGTTTTCAAAAGCGACGCAGAGGTATATTGTTTGCTTCTAAAAGCATTCGCTTGCTTTCATTTTAATGTGATCTATATAAAGCCTCAAATAATGGAATCGATTAATAGCCAACTTCCTCAACGTCAAGTTTGAACCATGACCCAACATGCCTTTGAACTGGAACTAGAGAACCATGTTCTATAAATGGGCATAAAAATGAGAACTGTGTTCGTACAGCCCAGACCTCCCACACTGGCCACTAACATAAGCGATGAGCTCGTATTTTGTGCGCTCAAAGTTGACGAGCAATAACGGCAGTTTGAGTTGACAGATGGGAAGGTTCTTGCAGGTCTGAGGTGCCGGGGTTACACGCACCGACCCGGCTGACCTTAACACCCTTTATTGATTTGATGGCGCAGGTGTTGCTCGCTCACGAGCAGTTTCTACTGCTCCAAAGTGAGCAGCACAAGCCATCTCACTGCATGGAGATTAAGCGTCATCATTTATTCAGGTATTGTCGAGCTTGGAACTGTACTCTTGAGCTTCCGAGATCAGTGTTGGGTGTGTCGTTTCAACTTTTTACGTTTCAACGAGGTTTCTAGCCATTACATATTGACATTTCGTGAAATTATATGTTAAGTTATTAGCTGTATTGCTGACGGACTTTAGTTCTTTGTATTCGGAGGTTGATACTACGTTTGGCTTCTTTGTTTCATTTGTACGAACATGAAATTACATGTTTTTTATTTAATTGCTGCTGATGACATTAAAGATTTAAAAAATTGAATATAATATACGTTTCTCACCCCAGATACGAACAAAAAGAATAAAAAATAAATACAAAAGTCCAGAAAATATGAACTAGATGAAGCAACACTTAAATATCAGAGTACACCTTAAAGTGAACATATTTCTTTAGATAAAACTGCGAAACAAATACTTACAAGGAAGCAAGTAAGACATTCGATGAAAAAAGCGAGTAAATATTTTAATCAGTACTTAAAGTATTTAATCTACTGGGTAGCAGCTTTCTGAACATGGCTTCCTATCAGTGTTAGAGTTTGAATTCTGCAAACTTGAAGGCAGAAAATGCAGACACACGCTCATAGCTCTCATTCAGTAGAGCATGAGATATATTGAGAGCTTGGACAGGAACTAGAGAGTTCATTCTTTTTAACGAGTTTTCGTACAATTGAGATAACACGTTCGCTACCCTAGTGATCTACTGGAAAGTGCTCAATACAAATCATGCATACCAGTCTAGACCTTTGTCCAGACTGCTTTGTCTTTGTGGTGCTGTTGAAGTGGAGCAGAGATTTTACTCTTAGCAGGTACCACGAGGTCTTTTCTTCATATGTATTGAACTTGCAATGGGGTCCATTAGACTCCGTGGTTCCTGCTGAAGGTTAAAGCGAATGTTATTACTTGTACCATTTTTTAAATGTGTATTTTTTGCATGAATAACATTTTTTTATTGACTAGCGCCCTAGTAAAATTTAAACATTTGAGATAACACGTCCTTTCTATTACGGTCAAATCATCTAGCTTCTGAACAACCCACAGTAGATGATATAAATGGCCCTTTGATGCCAGGCATAAGGATACGGCTTTAGAGGCGGAAGAGTTTCGTTTACTATAGAGTGAAATGTTACAGGAAATAATTTGCACTCAACAGGAAGAAAGAATAGCAACTAGCAACAGTGAACGTGCAAGATTGTAACGGGACCATCGTAATAAACTTGGCTTTTTATCATGAACATCTAGTTTAAATCCTAACAGAAAATCGACAAAAATAAAACAATGCGACATCAACTTGAATAAATCACGTACGGTGTACATGCACGTAATGTAACCCTTAGATCAGAATAGTAGCATTTTGTGAAAAAAAAAACTTCAAAATTAGAAGAAGCAAATCAGTATTTTTGTTTCGAAATTTCGCCTTTATTTTAAGACTTGGCCTCCCTGCTGTATTACACTCATTCATGACTCATTTGCCAACACGAGCCTTTTTACAACTCTCACAAAAACGATAACTCAATTAAAGCAAAGCGTATCAGACTCGATGGCATGTCTCGAATAAAAAATGTACTCATAATAATTGATACCTTTTATGTCTGTACGAAGTTTTCCTTGTATTTTCAATTTACGACATTCAATTAATAGACAATACGCAAGGCAGTACATACTTGATAAGTTGAACACAAAAATTGGAAAGTATTCTTCAGAATGTAGTATTCGTACGCAAGAAGAATTACCGATAAATTCTTGAAGTTTCTTCACGAAGGATTTTTACTTTTTAATGAGGCTCGTATAGTTTTATTTACCCTGCTAAGAACACATCTCAATTTCTAGCTTTTTGGAATCATTTCTGATAAACTTGGTGAGTTACAATAGGAACACTGCACAAACGAGGATTGCGAATTCAGACAATATTGTGATTTCCGTGAAGACCATTTTACAGATTTTGATAATACTGTAATTCAGTTTACCAATGCTACGGCCAGTACTACAATACACCAACGCATGCTTAGGACCATCAGCGGAAATACTTAAAGCTCGACTGGATTTTGGGATTAAATTCTAGAGCCATGGACCTCCTGCAGAGTACAGTAAGCCTCCATGGAAATCAGAATACAAACATGCCGTTGAACCTCTGACTGAGAGTTTCAGAACTGTGAGCAAAAATGTTGGATGCTTCTCATAATTCGGAGATTAAATGCAGAGCCAATTCAAATAACTTCCTCAGAAGTGTGCTTGATGTATGTTTCTTCATGCTTAGAAATGAAGCAAATTGAAAGGATGCTCACAACTAATATAAAGATACAATAATTGCACTAATATATGAAAAACAGAGCCAGTCGCAACTGAATGTCACATAGATGATATGCATCTAGAATTTCATGAAATTTTTTCTAACAGTTTTGGTCACGGGAAAGGTTGATATGGCGTAAAGCCTATACAACATCTCCACAGAAGGAATAGTTTTCCATTGTCACTGCAACGCTTGCAAAACAAATAAAGTATGTCACCAGGGTCACCATTCATCAGCTTGTGTCTCTGCAGCTGCTCACACAAAATTTCTCAAAGCACACTGAACAAACTTGCAGGCTGTCCTCTCAGGAGAGATGCTCTAGCGCACCATTTCTCATAGTCCGGGACCGTACACCGGCCGCCGCCCTCCCACTATCGGGAAACTCTGAGGCGCGAACTAATGCATTACGGAAGTTCCCGTCTATAAATCTTCTCAAGACCAGACACAGAAGATGAAGAAGTAAAAATTTTGACTTGAACATACAGTTTACAACAGTTTTGAACAGTATATGTTTTGTTTCAATTTTTGACGGACCTGAGGAAAACAAAAATCTTGGTCCATTTTCGCTAGCCACTGCAAATCTCCAGAATACATTTCCTTGAAGTTCAGTGAACATTTTTCAAAGTGATTCTGATCAGTTTCGCAGAATACCAGAACACACTCAAGCGCAGGCTTTCATAGGCCGTTCTCTCGGGCAATCAAATATTAAACTAAAGCTTCTAAAGGAAGACAAACCTCAGCGACAGGTGGCCGTGGCAGATGCATCAGCAAGACATGAATGCTTGATAAACCTAACGTACGATGTTTTCCATAAACTTTTTAAAATTTATCATCAGACTACTTTAATCCATTTCCTTCACAGCATTCTTGATGATCGCACAATAATTTCAAGTCTTTGTGTTTTAATGTTAATACTTTGCGTTCAAAATTTATCCGTCCATGTAACTCAATTTGGCTCCGATATAAACATGCTAACCAAATTGCCCAGCCTTCGTTCAGCAAATGCTCTACATTCTACGCAAAATGAACAGTATTGAAATCTTGTGCCTAGAGGCACGAGAAGAACATTTCACAATGCTTCTAGTCTTCACCATAACATGATGCTTCTAATCGGAAAGATATGCTGAAGAATATTTTTTCTAACAATCTGGACGCAAAAAAAATGAGCACGAAACGTTTTCTCGGTACACAAGAATAATAAATAGGTTGGTCTTTGTCTTTGATAGCTGAAATGACTTAGGGTCAAAACTTGTGTTTCTCGTAGTCTGATGAGAGAGCTTAGTTGAGAATTATTTGTTTCGCATCACTTGTTTCGCGGTGCTTAAATAAAATGTAGTTTTGAGCGCACACGATATTCATAGAAATTAGATAATTTACAATTTTAATTTACATATGGGTTAAATTGCCGGCATTCACAATTCCTTTTTTAACGAAATGAGTGTAGATATTATTTAATAAGGAGATCCATACAAGTATTCGGTTGTTTAGGAAATACTGTCTTGGAATGTTGTTTAAAAATCTGATTTTATATTCTTAGCGTTGTAAGCTAACTTCAATATACTAAATGAGTAATATGGCCTCTCTAACAATCATTCTTATCTATTTTTTAAAAAAAAATTCAAGTATATAAGCCATTAATTAAGAAAAAAATCTTTCGTTTGCTTTCCTTGCATGAGTTCAAGCTTGGTAGCAATGCTTCCCAAGCAGCTGCCAATATCAACAGAGCATGAGGAGAGCCGTTTCCAAGTGGTCCGACAGCAGAAAAAGGGTTTCAGAGATTTTATGCTAGTGATGAAAGCTTTAAAAAGGAAGACGGTAGCCGACGGCCGTGCACACTTGACAATAAAAATATGAACGATTGTTGAGCAAAACTCACAGTAAAGTGAGAAAGAAATGTCTCAGGAGCTTTTTGTATTTTAACGAGTCAGACCATCTGAAGCAAAATGGTAATCAATGAAGCTCGATAAATGAGTCTCGTATAAGCTCAATGAAAATCAAAAAAGCTAGACATTTTGAAGTGCGTTCGATGCTCTTTTCTAAACACCAATGATCTATTTCTTGACAGAAGTCGCTTAAGACAAAAATGTATCTTTCACGATAATCAAACCAATCAGGTCCATGACTTGATTGTGATTAGCCACCTTTGCTACAAGAGTTCTGTGTGTCGGACAGTGCGGCCATCTCTGTCTCGCATTCACGAGTGCAAGTGTATTTTAAAACAAACAGCTTGTTTTATCTTTTCCCAGTCTTGAGAAAAATATCGATGGTGCTATAACTTGAATGTACCTCGTATTAGCAAGATTTTTGTTCAATTTTCATTATGCATCCTTAAGCATAATGCTTAAGCATGGAATCAAAATTGTGTAATAACAAAAGATTATTTTTAAGCAAATAATAGGCAGTACATATAAATAATAGGCAGTACATGTCCATTTTACATGGAACGAAAGAATTTGTTATCTTTTTGTTCTCAAATTGCATATAAAATTAATTAAAAGTGATAGTACATCCCTTGTGCAGTTCTTTAGCGCACGAAGAGATAAACGTGCCTTCGTTTCTTCTATAAATAAAAGCTGCATCCTATTTAAATTTATAACAACATGTTCCCATTTAATTTCGCTCCATCGCAAAAAGATTAAATCCATCAGCCGCGATATCAAATCCGGTTATTTTTCACGAGGACCTAAGAATGCCCTCCAGTCAACTTTTGACACTCAAACAGAAAACAGGCGAGAGAAAGTGTGAAAAAACGCCACGCAGCCGAGATGTCCTTAGGAGAACTTTCGCTCATCGCTAATGACAGCTGGATAGAAAAGTCATCAGAAGAACTTCCAGCGACGAGCCGCAGTAACGGATGCGCTCGATCCCAGTCCGATTCACCGCCGGTAGTCTTTGGTGCATTTTTGCGGGCATTTTTCAGCACCAATTACTAGTAAAATTTGAAGGCGATGAATATGCAGAGTGAAGGCTTTTATGAAGCTTTCCAACATAGTTTCCGCGAGGTTGTTTTTACGATAGTAGTAAGCTTCTCGCAATGACACTCGTTTTCGGAACATGAACTAGGTACGAAATTTGAAAGACGCCAAATTATAGCGAAATTTCCGTGAGATGTGGAAAAACGTGAAAAATAATTATTTTAAACCATCACCATAAACCCACAATAGACTCGTGCAATGAAAACTACTGCGTGGACCTGAGTGCTATGGATTCATATGAAGCTATAGTTCCTCAAGAATGCTATGCAGAACAGATACACTCAGCACACTTTCCTGATAGGAGTTCTGAATAATCAGTTCGTGCATTAGCAATGCCTTTCAAGCAATCAGAACTCACTTTAGACAAGTTATAAGAGAAGGCTCACCACATTTGCAATGTGCATGTTCATGACACAGTTATTGAAGGAAAGAACGGGATAAGCAAGTTCGAAGTCGAGCATTTTTTCCTATTTGTCACGGGATTTTGTCATTTTACAAGACTTAAAACCATAATCAGGGGTCATTTCTCGAGGCATATAGGGAATGGAGGACATGTTTCAGAAATTCATCGATTGGCAGGACAATGAATTTGATAGCATGAAGAGACCGAGGCCGATGCAGGTCAGATTGAACGGAAACACAAACGAAAGGGTACCCAATTTACTGAATTTTAGCTGAAAAAAGCATCTATTTTAAGTTAATTTATAAGCTACTTGTGTTCTGAGATGAAAGCATGCGGTAAATGAATCATCAGTATTTCATTCTATAACAAATTTTCGATCAAACTGGCTCAAGGTTCTCCATTATTCTTATAAATCAATTCATCAACAAAATATTCAACGGTGTACTTTTGGTGACTAGTATGAATCTCATGGCACGTGTTCATTTGTTTCCCTGCTACCATGAAGACACAAGCCAATTCGGACGCTTGTCACTCCAGGGTCAGAATTCCCTGTAATGACCCTGACCCTTCCCTTCTCAACTGCCCCAAGGGAACCAAGATACTAACCGCGCATCGCAACCTATTCTGTCCTGATTTGTAACAGGTACATTCCTCTCAGTGGTAGGTGCTTGTTTCGTCATGATTTGGTTAACTAGAGTTTTTTTGTAATATTCAAAGTATAATTAGCCCTAATTTCTTAGTAAAAATTTGGAATTTGCAATAATATTACGATGAACATCACCCTTCCGAAAATCTTGAATTTCCGAATATTTTAGTAACCGAAATTCCTAAGCTCAGTTCAACAAGTCACGTCACACAAACTGTATCAATTTTTTCTTCTACTCTTTGTGTCGGGCAATTCGTAACCATTTTATCTGCATTAAATTTCTGAGAGCAATGCATGCTAAAACGAAGATTTGACGAGGTGGTGTCAGTTCATGCAATCTTCACAATCTTTCCACAAGTTAGACCAGGGGTACGTAACCTGAGGAACATGTACCACTAGGGGTACATTTGGTTATCTAAAGGGGTACATTTAATGTCAGTTTATGGTTTCGAAAATCTGAAAGTTCTATCAAAAATTCAGTGAAATTATAAAAAATAAATAAATTATAAAAATGAAATAAATAAAATAAAAATTCAGGGATACATGCTCATCTATCGAAATACTGAAGAGGAACAATGTCAGAGCAAAGTTGGGAACCCCCTGAGTTAAACGACGAATTTATTGAATTGAAAATTGAATTTATGCTAGTTGTTTATCTTCAAACGGTACAAAAATAGTGAATACTTCAGTGCAACAATTTACTTTCACAGAGGCTATATCAAATTAAACATGTATTTTGTACACCAAATATAGGAAAAAGAGTGGTTCAAAATAATAATGACTATTTTAGGAATACAGTATATCTCTCATTAACTTTATTTAACTATAGTATACTGGGCAGTACCCATTATTAAACAAGATTTACTCACGAAACTCTATCCTAAAACCCTGAACGAAATATTATGTCCATACGATGTAAATCCTACCTGATACACTGCCCTCGTGCCTTTGATTCTCTTTATATGCAAAGAAAATGGGCTGGTGAAGTCGAATTCACAGAACTAAATCATAGTGCAGAAACTGTTTGAAATTCACTTCTGAACATACAAAAAAGCAGGCAGCTGGTTGCTGTGCCTACTGGAATCTCGGAATAAATTGCTAGGGGCCTTGTATGCCTCCATTTTTGCATTGGGCATTCAGTAAAGCAATCACAATGACGGGAGCTCAAATGCCGCCTGGGGTTAGTTTTCGCACACCCGCCCGGGACCTTGGAGATCAAGCACCATTTTCGCGTCTTGGAAAACGTTCAGCACGAGCGCTTGTACTCTTGCAGCATCGTCACCAATATTACGTCCCAAGAGGAGTGATAAGGTTGCTTAATAGCGACACTCATGCCGTATAATCAGCAATACAGAGTCATATAATCAGCAATATGGCGTCATATAATCAGTAGCAAGCTCCCCAGAATCCCCCCTGGAGCCGACGCACTGCTTCAGCTAAGGTCAGTGGCATAAACGAGTCGAGTCATTTGACGCCTGTCGTGACTAGGACTTCCGTATGAATATCATCTCCCACATCACAAGTGCTACGTTTGCTGTGATCTACGCTCCTACAGTTCTCTAAAGTATTCCTGGTTTCGCTCGTCCCACAAATTTGAACATTTGGAGTGAAAATTCAATCAGATATTCAGCCACCAATGGCGTGAAAGTCTGGTAAAAGTGCATGCGTTCACCTAATTTTTATCTTTAGCACGTATTTATAACTTTAATGTTGTCACAATAACAAACTGATTCACTCCTTATGGAATCATTAAGGTAATTTTAGCTTGCACCATCTACAGTCATTGATAAATTAGAGTACGAATTCACTTTCAACTTTTCTGACATATTCGTATGAGGATTAAATTATCAGGAATTTAAAATATTACCGGAGAAGCAAAGTCATTTACTCATCGCTTAGCAGCGCATGTTTCCGTGTTATCAAAATAAAATACCATTTTCACTGGCCTTTGAAGAAAGTATATCACTCATACGAATGAGTATAAAAATCAGGATGTGTACTAACATTATATGCATCTGTCACCTACACCCAACAAGCACTGAGCAAATATATAAAATATAATCCTTCTTTTCCAACTCCAGCATCTCAAGCGCAATCAGTTGATGACACTGGATTGTCTAGGACAGTGTAAGCCATGTTCGCGTAAATTGTATAACGGCAGCGAACTCGTGCTCTGTGTGTAGTATTAACTGCAGTGCAATGTACCCTGTGTATTGTATTAACTGCAGGGTTATGTACCCTGTAGTATTAACTGAAGTGTCATGTACTTTATGCGTAGTGCCATGCACACTGAAGATTAAGTTATAGATAACAGAGTCTATGATTCTCAGAGTACTGAGCATGTAAATCAACAGTGTGTTCCGAATGCGATTTTCAGGGTTTGTAAAATCTCTCACGTATGTGATCTTATCAAAATCAAATTCAAGGTGCACACAAAACTTGCTAAAATTGCAAAATAAATATTTCTTAATTAGTTTCGGTCGAAAAACAAGTCTGCTTTCCTGTAGTTGAATGGAGAGTCACACAAAAACGTCAAGGAAAATTACTTCCAGTGAAATACTCTGATTACGACAAGATTAAACCCCCCAAAAAAGAAACCTGATACACGATGATCACTAAGTTTGTACATTAACTGATATGCAAATTACGCTTTCACCACGCGCTGCGAGCCAAAATGACAAACTATGTCGGTGCTTAAAAACAAATCTGACCTTGGTCCGAACGGGAGCCAGAATTTAAAAATCAGCCCACAATTTTGGAGCATGTGCTTACAAACAGCTGACGGTAATGGCAGTGATAAAGTTTGAACTTACAAGCCAGATCGTGGAAGCTGAATTATATTTTCACTCTGCGATCAGCATTCGTTTCTTTGGAATACTTCTATGAAACTCTCTCAGTTGGAAAGAATTCTATAAATCAAACACATTCCGGTGTTATTTCATTTGAAGTATTTATTTTTTGACTGCAAAGCGAAGGCTTTATGATGCAGTAGCATACATACTGTATGGCGCAAACACGCCGTGAATTTATTTTTACTTACCATGAGCGTGTGATGCCGAAAAGTCTACGGATTTCGAGTCTAATATTTAAGTAACTCTGCAGGGAACATAGGCATATTAGTCATTCAAGTGTAATACAGAAAGCTAAAAGTATGCCCAAATACAGCGCTGTTTTATAAATGCATACAACATATAAGTATTTTTAGTATTTTCTAAAATATACTTTATTCACAAATATTCTGCTCCTATACTTGGAGAGGGTCACACTATCTTTTTATTAAAACCAAAATATTAGGATGATAATATGGCACCTTTCCGAAAACACATTTCAATGCAAATGAAGGACAGATCATTTTAAGAAGAATATGTTGGAGAAAATTTACGATAACCAATTTATAGTATAATTCAATAGTTGCAAAATATTCAACTTTAAAAAGTTGACGTATAAATTAAAAATAAATGAATTTAGGTGCATACGAAACAATCTAGACTACTTGTACTTCAGGTAAGAATTTTCTAAAGGTTGCTTGAAAAGCATCTTCAAATTTAAAAAAACACTCGCTTAATAATTGAAAACAAATTCTGTCTTGATAAATCTACAAGGTGCGTCAATATAACTTTCTTTTTGAAAACAAAGTACTTTGAAAAAAGGAAGTTATGTCGTTGTACCCTGTATTTGAAGCTTGCCAGAACAACAATATGTGACAAAGGACTAACAACACTAAAACAAACTTAACCCTTTAAGGACCACATTTTTTTTCAACGGCACCACAGCTTCCCATCAAGTTCAGCGCTGTACTGCGTAGCTGGCGGTCAAGAGCCGAATTGCACCACCAAAACAAAACAGGGACGCGTATCAAACGCATTCAAAACATCTAGCACCAATTCCTGATCACAACATTAATATTACAGAGCATGTTTGAAAGGCGACCGTACGGTACATCTGGTCGCTAAAGGGTTAAAAAATACCAATCTTTCTACAGTAACTACTTCAAAACAATTTGATCCCTAATTTACGGGATCCTATAGTACTAGGATCACACATGAGAGAAGTGTCTCTTTTGAGGTCCTGGTCCATAGCAGCATCTGAACATCGCCCGTATCTGTGACGGTTTCAAACGAAATGGAGTCGAGACTTTGCATGGGGCCATCTTTCAAACTGCTTCATCAGCGAATGTTGGCTCATCGGGCTTCACTTTGCGTGAGATCGAAAGAAAGACATTCTTATTCACACTCAATAGAGCACCAATGAATAATTTTGAGAGCTGGCGAACCATTAGAGCAATTTTTGGGGCTCACGTCAAAATTTTCAGCAAATGAAATCGGAAATTAGTAGGAGAAAGTGCACAAGAATTCTTTAAAAGTGATGATTGGATCTTTTTGGCGAGATTTGACGAAGTGATCCTCAAAGGTAAACATTGTAGACGCTGAGCAGAACTGGGGGTAAAATTAAATGTAATTTTTTAGTTTTAAAATGAAAAGAAGTGATTCGAAATGAAGCTAACGTTATTCGGTTACGACAGTTAGAGTTTTAATTGAATGAAAGGCCTGTGGAGCATAAAGAAACTTAGTCACAGCTTGATTTGCATCCACGTGCTTAAACATGGCGAGCTAATCGAAATATATCAGGTGACAGAGAGAAAAATAAAAGTACCATTAGCTCAGGTCTCTAAAAATCATTCATAGTACTTCTGACAGTCAAAAATAGATTAACGATCGTGTGTACAATATTTTGTGTGTACAATACCATTAATACATATTGAATATTATGATCTAGTTTGAAGCTTTAATTGTTAAAAAAACAGTGAATCAGTAGTGTTAGTAAAAAATATAACAGCTTTGAAAATAAAACGATTCAAATAAACGCAGCATTATGTTTTCTCTAACTGTGCTCACTAACTATTTGATATCAGAGTGTCATAGCCTTGAACTACATTTACGCATCTCGCTTTGCATTTGTACTTCATTTACGCAGCTTTAAAATATATGTACAAAGGTTTAACTTATATTTTGAACTGTTTGTGCTGGTAATTGTTTAAAAAAGTAATTTCAGACCATAGTTTATGGACGAGGTCAATGGACTTTATTGACGAGGTCAAAAAGGCCCGTTAACAAATGACGATCACAATTCGTGAATGGCAGTAAATTTAGAGTAAGTAGCAGCACTTTCCAATAGTCACTAGGCACTTCCGAGCGTTGGCCTAGACGCACACAAACAATGCCATTTTGTCTTACAATCGATACGTACGAAGCTTTCGATGACTTTTACGACATATCACAGAGTGATATATGATACACGAACATTCAATTACGGATACTTTGGATCAAATTTAGGGCATTGTGTACGATGCTGAACTGGAAATATGATAATGCATTGGGATAAATAAATGGTATTTCCAGGTTGTCCTATTATAAACAGTAGTTGATGTTTGTTGTCACGGATGCCCACATGAGCGTTGTCTGAACAGTTCGTAACTAGTGAGAAGTTCGATCTTGTTCGCCGTGTACACGTTAAAGGTCAAAGGACTGTTTGTTCATGTACTACGGGCAAAATTATGGACTCAGGAACTGGCTTATAAATTTTTAAATTTGAAAATCTATCCGACTTTAATAATGATCTGTTATACATACGAGCTATTTTAGTTTCCATTTTAAACTCTGCGAATGTTGTACTGTAGAAATGGAGCCTGTGACTTCTACCATTAAAATTTCCTCGTTAGCCAAATGACATCTAAGAGGACGACCTCAAACATTTCCAAGTCATGTAAAAGTTAAAAATGTGAAAAGTTCCTCATTAACTGCTTTAAAAGAAAATACAGCCGCGTCACCCAGAATAAGTTCTTTTAAACGCACGGAATATCACTAAAACAGGTTAGTAGCGGTTGTAGCCACGTCAATAAGCTTAAAATAATTATTTGAGACCAGAGCGTCAAATTCTTCACAGTTTGAGTATGAATAATTCAATGAATATGTTAAGCTGAGAACACTTATGAAGTCTGCATGAAATTGTAACTGAAATTTCATTGTTAAGAAACTCTCTACTCACAACTGAACCATAGTAATTTTCATTCACAGCGACTTTAAATAAGAATCTATTGACAAAAATTCTTCAGGAATTATTCGGTAATGATTTTATGTCGTGCTCGCAAAAAAAGTTTAGAGTTAAACGGTTATGTCCATCATGCAACTAAGAGTTTTTTACTTTTACAAGCAATAAACACAGCATGAATGAAAATTATAATCTGGTATATCAAAATTTACTTCAATTCCCTGCACATGCGTTGTGTGTACATGATTCTATCAAAATATTATTTCAATTCGCCCACTGAGGTCTACTGATATATGCAATCTCTGGTGCATGATGTAGACTTGGATCTAGCAGAATATTGATGTTTACTGAGGTATGCTCCTCGATCATATTAATTCATGTCAGTCGACGTTTACTACAGCCAAGATAGATTCAAGTCCATTAATAACACTACGGCCGTTTGCGAAAATATTCATTTACTTCATCAAACTCAAGGTAAGCTCAGTACTCGCGATGAAGTTTGGCTGGAATAGGAGCTGGGACATCGTTGGGTTCTTCGCTTGGCCGCCCTCTAGAGACCGAGCCCTGCAGTATTACGTTTCGTCTTGTGTTTGCATTTCCCATCTGTTCCTTTAGCACGTATTAATTCAGCGCCAAATTGATCGTACTACATATATCTATATTTTCTCAGTGTAGATCGATTACTTGACGATGCAAGTAGAAAATAAAGTGTAGTTTTGAAAGTATTTTATGATTTATAGATATATAAAATGCACCATTTATGACTAAGATCAACACCACCCACGTCTCCATTAAGACATTTCACGCACTTAGGTCTCTCTGTACGTTCGAAACCCTTTTCTCTCATTCTCTCTTACTGGATCTTGGTTGTTTCTCAACCCTTTTTCATCACTCAATCAGCCATCCCTTCAACACTGACATTGTCTGTACTCTGGCTCCTAATACACATTTTCTGGACGTCTTCAGCACTAAATCTGTCTTGCGCATTGTCTTCCTCCGTGCCGCCTCCACTTCAATCTTCTCAGCGTTGATCTCTTTCAAAGGCAAATGTCTGCCTATTGCAATTCTGCCCGAATCCATCCACCCTTCATTTTTTCGCAATTGCCTTTAGCAAGAGCAGCATACATTTCATGTTCTTAGAATGAACGTTAGTCTCTTTCAATGGAGTACCAAGACTTCAAGGCACACGAAAGTGTTTGACTTGGAACTCATAGTAGAATTACACCTTGTCGAATCCCTTGATCAAAAATAAAATCAATCTTTTACCCCTTCCTTATCTAAATCTTATTCAAATCTCAACGAGAGCCTTACAGAACTTCTGGCAGTCCTAACAGATGTCAATAGTTGTGCTTCATTGCACTCCTTTGGAAATGGAATTTGCTAACTCAATTTAACAAGAGAATTTTAAACATATCACTATCAATTGGCTCACAATTTTGAGCATGCTTAATCGACACACTTTTTACAGGCTTACATCACGACGAGATGAGCTATATCAAGAAGAATTACATCCGGAGAAGAGTTAAATGTTGATTGTTGTTGAAATAGTTTCTCCAAGGATTTGCTAAATGAGTACAAACTTGTAATACATACCCAACATTGATAAATTTTTATTGACCGAAAAGGTCACAGGCGGACTTCCGAAGAGAGCATGAATTAAACATTTTGATACCATCACGAACATGAGTGTCACAACTCAAACTCACCATTCTAGTTGTGTATCTTGACGACGACGTACGCAAAATAAAGGCAACACGCCACTGTGTGCTTCCCGAATGCTCGCAAATTTGTAACCTCAGAACTCAACTTGTCATCCTACCCGAATATTAGATGGCATTAGAGCTCCAAGTTGTGAGCCTCGTAAACTTCGAAACACTGAATATCTAAGCGTGGCCACTCAAACGCATCAAGTGCTTTCCAAAAGTTTGTTAGGGGAGCAGGTTGAGACAGCATTGACGCATCCATGTTTTAAGTGTCAGAGACGAAGTAGAAATGAAATTTTACAGCTCTGAGTCACAGCTCCTGTCTTCTGTCTGTCGCTTTTATCATGCACTTAGCCGTATTGCATTATACATGACAAAAACCGAAGGTTTTTTCTGTCTCAAATTGCGAAGATAAATCTAGTTCCTAAAACTCCACCCTATAAATAATGGTTACTTGGACAGGTCTGTGAACAAAATTCTACGTAAACAAAGTTTCGCAGCTGTCCAGGTGTCACCTCAATTCAAAAGACAACAATGTTTCGCGCCATAGGGCGTAAATGTGACTACATATTTCTGCAGAAAGCTCGCCGAGCATCACTCGTGCTCTTGTTAACGTGGCAGTGCAGCAATAGAAGAACTTTGCCTCAGGTCTGCAGGGAATGTTTGGGGCTGAATAAATAATCCCCCAGCAAAGCAAGTGAGTTTGTTAAATGGATATTAATTGAAGTGCTTGCCAGCCGCAACATCGAAGCGGGGATTGCTGCAACGATTCAAAGAATTTTATGGAATTCTAGAGTAACCGTCAGCCTCATCTTCGTTGATATTTATAAAAATTCATTGATCAATGGAGACTAATGGTGTTTTAAAAAGTGAATAATTGCTCCCAAAACTTCGCTGTAAGTTTTTTATTTTCTCACGTACATACAAGGTTTGTACATTCATTAGAGCGTTGAATTCAACAATACTTCGAGAAATAGTTTTTTTGAAGATTTTAACTCCTAAATATTAATTCTGGTAACAATAACTTCAGCTACAACTTTTGAAAAGGCATGTCATAGTCAGAAAAAATAATACTTGTAAATCCTGTCGTTCAGAAAAAAGAGAAATTATGCAATGTATTCGAGAAAGCCATTCAACTTCTTTCTACTCTTCGGCAAGGAACACACTCGAATCTGAATTAAAATTTGCTTTGATGCCAGCTTTAATATTATCATACGACCTAGATCTGCAGTTGCAATAATAACCATACAGTTAAAAATGAATAGTTACCTAAAAAAATTACCAGACAGAATACAACGGCAAAAAATTCTACATTATATTTTTTTAGCGGAAATTATTATATTAAAAAAGTTTATAAACAGTTTACCGCTTTTATTAGGCAAAAGCATACAAGAGAAAGTTGTAAGATGATTATCAGCTAATTGCCCTTCGTCTAAGATATATTTGACATCTAAATCCACACAATCCTGCACTCCAATACTTGCAACAACTGCTTTGCCACACAACACTCGTAACAACTGCTTTGCCACACAATACTTGCAACAACTACTTTGCCACACAATGCTTGCAACAACTGCTTTGCCACACAATACTTGCAACAACTTCTTTACCACACAACACTTGCAACAACTGCTTTGCCACACAACACTTGCAACAACTTCTTTACCACACGACACTTGCAACAACTGCTTTGCTACACAACACTCGCAACAACTGCTTTACCACACGACACTTGCAACAACTGCTTTACCACACGACACTCGCAACAACTGCTTTACCACACGACACTTGCAACAACTGCTTTACCACACGACACTTGCAACAACTGCTTTGCTACACAACACTCGCAACAACTGCTTTACCACACAATACTTGCGAGTAGTCGCACTAATTTATGTAAATATAACTTTGCAGTTGAAAGAAATCTAAACTTAATTTCACTATTACTCTGCACAGCTGACGTAGCACTCAACGCTCTGCGAGGTGGTGTTGTGACATGGAAGCATTGTAGCTCGTTGAAATCCAATTTGTATTGCGTGTTTAAAATGTGTTCATTAATATTATTTTCACTACGATTATTATTACTAACATTGCTACTACTAATGTTGTTAATAGTTTTAATATTCTTATTATTGTTAATATTGTCAGAATTAATCTCGTATAATAATGAATATATTTATTACTCCTATTACCTTTTTATTATGATTATTTTTATATAGGATGCAACAGAAACAGTCCCTGATTTCAACCAGGTAGAAGATGCAACTGTATTATAATAATCTTTGGCATTTATTATAGTATTATGAGAAGCAGAATTGTTTTCAGTTTCACATAGTATACAATAACGGTCCTCAATATGCGCTCCTTCAGTGACTCGACAAACATTGAGGCGATACTCCACTTCTAGCTCGACTCTCTGCAGTACATCTCGAAAATGTCTCTTTCTTTAATATAAATACATTCTTTTTCACACAAATCGTTGTACCGTTTCTGAATAGATTTCGGTGTAGATGGAATAATACGGTACTAGAATCTGAAGCACGTTGTACGATCACAACTCTTTTTTTCATGGCTAATTTCAGAACACAACAGCCTCATTGTTGTGAGGTGACGGCCATTTTAACTTTCCTCGCACTTCTGTGGTTTTTAGATCACAATGTCAAATCACTTGATAAAAAAAGGAACGTTTTTGGATTTTACAGAATCATTAATATATTTTAAATAGTTTTAGTACTATATGAATGTGAAACCATGGAGTGCTTTTGTGTGCATTTAGTCTTTTGAAATCGACCACAATTTTCACTTAATTTAGGCAATCGTCAATGTGAAATTCAGTAGACTATTTGTTGAAAAACTATCACAAGAGTGAAATATTACACTTACTTGCTTAGTATAGTTCATTGAAGTTATCATGAGGAGGCAGAGTATCACAACGGACCGAGAATATTGAGTGAGAAGAAAAAACGCTAGGCTTCGTATACCAGTCTGTTGCACGCCATGAGACACAAAGAAGCAGATCAAGAATCGAGGACAAATCAGGCCTAAAAATTACACAAAAAAATGCACTAACTAGCACAGTTGATTTTTCTGTGAGGAACTTAGGAAACTACCGATGTAAGTTTACCAGTTAATTCTCCAAGACTCACTGACGAGGACAGGCGGTGACAGTGGACTCACCATGGTTCACTGAGAAGAACTAAAGACTGTTAATGTCTTGCCAAGGAGCTCAAAGCCTCGTAGATCCTACGAAGGCTGATCCACTTCAGCGTACCCTAAGGAGGAATTATATTGCTAGAGCATTGGGGCTATAGGCAACATAATTCAGATCAAGACTTTTTCTCTCAAAATGAACCAAGAACATTGCCTTTGACCCATTAAAGAAGTGCTACTTTGAAGGAGATGCTATTTCACGATGAAGCGATTGAACAATTCGCAGTTCTAAGAAGCTTTCACTATTCAAGAAGCATCAGTATGCCCAAAAGTAGACTGAACAGTATTTGTAACGCTGGGATCTCATTAAAAATCAAGGACTAATGTCAATGCATCAGAAAATATAGGCTTTAGTTGTGTATGTAGTAAGCGATAAAATTGCTTGTGCATTCACAAATGTTTAATACTGTTAGTCAGTTCTTAAAATTTAATGCTCGAATGATTCCAAACTCTTTATATATTATTTAGAATTGAGCATTGGTGGGTGTAGAAATAATTTCGGTTATATTTCGGTTATATTTAAGGTTAGAATTTTTGGCTCAAAATTAACTTCATTTTTAAATGCAGCAACTTTTCACGGCCGTCCCGAGACTCTTCTGTAGTCCATTCGCTACCATTACTTCACACCACTGCAGTAGATGTGCATCCAAAAAAGTTCATCAGAGCTCATCTCTGGCGCAGATATTTCTGTAGGCGAAGCTTTTACAGCCTGTCCGTCATTCTGCACTTCAGGCTCTCAGCAATGTTTTCAAATGAATACGAAACGCTATGTAATGGAGCACGCAGCTTTATCTCCAGGCAACACGTTTTCTGACAATGAAACATCATGAGCTCAGTGTCTTTGTATTACTTAAAGGGGAAATACTCGAGCATGCATTTCTTTCAGAAAATATAGTATAATCGCATCTAAATGTGATATTTTCAGCAGCTCTATTTAATCTACTGAAGTAATGTATAAAGATTAGTTACCAAATATGAAGCTTAGTCTCTCTGCCACCCAAAAAAATAGAATATGGCAAAAGTAATGAGCTGATTGGTCTATTTTTGGGTTGCTGTTTAAGTCCAGTGCCGTCCAAAGTTAAGGTATCAATTACACACAGGCACCTTAATACCGAACCGGCACTTCAATGACGCACAAGCACTTCAGTCACGCACAAGCTCTTCTGTCACGTACACTCACTTCAATCACACACAGGAACTACGAGTAAAGAAGGACGGAAGAAGGAGGGGAAACAGTGATGCTCAGTCATATATTTTTACACAATTACCTGACTCGCAGTACACAATAGTTATAGGACTTCTGGTACGCCGTGACATTAAAAAATAGCATGAACTGAAACTAGAAATACATTTGCGATTGTGTTCATTCCTTATGCAAAATTCTTTGATACCGAGTTCATTTCCTTCATTTCCTATAGTTTTTGCATTGCCAATCATGAAAAAGCATTTAAAAAATGATACACAACTGAAATCTGCGACAAGCTGGCAATGCGCATAGACCCCAAAACAAGTACCTCTCTACCTAACACCGACTGTCCATGATATTTAGGCCATTAAAATCAGTGAACGCTCGACTGTTTGCATTTGAATATTGTTCAAAGGATATAATGTAATAGCCAATTAGAAAGCGATAATCAAAAGTGAGCTACAACATGCCTGTGTTGTGCCAACACTGACACCCGCCACACCAGAAGCAATTAGCACAGAGTATATTAATTAGATCGCTGACAGGAGAGTGCTTACTCGATACGCTACGGCACTAAAATCTTTCATAATTAATCACTTCGATGACGACATGCAGCACAAAATTATCTTGTGTTCCCAAGCGTGTGCGATCGAAAGTACGCATGGGCTACAGCAGAAATCAAAAATCCACAGGGAAGTTCTTCAAAAAGTAGTCTTATTTCATCACAGTGAAAATCGCTATCAAACAGAAGACAATTTGCAAACTATAGTGAGACATAAGAACACGCAATGCAGAGAGTAGGGCCCCGTAATACAGACAGATACTGTCTGTAATAGTTCATGTGCCCGTAATGCAGATAGTGTGGGACCGTAATGCAGAGAGTGTGGAACCGTAATGCAGCCAGTGTGAGCCCGCAATGTGGACTGTGTGGGCATGTAATACCGACAATGTGTGCCTGTAATACAGACAGCGTATTGCCGTAATGCTCACAGCGTATTGCCGTAATACAGACAGCGTATTGCCGTAATACAGACAGCGCATTGCCGTAATACAGACAGCGTGTGCCTATAATACAGACAGCGTGTGCCTGTAATACAGATAGTAGGGACCTGTAATGAGCGTAGCGTGGGAGGGGGG
>VCRD01000663.1:0-68603 GCA_006783055.1 Trinorchestia longiramus | reverse complement strand
TCTAGGGAAATTCTTACCCACATTCAATTTAAATCTTAAATCTCTGACTCGTAGGATTACAGAACATAAGATCCTAACAGCACATCATTGCAAGCTCCAAAGCAGGCAAATGAAACTGTTGCTATGAGAGCAATACTTCTTCCAAGTTTTATTTCGAAACCTTGTATCAAAAATATTCGGAATGCAGGGCCTGTACGTGACATCGACTTAGTATTAGGAAAAAATATATTATGTGCTACACTTTCAAATAAATGAAAATAACTTTCATTGCGCAATAATTGAATGAATAAATACATCTGGGCATAAAAGCGTTCAAAATTTGAAGCAACTACCGAGAGAATGGAACTGAAGCGACGTTGCCTCATTTCTGAAGCCTGCAGTTTACACAAGTTAAGCCTGAGGTCGAGGTATGACTTATATTTTGGAGCGGGCCAGCGGAAACGAAGCGATTTCCCAACCACTTCCTCCAGGCGTGATGTGGTTGCTGTTGGAGCAGAAAAGTGTGAAAGGCACCTGCAATCGATGCTCTGTTGTTTACATTCAAAAACTGTGACTATTAGTGTAGTGCAGCAGTCATCAACCACGACGAGAAGAACAAAGTTAACCGGAAATTGTTACCTCTTTTCGTTGTGAGAAATAATATTGAAATATCGCAGAAAAGGATGTCGTAGAACAAAGAGTAGTGTTCTCTTCTCACACGATACTGTATTTTTGAGAGATTGATTATCGAAGAAAAATGCTCGACAAACTGTAGGTGAAAAATAAAATTGAGCCTCTACATCTTTAGTATCATTCTGTTGAAGTTAATATACATAAAATCGATGGAAAGAAAAGATGAATGACTTAGAATAGGCGAAATATACAACTTCATATGAAGCCATGATATTCTGATGCAAGCCGAGTATAATAGTCAATGGAACGCGCCTCTAAAACTGCAGAATAATTAATTTAGAAAACTTGATTTCACAATAGTCAATTTACGCGTACAATAAAAACTATTATTTCAATTATTATCCATGGATCGTAGCTTTGCTCAAAATCTAGTCCACTGCATGACCAGCTAACAACGTGTAATTTCATAGAGTACTCCTTCCTACCACTGAAAAATTCACCTGATGACTCAAGAATGTCCAGACAAGAATCAATTACTTTTATTACAACTTCCAAGGACAGAATATTGTCAAGTCGCTGCACAAAAAGAGAATGCAGTGCGAACGTGAAGATACTTGTATAGAGTGAACGTGAAGAAGCAAGTGTATTGCGAACGTGAAGAAGCCTATGTTGTGCGAACGTGAAAAAAAAGAGTAGCGCGAACGTGAAAAAGAAAGTGTAGCGTAAACGTGAAAAATGAAGTGTAGCGTAAACGTGAAAAATGAAGTGTAGCGCGAACTTAAAAGAGAGTGTGTAGTGCAAACGTGAAAAATGGAGTATTGCGTGAACGTGAAAAATGAAGTGTAGCGCGAACGTAAAAGAGAGAGTATAGTGCGAACGTGAAAAATGGAGTATAGCGTGAACGTGAAGAAGCGCAAGTGACGTTTCAATCGATGAAGGCTTCACACAAGCTCAGTAATTATCAATATGGAGGGCCACTGCACCGTAGAAAGAGTTGTCATGTGAACAATTCTTGTAACAGGTTTTTGAACTCGCGGCTTACAGTGTTTTCAATGCAAATGAAAATGAAGATTAATGGGGATATTCTTTGAAAGCATTGTGCGCGATAACTTGATACAAAAATAGTAATCGTAAACAGTAAGAGCTAAACTTCCCTCATGATCACAAAGCAATCTAGAAATTTAGATCGGTACATCAGAATGAGTTCACTTGTTTTTTTTACAGACCATTAACAATGGTATAAGACTAAAATAATTGCCAAACGCTAAATAAAATTATGCGTCGTACTTGCAAGAATAATTTTATACGCAGTATGAATAAATATATGGATATTAAATAAATTGTCTTGAATCTTGTAAGAAACATTTAGCACGAGCTCGGTCCCTTTTTAGAATACATACTCGGGGAAAATCATTTCTCCATTCAAGCTCAAAAACAAAGTTAAATAAATGTTCCACACTAACATATAGTGCGACATGTATGAGTAAGAACGACAATGTGTAAATAAGACAAGAACAACAAAGAACTATAAAAGAGGGCATGCAAATTTTCTTATTATAGCAATCGATAAGTCTGATCTGTGAGTTCTTGAACGATTACAAAGCAAATGGCTGCTTCATGATCCTGTAAATGAATTTCCATTTCAGTGATGCTGACATCTGGCATAAAAAGTTTCTGTTAATATTTGTTGTTACAGAACCGGCTTTAGCGATGCTGATATCAGGCATAAAAAGTTAGCGCAAACCGAAATGAAGCTGCCAAGTCATGTGGACAGAAAGCTCAGAGTCGTAGTGCAAAAAACATGAATGCAGTTCATAATAGCAGGCAATTAAATCTCGCTCCACCATACCCGAGGATTTTCTCTTCGTGCTAAATTTTACTCACAAACAAAAATATCTTCTATTTTCTATAATTATATCAAAGTTCAACAAGCTCGAACAGTAAAAGTTTGTTCTATGTCTCTACTCTTTTTACTGTAGGAACACGCAAAAAAAGGCCTGCTACTGTGCAATAATCATTTGACTCTGAAATAATTTCTGAATATGAAATGGCAGTATTTCAATTCACAAAGGGTTATTATTTATTGGAAACTATACTTGACATAGCAAAAACTTCCCAAATATGCAAAAAAGTGATGAACCAGGCGCATGATAAATAAGGGATGTATTCTATTTAAGCATTTAAGAGTAAGACAAAAATATTCGGCACTGGGGATTGAGATTTTTTGCTTTGATAAACGATTCAGCAAAGGGTGAATTATTTTATTCAGGGTTCATTAGGAAAGTTTTAATTCACAGCAAAGGAAACAAGTTTTTACCGCAATTAGCAAACTTTATCTGATACAGCACAATGTCAATAATTTTGGAACATTAGAATTGCTCATATTACTTTGTGTTTCCCCTTACAGTATACAAATAAGGTAATAGACTATATACCTTTTCAACGTATGTACAAACATCCCAAGAGTCGGAAGAAGTAGTTTTCCAACAGCCTCTTCAAAAGCTATAAATTGATATGCACAATAAAATTTAGACTCTTTAAGAAAACAAATTTTGGACTGCGCCCTGCCATGGTGAGCCTATTTAATTCAGTAGTGAAATTAATCAAAGCTTATTTGTCATTACGACCTCGTGGGAGCAGTCAAAAGCTATAAAAAGTCTTCAAATTAGGTTATGAGAAGAGGTTTCATCTCCAAACCTCTTTGAGAAACCAACCTTTTTCAAAAGATTGTACCATTTTTACCTGCAGTGTTATCACCAAAAGGTGAACAAAATAAATTGTTATTTTATAATCTTACACGCAAGTGATATCACAATGGGAAGTAGCGAAACTTTGAACACGCAACACGTCTTTGGTTCATTTTTTGAAATTTCGTTTTGATTTATATTACTGAACCTCAAAACGAAGAGTTCAAGTAATACAGAACTGCTGGAATCTGTGTATTGTACAGTGAAGTGCTTTGATTGAAAGCGAAGGATAATAATAATGAACTTCTGAACTTATTTTCAATATAAAATAAGAAATCTAGAAGAACTCTTTTAGAATTAACACTATTTTAAAAATATTCATGTTCTTACCACTGTTTTGGATGCTCAAAGAAACTCATACCAAATAGTTTCGGTACATTATTTTCCTCCACCGCACTGAGGCAATATATCTTTAAGGTGCAAGCGTCATACTCCAAAAACCCTTGCTCGCACGCTGAACCATTTTGAAGAATTGTACAAAAACTGAGCTCTCTGGAAAGAAATACGTTATTGAAGCCTCAGGCGGCTGTCAGTCCTTCTAGTATAATGAAGAAATTAAAATATTTAAGCAGCCGCTGCAGTGGCTTTCGTTAGTGAGTATTTGCTGCATTTGTACATTGAGATTTTCATTGTTGTGCACTGATTATTTCCTTATCTGATAATTTTATGCCCGAAGTTTTGCATGAATTATGTCCTCCACGGGTCCTTTTCTCGCTAATTACTTGGTGCTGGAACACGTCGTACGTGAAACTGCAGAACAACTGAACTGTTGTGAATAAAATGTACGCACTTAATCTCATTCAAACAAAACATAAAATAGAAACAGGGATACAGAAACAGAAGTTTCGCCCTAACTGAAGTATACAGTATTTACACGAGCCAGCGGAATAAACACACGGGAAGATCATAACATTAGGCCCTTTGTGTAATTTACAAACATTACTCATTAATGTATTTTTGCTGAACTATCAAGTGATCAAGCACGCTGTTGCATGTCATGAACGACAAAAGGAAGCATTAGATTTCAGGGAACTCATCGAATGGAATACTTGTTTTATATCTGACAAGGTATTGTTTGTTCAATAAATTAGTCCATTCAAGAGCTTTTTATTCTAAAAAATTAATTTCTTTTAAGTTTTTTGTGCCATCAAGGCCATGTACAAGTTTTAGTTTGTAGAATTGAACCCTAATGAGATTAGAATAGAATAGAATGAGGCTATAGGAACGAACCTTCTGGCCCATTCTTGGGACGGATAATTACTTCGACAATTATTCGATTGTTTACCCAAGTCCCATGCCGTATTTCTAGCCGCGTCAACCATGTCGGCAGCGGGATTAGAACCCGGGTCTTTCCGCTCGCAAGCAGATTCGCTCACCAGTCGACCACCAGTCGACCAAGCAGCATTATAAAATGAACCAGATTGGTTTCTCAGCGTTTTCAAGTTTTATGCTTTAAAACGACTGTTTGATGAACTCATTTGGTTCTAGGATGTATAAAACTTACATTTTCTGGAAGACATTTTATTTCAGCTCCCAAAGTGAAGCAGACATGTTTGACAGCAACGAATTTATTAGATTGATTTATTCAGAAGTTACTGCATTTTACTGACACATTGATAATGACCCTTCAGTGATGTTCGATTCTGTGGGACCCGTTTTCATTTTTATTGCTAGCATTTTTACTGTTTATACTGCTTGTAATTGGGATAAAGTAAACATCTATTGTGTATTTTAGCATAAAAGTGTTTGATTGCGGGGCATTAGAAACAGCAAAATGCAACGGTCCACCAGACCGACAAACACTGGCTGAGTAACAACAATATGAACACCACACAAGGGTTAATATAGTACTCTAATGATGAAGTTTAACAGTATTCTTAGATACTACTAGACAGACTTGTGCTACTTGAAAATTGTAGCTAACTTTATAATTGTGATGAATGTATAAGAACACGTATTGTTGTAAAATCCATTTTATATTTTTGGTTGTGTATTTCAAGGAAATTTAGGTTATCGAAATTCATTTTTTTCTCAGAATATTCGTTCATAATCGATACTCATTTCAGTTATTCAAGAGTTAATTGAAGGGTGGACAGCACTAGTGGACTACTTGCATTTTTTCCCACGGGAAAAAATGCAAGTAGTCCACTAGTGATGTCCACCCTTCATATAGTAAACTAATGGATTGTAATCGCCTCTGTCAGCGCTGTGTTAGCGACAGCACGGGAGTGGACTACTTGCATTTTTTCCCGTGGAAAATATATTATATTTACCACGGGAAAAAATGCAAGTAGTCCACTAGTGCTGTCCACCCTTCAATTGTGAATTCACACCTACCAAACAAAGAAAATCTTTCAGATTTCGTTTCCTTCCGGGTGCTCGATTCACCTGAGAACTGATGACGTTATCCTTGATGGAGATACGACGTGCAAAAATGCAATGTACATGTGCATTAAAACGTGTCATTTGTATTCTAACCCAGAATAGGCACATTGCTATTTCAATCACACCCGATAGCCCTGATACCACGTAAATGTCAGCTACGGTCCTTGACTAGCAGCAGTAAATCTTGAGAGGTACATGAGCCCTCAAATAGATCTGGCCTTGCACCTCATAACTAGACACGCCGTACAGAAGCGTCAGGGCACAAGCAGAACATGGCGCACACCTTACAAGCTTCAAGGCTGGTTTGCTGTGCTCAGCTCGTCGTTCCAGGGCATTCATAAGGAATGTTGGACGCATGCGAATGCGCCAGGCAGCCGAAAAGTTAGCCAAGCGTCTCGGTATTTGTGCATGCTGCAAAAGCCAAGTCGTGCCGTCCTGGGTGCTCTATAGCACGCCAAGAAGTTCTCCTGCTCTCAATCATGTCCCATTTTCTTGCATCGCTAACGCAAAGCTGCGAAAAATGCTCCTCATAGTGAGGCAGAAGGTATTAATAATGAGAAACCTAGTGAAATCAACATGTACTGCTTGAGGACGATGGGTTTACGTAGATATACGCTGCAATGATTTTCAATGGAAGTTGATAGGATGTGAATTGGGAGTTACATTTAAGAGTTGGATATACATTTAGGCCTCGCAAGTTTATTGACTCATTCTATAATAGTACTAATCCGCTGCAGTATAATAAAACAACACTGCTTCAACAAAATACTGGAATTCTACCACAGTAAAATATTATACGTACTTTAAAATCAACCAAACAGTGCAACTGTGAGCCAAATACAATACAAGTGTGAAAAATCAATGGAATTTGGCTTACCACATTTATTTCCAAACGAAGTAATAGTCATGTTAATTTGTTACTTTGTACGAAAATTTGCAAGCAAAAGACTCGGCAGTCAGTCGTAACTACAGCAGCAAGCACCTTCTAATGATTTTGCGTCTGTCAAAACTTCTTTCGTTAATACTGAACGCGAAAACATTTCGAGAAAAGAAACGCTTAAAATTTCTTTTTTGAGGGCCGGCTATTCGCTGCGGCACTCGGCATCTCAAGGAGAACTCTAGAATTTCTTGAGTCCTTAGCAGGAGGTCCATTATACCAAGACTAAGAATTTATGGAATTTCTTGGCGTGGTGTGTAGCCGGCGGCCTGGTCATCCGAGCCCTCTAGTAAAACAAATACGCCATCGTTTGAGTGGCTTGTGAACAGCTCTCTAATGTGACGCAAAGTGCAGACACATCGTGAGCTTCTGGACACTCGCATCATTGCCTAGAAATACAAGCCATACTTCAGGCATATGAGTGGACATGTTAAAGCTCTATATGTAATGTGTCGCCTTTACGAGCTTCATTATCACCTTGAAATGCAACACATGGTTCAGACATATGAATGGACATGTGAAAAGCTTTCCAATATGATGTAGAGTGCGGGCACAAAGCAAGCTTCTGGACGCCTGGCATATTTTCTTAGAAATAAGTGAGACAATTCGTGCATATGAGAGCGGATATTCAATGAGCCAAGAATTGTGAATGCAATGCAATTGTTCCAGTATTTTTCATTGCACTAAATAAGTGGAGGTGAACGGTGTGAACAGTCATAAGAATAGCCCTGGAAGGTGATAACAGCCACAAATATTAAGAACCTAAAAGAAACCTTTCAATATGGTCATTCAACAAAAACACGCTAACAAACGACTCGAGTTGACAAAGTTTGTAGAATTAAGAAGCTGATCTGATACATGACGAGCAATGTGTTCTAAAGACCAGCGAAGTTGAATAGATCGTTCAAGATTCTCTAAAGATAAAAATATTAATGAATCTCTTTATGTATAGCGTTAACAGATACGGTTGCTTGACTTAGAATATCCAATGATGAGATTACAAGACATAACCCGAAGGAATCCTGTAAATTTGATGTACTGTTACTGGGAAACTTGAAACTTTTCTTTAAGAAGAAACGTAGTCTTTATTGTACTAAATAGGATTGTGTGAAACAGAGCTTCTCTACAGTCCTTCAATAAATGTCCATAGTCGCTTAACCCTGCGAGTTCTTAACTCCCACGTCATCGTTTGCTATTGTAATGTAATAAAATACATTGCAAGTTGGAACACATAACGCATGGACTAGCCAATAGCACTCTGCTAGTCTCACTCGTATCACCAATCAAAAACTTATAATAGTGAATTAAAACTATACATTGATACAAAATTTCTCAAATATCATAGTCTTTATTATGGCTGCACATATTTTTACGATTAAACTCTGTGAACTTTATACGGGACTTTATTATTTGGCTTCAATAACCACTGCTTTGTTTTAAATAAAATGCATATCGATATGGAGATTTCTAGCTTAGAAACTAAGCAAATAGTTTATAGCTTATATATGTATTAATCTGTTAAAATACAGCACTGAAAATAGAATATAAGTTCCTAAGCGAAGAAAAATGAGAAACACCCTGTATTCCAGTGGTTAAATATCCTGGAATGAAAAAACTAGATTTTAAACGTGGTTTGTGCAAAGTTCCTCAAAATCAACAGACGTGTAGATCACGACCAAGACAAGCATTGAGATGCACGGGATGCAGAAGACGTGATCTGTAACAGGCAGACTAGAGCTAGTGATGATAGATGGCTATGGTCGGGTCTAACAAGAAGCTCAGTTATTAAGTAATTTATATGTTAATTGATAAAAATTGAGCTTTGGGAGGAATACATCTCATTCGAAACTGTAGTTTCAAATTGTTGAACGTTGTGTCGCATATTTCCAATCACTGTTTGCAGAAATGTATATTGCCGTAATACTATTATCCGTAGCAATAACACCACTGGAGGTGCTGCTTCCAATTTCATGTAATGTCTATACACGTAATCATCTGAAAGTGGTTTCTGATTAGTTTCATTTTACACCACGAGTTTATAAAATGATTTTCATGCTTGCAAAGCTTAAAAATGATTAAGTATTTTTGATAAAAAAATATGAAAAATAACGACGGTAACGAACCAGTAATATGTGCTTCTATATTTAGCACTGAAAATTATTCAGTACTCAAATACAAAAATCTTATATTCTCCATGGACCAGAAACGAATTACTAGAATTTACAACGAGCTTTTTTTTCATGATAAACGAACTGCAAGATTTTATATTTTCTATCACTAGAGCTGATCTAAAATTTTAGGCAGTTTTTATTAGAAAATTGCACAATTCGATCCAAGAGAATTATTACTGACGAAGAAGAAGCTGCTCGTTAAGACGTATGATATACAATTTTACGAAAGTGTAGAATTCGAATATATAATTTTTTACGTCATACTTATGTGTAATGAGGGGTGATTTAAAAAACTAATGCTTTCATTTAGCCAATGACTGTTATACTCCCTCGTTTTGTAATTTTTTTTATTTTAAACATAAGATATTGTGTGGATTTTAATGCACTTTTCTAGATATTTAGATGTCCTGTTTTGCATCGAGCTAAATCAGCTGAAAAAATTGCAACAGTCATCTTCATTAGCGGGTGTATTTGTATTCCCTATTTTTATTGCTAATTTTAGCAAATGGAGTTCAGACATGTTTCAATCGAATAATACGTTTCAACTTGTAATTGCGGCTCAAGCATAGCAAAGGATTATAAATGAAAGGCAAAATTAGAAAACGCTACTACAGCACTTAAAAAGTAAGAATAGAACGCATTTAGTACGAGACATCATAATTAGAATAGAATAGAATAGAATGAGGCTATAGGAACGAACCTTCTGGCCCATTCTTGGGTCGGATAATTATTTCGATAATTATTCGGTTGTTTTACCCAAGTCCCATGCCGTATTTCTAGCCGCATCAACCATGTCGGCAGCGGGATTCGAACCCGGGTCTTCCCGCTCGAAAGCAGACTCGCTCACCAGTCGACCAAGCTGGTGATTGCAATTGTCTAATAATGATAAATAGTTAAGAGTTACAACTTTTTCATTCCTTTCAAGTAAATTGAAAAACTAAATGTCAAGAACACTGAATTAAAATGAACCTTTTCTAAAATCTTTTTTTGGCGTGTAAATAATTCATATTTAATCAGCTTAATAGCTAGCAGCCACTAGAGTTTTACCATCAAATATTAATACATTTAGTACATTTAAGCTTTCAAAAATATGTGCAAAACGTTAAACGAGAGTAACAATCCCAAAATACGTTTGCTCCAATGAACATTTTCATTATCGCTGCAAGCAATTATATTTCGAAAGAAAATGAGCTCAACTTGCAATACGTGTAATGTTTATTTTCAAGCTATTTATGGTATGAGCAAGTTAGTAGCGACCAACCTTCAATAAATCTAAACACCAAACAACTATCACATAACAGAAAAATGTGTGGATGCAATATTCTTCAGCCACTGTCGTCCACGAAGCCCACGCAGAACATCATTATCTTGGAAAGATCTCTTCGAAATATCTCGAGGGCGTTTTGTCTGGAGAGCGCAATAACTGTTTCACGTATTTCTTGGAACGCATCCGTTCACGGCGCATTAATTTCTGTAGTGTGATAGCGGTGTTGCCATTTTGTCGTCGCATCTCGGCCACCGCAGCGGCACGAAACATTCCCCAGAGCCCGTAACAGAAGTTTAAAGAATGACATCGCGTGGCTTACCTCAAGAACTTACAAAAGACGAAATCATTTGACGTACGTCAACGAGAGACTGCAAATTTAGAAAGCATTACAATTTTCATAGTAATGTGTATAATTGCATTGCATACGCACAAATTTGCTGAATCGCGAGAACAACGTCAGTGAATTTCGAGCGTTAATTAGATGATGATTGATTTTTGTGAGTTAATTTTCTAAATATAGAGTAGAAATTGCTTGATGATGAGCCCACGTTCCGTGTTAATCTGAATGACAGAGTTCATACAGTTTTCCTGAAATTATGTACGACAAAGTACGATCAATAGAGGATCAATGAACTGTGCGATTTATAAGTGGAACGTAGTAAGGAACAATAAGCATGTGTCTACATTGTGTATATTTTGTCTCGCATTTAGCAGCGATCTTCGAAATTCTCTAACAACTCGACGACAAATGCAGTGACGTCACGTGTTAAAATTAATGCTCCAGAACAATGAAGAATTTAATGTTGTAGAACTCAAGATAGCCACTAAATTCGTTTCCATCAGAACACAGTAAAATTTAGAAGTTACAAATACACAAAGCGATTATTGAAATTACTTACAGATAAATGGGAAGTCAAAAAATGCTTCAGAGATTTATGGTATAGTTTTGCACTCATCAAAAAGAAAAAATTTTATACCCATTCAGCTAAAAAATTAGGTATTCATATTTGAAAACATACGTGTAACAACATTAGTCGAATCAAAATACAGAAGATCATTTCAGTTGAAGGGCAATAGAATCCAGAGAACAAATTGAATATGATTCAATTAAGATGCTAAGGAATCGAGGTAGATAATCGAAAATTATCCAGGTAGAACTCAACCGAGTCTAGAGAACATACGAAGATAAGCCAGGGAAAAACTGCGCAGTTTATAAAGAACTTCCAAGCTGGTCGAACGGAAACAGAGAGCCTGGAAGCAATAGATAAGCATCCAGTGGAAGCTAGTAATCCTGAAGACTCTCGATGTGCACCTAAAGGAAGCCTAGAGAACGCGGGATAGCAAGCTGGTATCGGCTGCCTATAGTTTAAGGCGCACCCACTGTAGGTCGATACTATTGTGCTCGTGCTGTGCCATTAATACAGCCCAACACCCTCGTTATCTGTCCCACCATTGTCCGCAGAAAAGCTTCGATGGCTCGCCTCCTGTGTTATTCGTATCGGAGTCAGGGCGGCCCAATATTATAGATCTTTCTTATATGATCGGAGAAATGATCACAGGCCTAGAATGGCACTTCCCAGGGAATTAAACAAGTCATAGTGACAAGTTAATCGCATAAGCAGCAACGGGATGACCTATGATGATCTCTCTTCGATTCAGTGAAAGTATTTAAGGTCATGAAATTAGATAAGGCGATGACAAAATGCGTCAGTGATAAGAACACGGCTGCAGCCATAATGCTGATAACAAAATGTACTGAAAAGGTAAGGGAAATCAAGTTGTGTTTGTAGTCCCAATATTTATTTAATAATTTTAATAACAAAACATCTCGTGCAGAAAATTTTAATCGAACGATGAAATAACACTTAACAATATCAGTTATCAAATATTCAAAAATTTCGTTCACTACGCAAAAACTGTCACTAAGCATCCAATCGAAGCCTCATATGCAAATCAATTTTTCCAACTTGTGTTCAATAAAACTTTCCGCTACAGAACACAAAAGTCGAAGAATCTTCAGAAGATTACATTCAGATCACTTCTCATCCAACGGGAGAGCAAATTATATCCGAGGAAAGAGCTTATTTTACACAAGATCCTTTTTTCATAACGGACGCTTAGGTAATGGATGTAAAGAGGGACGCTTGACAGCTAGTACAGTCGAACAGGTTACTAGACGCTGGCCGTTCTCAGCATTCGTTGGGAACCTTAGTTCATGTTCATGCCTTAGTCGACAGCAAAAACTCTGGTTCATTCACTTGAATGTCTATACAGCTCGTTCTTTTCATTACTGCATCAAAATTCTTTCGAACAAGTTTACCTCTTCTTAATATGCAATAATTGAATAAATCAAAACTGTCATCACCTGCAAGTGATGACACCATGCTTTGATATTACTACAGCGCCAGAGGCGGTTGAAGTACCCAAGATTACGCTCTTCTCAGACTGTAAGTTTGTAAGTCGCCAAATATGTTCGTTGCAGATTTAGAGTTAGCTTCGCAGCGTGCAAACACACCGAGTTGTAACGAAAGTTCTGTCCATTTTTGAGTTACAATTTTAGGGCATCATTACATAAATGTAACTAATAAATGGCATATACAGTATGTGTGAGTTGCCATCTGAATCACCAAAATAACATTTTTTATCTCAGTTTTTTTTAAATCATGATAATAAATAACTATTGTTGATCCAAATGTAGACTCCAAGTAAAGAACGTATTACACATTTTATTGAATGAATTTCAGAAGGGCAATACAGCAATTTCAGCATCAAGATCCCTCGAAGACACTTATGAAAAGGATGTGGTGAATGAAAAGATTTGTAGAAAATGTTTTTCACGTTTTAAGAAGGATGACTTTAGTCTTAACGAAAAGAACCAAGAAAAGAACGCTTCAGAGAATTTAATGATGAGGAATTGCAGGCTGTCATTGATGAAATCCGTACCAGTACAACTAGATAACTGAGCAAGGAGTTTAGGTCTTATCGTTTCACGACATATGGTCATACAACTCACATTAAACTCACATTGGTCAAATTGGGAAAATACTTCACGAACGTAGATGAAAAGAAATTTTCAATGTAGACAGAACACCAAATTCGCCACATATTTCTGTGGAAATAAGAACCCAAACGGGCCTGCAATGGAGAAACCCTTGAACGTTTCTTTGAATGAGAATTCTCAATGGTGTATGGTGGTCCGACACTGTCCGCCCACACTCTGTCGGTCGGCCGTCTTCCTTCCAGAGGAAGAACCATATCTCACATCACCAAGGTCTAGGTTTATGATTTAAATTGTTTTACTTCTCGTTTTAATTATTTTGCAACTAAATTCCCATGCACACTTTCTTAATAAAAATAAATCAACTTGGTTTCCTGTTTTCTCATTACCGGCTATACGATTTTTCCATTATCTGTGTGATATGACAGAATTTATGAAAAAAAATTTAATGATTTTAACCCACGTACCTTTTCATGAGAGTGAAATTGCGCTTCATTTTCTTAAGTGTGAAGAAAATATTGATTAATGACAAGAGAAGATCAAAAGGTATTAAAAGAAGCCATACTAATACGACTTACCAGCCGACAATGGTGTTCTCTCGCTGTTTCATGTTTTCTTTTTACCTTTTTAATTCTTTTAACGAACTAATAACGATGGTAGTCATTAAAAGGCATAAAACTTCTGAAAGATCAGTATCTGGAAGACAAAAATCTGTACGCAAATCCATTGTGACCACAAAATAACATTTCCATTTTGCTGATTGATCTTGTATCAATCCCATCAGTACTCTGCCATTGTACGTGTTTTTCTTGAATTCAATAATTGACGTTACAAGAACTGTAAATTGTCCCAGAGGGGTGCGAGAACTGCAACATTTTGGTGGCGAATGAAATGCCATTGATTGTGCATTACACCGTAATTCGCTCAGTTAGTCGTGGTAATTGGCGAGGAATGGTATTCACCGCTCGCTTTCCGCTGAGCTAATTGTGCCAAGGCTTCTTTTGGTCACTAATTGGTTCATTGATGTCCACGCAGCACCGACCATCTCGCTGTTTTAGCGACTTTCAGGTGGAGAGGATCTTGGCCGCCTTCGAGGGTAGCGTTAGCGTGATCCGAGACTTTTGTAGCTTCATTCAATTTTGTTGACAAAAGTTAATGAACAAACTGTGAGAACACGGTTTTCAATTTAGATTTTCAAGTAAAATAAATGTGCACGTGTCATTCTCCCCTGAGGAAGATCGTAATATGATTAATATGATCTTTAGATAAAATTAATACAGAATGTTGGGTCATATCTTTGCTCCAGTATTAGATATTTTTCCAACCTATATCGGGTTGCCAATTAGAATACACGTTCACTGCATCGGCTTAATCATGAACATGATTCTAGATTTTTGTTGCTTAACCATTAACAACGGAAAATGCACCTCAACAAAGTCTGAGGGAAATAATGTATCAAAGATGAAACGAAAAATTGGTCAAAGGCTATCATCTAAAGCAGTAAAAAGTGATGAAAATTCTAGCTTTTCCTCTCTGCTCAATTTACATGTACACTATTGTTGGAGCATGACTACTCTTGAAGATTTTCAAAAGTAGAAGGCAAATTTTTAAAAATTACATTGTTACTTTTTCAATCTACGCAGGTTCTTGTATGAAATATTAGCTTGAAAATTTACATCCAAAGTAAATTAAAACTAAGAAAAAGCCTTCTTTACTTGTGATAGTCAAAATATAAAATATAAACTATTTCTCGTAATCCCTTCCCACGTAATGAAATTATTCAAGAAACTAAAACCATAAGTAACATTTTAGGAACAAAGTTAAAACAAACATCTCGAATTTGGTCATTTCACATGTAATAATTCAATTGGTTTGCTATCAAGAACCGAAACTCAACTCTTGTACCATTTTGTGTTTGGGAACTCAAGCAATTTCTCACGATATTATTATTGTGACTAACGGTGATGATGCAAATGAAATTATATTCCTGTCAGACAAAAATCAAATTAAATAATTGAGAATAAAATTAAATATGGAGATTATTGCTGCAGGGTCCAACAAATTCATTTTCAGTTTATTGAACACCATGAATTTTCTCCTTCAATATGACTCTGACGTTTCTAATTAAACTGCTGCAGGGAAATTTCATCATAAATATTAGGGTAGTCAAAAATCCGTTCGCTTTTTGACGATGTCAAACTTCGTTAAAAAGCCGAACGAACTTTTTGGCTATCCCACTTCTTATCTCAATGCACGGAAAATGGATTCCGTCATGCTAACTTAGATTTTTACTCATGCTAGCAGAAGGTTTTAATCATGCTAACATAGCGTTTTAGCTATGCTGACATATTGTTTAAATTGTGCTGACATGGGATTTTCATCATGCTAACATGGAGTCTTATTCGCATAGGGGAGATTTAATCATGCTAACATGAAGTTTTTTTTCATGCTAACATAGGTTTTAAAAACTCACTCCTCTGAAAACTAACTTTCAGAGTATCAGTTTGGATTAATTATTATAATTATCCGTCTTTGCTCATAGTTACACAAACACAATACTGAAGAAAAAACAATTCGCGAAGTTTTTACATCGTAATACAAAGTAATGTCTTTAGGAGATTCATTAACTTGAGCGAAATAGACGATACATTCACTAGTTAGAAATCATTATTTCAATAAAAAATGCATTTTCCACTTCTAATATTTTTTTAAACTAAAAGTTTTAGAGCAGTAGTAATCATTTTCAGTCTTGCTCGTATTAAGGAATTAAAATAAATTTAAATTTTTACAGTTCAGAAGGAAGCTTAACTGAGAATATAGAGAATTATCAACAATATTTTTTACTCAACTAATTGCGAGTATTCTCGGAAGTACGTCGTTAATATTCAAAAATTTCCCCTGAATTAGCTAAAAGAAAACCACCTGAATGGAGTATTTTTATAATCTCAAATTAATCGCAGCAGCTTAACTGGCAATGTAACCTGTGATACTCCGTATTGAGGACCATGCATGCAAATATTTTCTGTGTGGATTGAATCAGATTCGTGGAACTATAACTAGTGCTGGGAACACAACACTACCACAGATTAACTAAAAGCAAGGTAAGCACCAGTAGAAATTTCTAGCATGTGTATCAGGGATACAGCTTTCTTAACACTAGAAAGA
This sequence comes from Trinorchestia longiramus, assembly GCA_006783055.1. NCBI lineage: Eukaryota > Metazoa > Arthropoda > Malacostraca > Amphipoda > Talitridae > Trinorchestia > Trinorchestia longiramus. The sequence goes on along the minus strand of VCRD01000663.1, from coordinate 52,321 downwards.
CTGCAGTGTAAGAGCAAAGACATCCATTTTAATGGATGACCACTGTCTCTCACTGGTACCTGCAAGACTATTTGCCTCTATCACGCACCGGTACTGACACCTGTACCTACAAATTATTTGAATAAGCAGGATCAACTTTTATCTTCAACTGGCTGATTCAAGAAAAATTCCTTTCTCATACTGATGCCCTCAATAAAAATCCAAAACTATTGATGGAACCACAATAAAATCCTGCATCTACTTTGTTGGCAATATTAGTAAGACTATGTAAGTACATGTAATAATGACCATTTCGTCTAGAGCTGATTTCCGAAGTTAGAATGTAATTATTTAGTTTGCACCAGCCATAAAAATCTATGTTCATTAGCTACGTGCAACAAAAATCTCCGTTTTCTGAAACCTCCAATGGAAACCTCAATACCTAGTTAGTACCTACTGTAAAAATCTCGTTTTACAGTAGGTGGAACGCTAAGTAAGCAACAGTTTTTTGTTTCCACGGAACTGAAACTGTCTTCTTTGTACTCGCAACAAAAGCTCTTGTCACCTGCTAACAACTACAATAACAAACGAGGCAAAAACATTTCCTCGTAAATCTGATACTCCACGTCAATAGGCTAATGCCTCCACACGCTCATACGTTGGCTTATGTTCAAGCACTGCAAGAAATTCTCAGTTCGTGGCATTAACACAAATGCTGCATTATTGAACGAATACGCCCTCAAACAGCAACGTCCCGGCATTGAAAGTCGATTGACAATCAATGGTATTAAATTGTCTCGAAAGAGCAATAATGTGATGAAAATAGCTGATACACGAACAATTTGAGATCCAGTAATGATTTTGTTTATTGAGGCATTATAACGCCACAACTGTTTAATCCATTCTCTACAGGACATTGCGAATGGAAATTAAATGGATCACTAGTGTAAGAAAGCTGCTAGATTTATAAGACGGTCAGTCTGTCTGGTCAAGTGTTAATAACATAACATGTAAGTTTTGACAGCTTGATTGGGATCATCAATTGGATCGAAGAGATCCACTGTACAAATCGGGTATTATGCCAAACAGAATTCATAGCTGCCAGGCATTTCACCTTTCAAGTAGCGTACTCGACAGCAATCTTATCTGTAATATTTCACGTTTTTCAAGGCCCATACTATGCAACTTATTTTTGGATGCAGTACATGTAAACTATCATACCGGAAATAACTCGTGCCTGTCTGAGGTATCACGCCTGACATATTAGGGGTACCGGAAAGTCCTGTCCTCTTTTGCTTCCTTTTCGTTTCTTTAACTTTGAGTTACTGGAGGAGCAAGGAGAAACTGTGACTACAGGCCTTTACTGTCCACAGTTCAAACGTCTAAATGCATCGCTGCGTAAAAATGTTCTGCTCTAGTGAACAGGAAAGGAGTCATTTTGCAACGCGATAACGCTAGACTCCATTCTGCTAAATAAACTCAAGAAAAACTAAAGTCCTTAGGTTGGGAAGTTCTTCCTCACCCACCATACTCACCAGACCTTACTCCATCAGATTTACACTCATTTCGTTCTTTACAGCATTTCATCAGCGGAAAAAGAATCACAAATATTCACGAGGTTGAAGCGGAGTTTAATTTCTTCATTTCTTCAAAAGACGTTGATTTTTCTGAAAGGTGGATTAAAAAGCTCCCATGTAGATGGACAAACACTATATCTAATGATGGTAACTATTTTGTTGAACAATAAATATTTTTCAGTAATATTTTCTTCAATTATTATTCCGAACAAAAATCAGGACAACTTTCCGGTACCCCTAATAATAATCTTACTCGCCAAGCATCTTTCCTTGCAAGGTCTCAAGCTATCCAATCATCTAACTTGTTACGCATAGTATGACGCTTATTAAGCCTCATATTTGAAAGGCATTATACCAAGAGTACCCTAACATGTACAGAGCAGCCTTCTAAAAAAATATATTAATATCCTCAACGTTGGAATGACAGCCTTTCCAATTAGATTCACTTAGTCGAACTTGAATTTTATACGTCCACTCATACACAGCGATGCGAAAATTTAAACGCAGCTTAACATCCATGGCATAAGTCAATTCGTATTGGAATTTCGACCGACTGAAATTGAGTGGTTGGATTGTGACGACATAAGTTAAGACTGCATAAAAAGTTCAGATCGTCCCATGTCAGCATTGAGCACGTAAACCGCTTAGTGAGGGTGAGCTCGAGGCAGATCGCTTGTTGTCAAATCCCATTCGACTGTATTTTTTGTTTTTTTTTAATAAAAAATAAAATCATAAAAGGATACAACAAATGTAAAAAATCCAATATTCTAGGACAACCTGTCGAAATTCTGTGAAGGAATTAAGTCAATGAAGCAATGCGGTTTATTTCATTTTTAAATCCCTGTGAAGTATGTATCAGTTAGTTCAAGACTGCAGTTTTTAACCATACAGTTGAAACTGAATAGTTGTTGTCCTTAGAGCTTCAAACTATGTAAAATTGTCGTCTGACTCCAATAAGGAAGAGGAACGCTTTTTGTCAGTTTTTATAAAAAAAGGAATCATATCGCGCTCGTGTTTGTTAAACAGATACAACAACTAGAAAATCTGTTTCACACTAGTTTACTTGCAACATCAATTCAATGGAATCATTTATTTGAAAATATAATAAATACCGTGTTAGAGCTGCTCTGGTTTTTTAAAACTTTGAGCTAACTTCGCTGGTTACGAGTATAAGATAATCAATTTAGGAAGAAAATGAAAGAAAGACTCATTTAGACTAGCGCTTTCATCATGTTCCGTAAAACAATGACAAATATCCAAGCATTACATGTTCGTAATAAATAGATGAATAACCAATACTCTTTGCCAAGTTCCTTGAAATAAAAATAGCAAATATGTTCCTTCCGCAGAAGAAGAGTGAATTTATTAATTTTTTTAGCCATGTAGACTTCGCAATGCAAATGAAAAATGTGGAAAAATGTTGCATGCTTTCCAATGAACCAGTTAAGTAAGAACTGAAGTTGGTCGATTTCCAGTCCCGAGCATAACGACATAAATTTACCAGCTTTCGCAGAAAATATCGACTGAAGCTGCTGGCCAGAACAAGCCAACTTTCGGGTCATAGATAAGCCGGAGAACAAGCTTCTGGCGAACCGCAGAGCTCAACCGGCTGGCGAACGAAGGTACTTGCGCAAAACTAAAAGCATTCTAGTACTATCGTGTTGTAGGATGAGGTAATGAAGTCTTGTCCATGACATAACTTACTACCTGCGCTATACTGCTTACTCAGTGGTGGAGTCGCAAAAGAGAGCTAAGGCGTTTCACCAGTACCAATTCAAGCGTCTCTGGTGTTCATTCTAGCGAGAGTGACAGAATCTTTGGGTAATTTGGAAACGCATGGTGAACATGCAATGGACGATTTAAGTGATCAAATCACTCTTTCTCTGTTATTATTGCTTCAATGGTTAATCTGAAAATGAACACTAGCAAAGAATATAATGAGAACCTGATCATTGCTTGCGTAAATAACGTAATTGTGTCGACGAATTAATGAACGTGTAACAATTCAACTGATATTAATACCAGGTAGAGCAAAGCGGGCGTACGCAAAGCAAAGTTCATGTCAGATTCATGTTCATGCAAGGTCGTGCTCCTCGTTTCCTTTTGTCATTATTAGAGACACTAGCAAGCCTCCAGCCAGTAAGGATGAGAATCAGCGTTGTTCACTATCTTTATTATCTAGAAATAAAAATTGTAACTTCCAAGTCACCCTAAACGTAACTGAAACAATCCGGTTCACTACCGTCAACACAATCCCGGTGTTGTCAGAGGAACATCTCCATAATAATACTGCCCTTTCACGTTAATAACTATAAATCAAGAAAAAAAGGAAGAATTATTCAGGAAAGCTCGCACACATGCAAATATGAAGCGAAATTATAATTCTGGTACCTCATTTCTGCTCTAGTCGAGTCGTTTTTGGGAAACCTCCTCCTCCAATCACCAGCTTGGTCGACTGGTGAGCGAATCTGCTTGCGAGTGGGAAGACCCGGGTTCGAATCCCACTGCCGACATGGTTGACGCGGCTAGAAATACGGCATAGGACTTGGGTAAACAGCCGAATAATTATCGAAGTAATTATCCGACCCACGAAAGGCCAGAAGGTTCGTTCCTATAGCCTCATTCTATTCTAAACACATACATATAACTGATTTTCCTTTTTGAAATGAGTAAATTTACATTAGAAGTTTCAAACTACTCAAGCACTAAGAAAAATCTGGTCTAAATAAATCACACACTGAAAAAATTGAGCAATGAAACCCCACATTCTCGTTGTAATTGAAAAAAGCTTTCTAGCGTCAGCTTGACTAAACAGTGAGTTTTTTCTTCAGAGTTAGAGCTCTACCATGACACATCAACTTCGGTCACCCAACATTCTCTTTTGCTTAGGCTTCCTGAAGTACGTGAACTTCTTCACGTTCATCAAAGCGTTAGGTTGCCTTTCTAAGGCATCTTGCTAGCGTGGTGCAATACAAAGAAAATTATGAATTGGGATTTATATTTTAGTTACGAAGGAAGTGTAGATACTGTAAGCTCTTTTTGACAGTCCGTGGCAAGAGCTGGGTACATTAAGTTGAGTCAGGTCGCATTAGTAATGTTAAGCATTACAGTATAGGTATAGTTTGGGACATGCAATACACGAACATAATCGTTGAACTTCTCAAGCAATATATTCACTTTACGAAGCTTCAAAATTTACCGCTCCTAATCATCTTCCATACCTACAAACACATCTGGATATTTCGCTCTACTGGAGTTAAAGGTAAAGATGCGCGTAGCTACAAACTAGAAATACAATAATAATTATAACGATAATGCACGTAGCTACTTTTTATGTGATCACCACAGCTTGGCTCTTCATTGCCCGTCCCATTGAGTAGAGTTACATCAGTGAGCTCCTAGTCGCTGAACATTTTTAGAATACCCCGTTGTAATTTCCACCTTGAATGCACAGTGACATTGACTACCACTTTATAATTAATAGTGCAGTGCACTATAATATCACGACTACATCTCAACTTGTCTATGAGCATAAAATGGTATTTAAGTTAAAATGATATTTAGAGCTCACAGATAGAAAGCATGAACAAAAAGTTTCGATGACAGGAAACCCAATTCAAGATACTCTGTTTTCGCGCCTCAAAAGCGCTGAGGCATGACCGTGACACACCGTCAAGACGAACGCTTCCAATGTACTTCAGAAGACGATGCATACCACGGCAAAGGCCCTGGGATTTTCCTTCGTAAGTGATATAGTACCTCAATCACAGGATCTTGTTGGGTCTCATCATGCTTTAGAAGCAGAACGAGGCAGTGAATGCATGCTTGCACCAGCCTACTCGTGAAAAATGAACATTTTTGAACGATTTCTTTGTAAATAGAGATTCGGTGAGCAAAGAAGAACGTTCACGGAATTATGCCTATGAATGGCAGAACACACAAGCACTTTTTTCAGAGTTCAACATCTTTTATATAGGAAGTACGAAAAAACAATTTAGAAGTCGAAGTGTTCAACACAGGCCTGTTAAAAGTTTGAACAGAAACTCATCTATACTAACCCATAATCTTGAGCAACAGTTATCTCTTGCCATTGTTCAAAGCAGGCTTACAAACTCTCAGAGAGGCTCAAATTTAAACTTTAGAAAATTCCATGCTGAATGATATTCTAACTAAAAGTTTGCGTCCCTTTAACTGAAGTTTAAAAATAATGTTAGCATAAATGTTTCAGCCATGCATGACAGCATTACTGCAACTAGTATGTGAGATAAGAATCAGACTCCTATAGGTGTTTCTCCTATTCACGAATACTAGATTTTAAAATTGTACTTCAGGATCATAAAATCCGAAAATTTATTGTTACTTTCGTATATTTCATTGATCACCATTTTCTCTCCCCCCGTTCATACAGTGTTAGACTTTCAAAGGAGAGAGAGGCAGAAACAACTCGTTCAAAAAAGATGCTTCTAAATTTTCGATTATTTAGAATGCACATGAATAGCAATCAATAGCTGGGACTGACATGAAAAAGTTGTTAGGGAGCAGGTAAGAGTCTTCGATACACTTGCTGTTAAACTCCTCAAACCAACCTGAAACCATCGCAAACTGTATGTGTCATTGAACCAGTCCAGCGCGATTATTTTCTTTTGCAGCGGATGTAGAAGGATATTCCAAAGAGCTGTTTTTCTTTGCTGTCCCCTCTGTGTTAACCCTGGGAAGCGTATTCGATGCTCTCATAGTCATAGATCTCTACTGGAGGAAACATAGACGAGGACCGATGATAGTCGTTCGGAGCCTATATCTCAGCTGGTGAAACTCTTACGTTGATCCCCACAACGACCTAGCATGAAAAGACTGTCGACTCTGTGTCTCGTAACGTAACCAATATTTGCGGCTTATCGCAGCTGCAGGAAGACCGTTCACTTATCCTCTTTTACATTCATCCCTTCTCGGTAAATGTCTTCATTCTATATAGAAACCGTAGAGGCAAATCGGTGCTTTCATGGCCGGTTGAGCAGATATTATAATATCTTTAGAAAATTTTGACACTTTGACGGTCAAAAATATATATATTCCCAGAGAGATGAAATTTGCCGCAATTGTGGCCAGGCTGACAGACGCTCTCCGCATTTGCAAAAATGTTCGAGGGTTCTCATTCAAAGAAACGTTCAAGGGTTTCTCCATTGCGAGCACGTTTGGGTTCTTATTTTTACGGAAATATTTGACCAATTTGGTATTCTGTGTGCATTGAGAATTTATTTTCATCTGCGTTTGTGAGGTATCATCACAAAAGTGTTGACGTGCCTTTATTCGTCATGTCCTGAATTTTCCACATCACCCGTACATTCGGAAGCCAAACGCAGCTGATGCCAAACATAGATAGCTCTCTCGTTTGAGTTGAGCTTCTGGGCTAATTTGCGAGCACTTTGGCCCTGATACTGAGTTTACTCATATCTTTGGCCTCTATATTCCAGTAGTACTTTTCATCATTCATTAATGAAATCTTAGTTTCATCATAAATAACATTTAAATTGCGATACCAGCAGTAATTACATTAATATTTAAAGCCCTAAAAAGTTGACTTAATGTTTAAAATTCAGAAACTTTCCCCTGATGTTAAACTGTCAAGATTTACCTCATTTGTAGAAATTGTGCAGTCTGAAATATAATATGATTTTTGCATTGGAAAATAAAACTATTTATTTCGTATTGAAGTCAAAACTGTTTTGGCTACTCCATGCAACTCAGTATCAGCGGAACATTAGTCTAGACTCTAATAAACAGCAACACCACACAGCTACGAGCCCCTCACAACGTGAAAAAGACGGTTACAATCGTGAAAGTAACCGAATTTTGATTTATTGGCGCTTTTTGACTTGATTTTTAAGTTAACTTAGTAATTGTCATATAACAATTTCTTTAATCATAGTTGATTCTAGCCTCTCCAGTTGAAATCTGGGTGAGAATATTGAACGTAATACCGAAAAAATTTTGGTAAGAACATTCGCTTAACATAAGAATAAATGAATCAACTACTCGACAATTGTCATGGTTTTACAGGTCAAATTAATATATTTCAGCTCTTTTGTCCAATTTGTGTAATATTTGGAGTAAGAATAAAGCAGCCCTCAACAATAACTTCAACTAGGATCGTAATAATCTAACCTACTGCTAAGTTTATAACCAACGTTACAGTAATAATCAAGATACAACTTATTTTTTGATATATCACTCGCTAGTCTACAGATAATTTATTACACTGTTTGAGAAGTCTATTGTGTTTAAAAATATCATAGTGATGTGTCAAATTTTATTAGAGAGCGAAATCAAAAGGACAAGAATGAAAACTTACAAGGAGACCGGTAATTGCATATGAAGATGCTTTGAACAAAACTTGAATGAAGTAGCCCGGCCATCATATTAAATTCAACTAAAGTTTTCACTAAAAGGTACAGAATAAAAACGACGCTGCTTGTGAGAAAGTTTATTGCTTTGATAATGATTGCGAGAGACGACTGAGGGTGCGTACTGAAACCATTTTTGAGGATGTCATTTTTGAGATGAAATAATGTGAAAGTGCATGCCACTGTGTATGAATGTCCGATCTCTGTAGTAGCAAAGATACAATCGCACCATTAAAATATCGTGACGAAATATTTTCAAGAATCATCGTTTTTGTACACTGTAGAATGAAACTAAATCTACAACAGAATTCTCAAGCATCGTATTAAAATCTTTTGGCGAACGAGGACAAATGTTATCAGACTACACCTGAAGGGAACTCAGAAATCTTACACCTATACACGTAAAATCGGCATTATATACATACCTAGGCTATAATCCACTTCACAACCCAGTAAATATCCGAAGCAAGCTAAATATCCAGTAGCGACATCCCTTATAAGGCATTTAGATATGAAACAAATTGTACATTTATTGAATAACGCAAAAATAGTGCATTTAAAACATGTACGACATTCAGGAATTATGAGTTACGTTTTTCTTGAAAAAATAAATCCTGACAGTAGTTAACAGCATTGAATATCTCAGATTACAGTGAGAACAGCCACCAAAATTTTGCTTGCAAGGGAAAATTCTTTGCAAGTGACACGTTCAGAACTGTCGCGGAGAAAAAGCTAATGTGCGTCATTTAACTATAGCAGGTAAAGATTTCCAAGGCTTGATGCATTCTATTAACCTACTTATAATAAAACGAAACTTATTCTATCATATTTTCAAAAGCTCAACATCCAGGGTATCTACGCTACCAGTAATTTCTTGTAGTGTTTCTGACAAATCCACACCTTCTAGTTCTCTGTTTTCTGAATAAAAGGAATAACAATCTCACTTCAACAATCCAGAAGTGAGCGAGGTTGAACGAGATTGCAGAGGGTAATAGCACAGTAATGTTCAAACATTTGTGGTCATTAGAGGTATTGAGACAAATCTCGAGTAAGACCGTGATAAAAGTTGAAGAGTTTTTGCAGTGCCATGTTACAGAGCACCTCCCATTGCCACAACCATTGCCAGTTATTGCGTGGTGTCCCGTGATTGTAGCGAGTCAGTAATAAGCCGAGACTGTGACCACTTTCCTGCCAACTTTACCCGATAAGGAAGAGTAAACAGGGCCTCACAAAAGCCGACAAAATACTGCTCTCCACCACAAAGGATTCTTTCTCGCGCATCTCGTAAGGATGGCCACCCTGCAGCCTCATGCGACACTCGCTGCTTTTCCTCCAGACGAATGAGATTTCCCAAACCAAAACCCAATGAGCTCACGCAAATTTCGTTTTTTTCTAGTCATTTCACTGGTCGTTTGTTCTTTGGTCGCTTGGTCTCTCGCATGGTATCCTTGATTACTAGTGCTCTAGTCTCGTACGTTTTCTGTTACCTTTAGAATTACGTTCTCCATCTTAACACGTTGACTCCGATTGCCTGATTGGTGTAAAACTTCACTTTGTACGCATAGTCACTAGAAGGATCTGAAAAAATTACAGAACCTAACCTAAGTGGTACACATACGTACCACTTCGGAGTCAACGTGTTAAAGTATTTTCCAAATCACTCGATCGTTTGTTCTTATGAATTTCCCTGTCTCTTTGGAACATATTTTTGGACCCTCAATTTTTTTCGTTTTCTTGCATATGACAAACACGTTTACTCTATAAAATCCACACATCAGCGAAAGATTAACATTAACTAATGCGAATGTAAATGCTAGGGCTTCAGAATCAAACTATCGGAACAGTAAATCAAATTTAAAGAGCAAATATCGTGTTCTTCTTCCTTGATCTAAAACCTTTTGGACCTTTTTTGAGAGATTTTGTAAGTCCTGCTTCCCCAAAAAACAAATAGAAATCATCGTAAGCCCGTCACACGAAATTTACTTCGTTCAAAATAAAATCCCGGATTTACAACGGAATCCGTTACTCAACTTTAGTCCAGCTTTGTCTACCTTCAAAAATTGAATTTCATTCAGTCTCAAAATTACTCTAAGGATAAATTGTAGTCTAAATATCACGCAAACATCAAGTGAATATAATTTAAAAACTTCACCGTTGACAAAAACCCGCTATTTGAACGTAATATTTTGTATTAATCTCTACAATCGTGGTAACTCTTCACACAAAATAATTACAATTATATTGTGAATGAACATTCTACACCAACAACACATTGCAACAAGTAGCATAATTGGAAGTTCCAATGACAAATTTAACTCAGAACTATCACCAGCTGAATTCTCATCATAGCTAATTTAATCAGACAGTGAGCACATTGGTCTCATTGGACTCACAATGGCTACATTGTTAGCATTAAACAACGCTTCAGTGCACACTTTAGTGTTTTTTGCAGCTAGAAGTTTGTTCTTCCGAGAGACTTGCCATGTTACTTGATTAATGGAGACCATAGCATTTTGCCTTTAAACCAGTGACTTTAATGTAATGAAAAATGCACGGTTCGAAAATCCCTTTGTCAGACCATATCCATCAGTTTAATTGTTTTCACATATCTTTTCAAAAGTGTACTCAAAGCAGCAAACTTATGTGCGCTGCGAAACTTTTTTTTCATTTACCACAAATTTTGCATACTAGACTTACAGATCTCGTGAGAGTGCAGTTTGAACAGGAAAATTCTCTCCAATTTTCATGCCACGGCAAAACGAATCTTGCGCTATGCCAAACTTGGGTCTAAACTGCATTTGTCACACCGACATATGACTAGCTTGATGCAGAGTTTCAAAGTTACTAATTTTAGCTGTTCAAGATTTTTACTCCGGATTAATCATGACAAACATCATGCAGCCCGATTCAAAATGGATCAAAGTTTAACAAGAATAGTTCGAGACAGAACGTAGGTTCCGTTTTTTCTTGCAGCTGTAGTGAGTAAACTCTTCCATGTCTGGTTGTTCATTCCCGAAGCAGATCGATATTCGGTCTTCCGGAAATGAAAGGTCTCTAGGCGGGATGATCTGCAGTTATTTAAACGAGCTCCCTTTTACGTAGCAGCATTCCTAGCAGCACCAAAATGCAGTCGATTTCAGCAGCGTATTGCCACACATCGCCTCAACTACCGAGGAAAAAAATTAAAATAACAATTTTTCAATAAGTTGACTATAGGTCATATTGTTACTTTTTGTTGAAGGTTTTATTTTTACCGCTAAACTCATGTATTGACATAGGCTTTGAAGTTTGGAAATCAAAGAAAAAACGAAACTAATATTGCATTTTGGAGCAAGACTACCGTTGGATAGAATAAAAATAATAATTCGGCATTTCGTTTTGAATCGGGGGAAAACTTACTTCTGAAACTTGTTGCAAAAGTTGCCGTTTAAATATTTTTAGAAGCAGTGAGAAAACGCCCATTATTCTTTTGCTATAACCGCAGAGTGCACTTAATGCCAGACTTTAAACTTTGCTGGGCCGATGCATTAAAAGCATCAGAGCTCCATGCTAGTAGAACCGATCGCTCTGATAGACGGCCAGCTCTCTATAACTTGCTGAGAGAAATTTACGCAGTGCCGTGCGACGACGATGGAAGCCAATAGCTAAACACGGCAACTTTGTGCTCATAGATTTGTCGGGAGGCAGGCTTTTGGCGGCAGGAACCTTGCTAGCTGTGGGCGAGGGCAGCGGCCCTTGGAACTGAGGGCAGGCGGGCCGATTTATGCTCCTCACATGCTGGCTCGCGAGGGTTGTAGTGCAAAAATGAGAGGGCAGCCAAGTTGATTTATGCTTCTCACATACTGGCTCGTGAGAGTTGTAGTGCTTAAACTAAGAACATCAGAACGTTTAACGCTACTTTTACAATTTTTGCAGCATAAAGTGCATCCCCGCAACTTATTCTTGTATCAATGAACTATTTTTGCCAGTATAATATTACGCTAACTTAAGAAGGACATGTAGGCTGCCAGTACTCACATACAGTACGTACCTCGTATAATGAAACCATTACAATTAGAGAGGTGCATCAACTGCCTGCCTAATTAATGGAACGTCGTATTTGCGAGAATGACCACCCACAAGTGCTATGGCTCACAAATGAAGTTTATACTTGTGTCAGGAAAGAGATCATTGGAAAAATGTTTAAACTGGCAGATAAATGTAAAGACCGATCCAACTTTTTCATTAGTATTCCAAAAAAATTGTGTTTCTAAATCTTTCTAAAAGGTTTGCAATTATGCATTCTAGCGACACACATCAATCTTGTCTAGTTGCAGACGCAAATTTAAAATTGTAGTTCGATATTAAATACTAGTGTGTATGTCCGTTAAAAATAAAGGGTTTTAATATCATGCATTTGAAGGAAGAACTTGAAGCAACAGATTATCACACCTTATCAGCAAGTCTACGGACTTAACTAGCAGTATTTAAGGGATATTTCAATTATAATAACATGGAGAAATTACGCACAATATATATATATATATATATATATTTAAGGAGACACCTGGCACTTTATTATATAATGTTGATTCCCATGCAACTAGTGCATGAGCCATTGAATACTGGCACTATCACTTGACGATGCTTCCCTGACAAAGTCTTAATTATTGCTCAAAACGTGTCCAGTTAAGCTTTCTCGTCGTAATTCACCACATCCCAATTACATGATGCAAACACTATTTAGGTTTCCATTCAGTCTCAAGATTTTTTAGGAAAACGTATAGATGAGAAGGAATTGAGCTTTTTTTTTCTCCCAAAAAATTGCTAGTCTTCAATGATGTTTGGACACACACGTGAATAACTAACTCTTTTCCTGACAATTTTCCCAATTCAGCACCCAAAAAATCCTGGCCATCAAGACCCCACCAAAGCCCGATCCTCCAGGCGCTTATGTAATGAAGGAAACATTCTAGCTCTCATTTAAAGGTAAACATTTGTGATTCCGCTAGGTTTGACTGCTAAAGGAAGTTTTCGAGTTGAACTACAAATGTCCATCCAACATAAACAGAGTTCCTGAAAAACAGGCCCACAATAGGTACCTCGCGTTCTGACTCACTGCTCAATATAAAAACATTTTGGTCCATGCTACTTCAGTAGATCCAAGGACTCGACAATCTTTCTCTTCGATGGGAAAGAAAGTAATTTGGGCCACTAAGGAAGTTTAAATGGAACTTGAAAGGAGCCAATGCGACTTGTTCTCACTCGCTTAGGAAACTCTTGTTTACCGAAAGCAAAGAGAGAAAGAAAATTCCTGTTTATGATGAGTGCTAGAGAGCTCAAAAAGAATCTTCCCAGAAAGAAAAACTGCTCTTTCCTTTTGTTCATCTAAAAACTGTGATAAGAGTAAGATACTCAAACACAAAGTTTAAAGGCATAATTCCATAACTTGTTTTGCAAAAGTAGCTTCTACTTTAAAAACTTAGAAATATTTCATTTCTTTGTTTTCTTATAAGTCTTGAAATGTCACTTTTACGACTGAATGAGGGCTGTTAACTAAATGCTATTTGCTGAACCAAAGAACTTTCGAAAAACTGAAATGATTTTACAGGTCGTTTCTCAGTCAAACGCGTAAAATCGCTCAAAAAGTGAAAGACATTTCTTGAGTACGTTCTTCTTATCTTGTATTTAATTTTATATTCATGTAAAAACTATGAACACAAGAAGTGAGGAAAATTAGACCATTAGTCACTGCTGACACTGAAGTCACAAGAACTTCCCCAAAATAGTTAAATGTGAGGTTAAGCGAGGCGTGAATCAAAACTTTCTCATGAGTACTCGACATCAGTGGTTTACATCGATCATTTCATGGTGATGAATCATTCGTAGTCGACAGAGAAAGAGGTTGGACACTTATTTTGGACTCACATTTGAACAATTTAGCGCAACCCTAAAAAATTGATTGGTATTGATTTCTGTTTTAGGCTACGTGCTCACTATTGATATTTGTACTACCCAAGTTTTAAAAGTAACCATTAGAACTAATACTGTTATGCAATTCATTACACCTTGGGATCAAGTGAACTGAACAGCTTCCTTCTGTGACCCTTTCACGTAACGGGTACTTTCCTGATACAGAGAGAAAATACACTGTATTATTGACAATTTGCTTCTGTTAACTTATTATCAAGTAATGCTATATGCCACAAAAATGTATTATATCAAACGATTATTCGCTCGTTGAGAATGCTTACACCACGAACCGAAATACAGCTGAACTCATATTACTTCTGACTCATTAATTGTTTTTTAAAATGAAAATGGACTCGTATCAAACGGTAACTCGCTCGTTCAGAATACCTGCAGTTCACACTACTGACCAACGCTGAACTGAATTTGTACTCTTTTACAACTTTTATAAGTAATGTGATATAAAAATAAAAATCGACATACCTAACTATTACATACTCCGTTCAGAACGTGTTGCAGCTCACAATGCAAACCAAAGCAGACCTGAACCATCACACGGGCAATCCCCACAAGCGGCATTTGCTGAACATTCGTCCTCCGCACCAAAACCCGTCCTCACGCCCAACACAACCAGAACAAGGTGCAGGGCGGATTGGCCTTGGAGGACAACACGTCAAGGCATCTAATGAACTTTTTTTCGTTGCCAAGAAGTGAATCGGAACATTGATGCACCGTTGAGTATTTTTATTAAATGAAAGTGGACTAACCGTTATAGTCCTGTTCTGCTTAACGTTTGAAAATAAATGTGGCAGCGGAAATATATGAATGGCATGATTCTTCAATGAGAGTTCTTAAATGAGATTTCCTTCCCGCAAGGACCAATGGCTTGTTTTATTATGCTATATTACAACAGTGAATTTAGTTGCAAAGTTATTATGATTAATATCCCCAAAATAACAACTGCTATTTGAAGTTATGATACGACTTTTATACGAGATTATTTGGTGCAGTTATTGTTTTGATAAACTATTTGTGATAGAAGGTGTCCCAATTATACATATCTCTTTTTTGGAGTAAACACTTGAAGCTTGAAACTACCTCGAGCACAACTTTAGATTTATTTAACTAGCCTTGAGTAATGTTTATTAATTTATGGCATGCATGTAATTTCACTCATTTATTTATGTGTACGAAGTGTGCTCAGCATGATACAAAGTGCAAATAATTTTCATCAGTATGTAGCCATTTTCATGATTTTCAAGTGATATTCATGATTTTACGTACATTTTATATAATGTATTTTCAGGCTATAGGCTTTGTGTACTGCATCACTAATACAACTGGGCATTTTTAACCCACGTGGGAGGCTAACAATTGTACGTAACTTACAAGTATGGAACCAAAAGTTAGTGTTGAGACAATTTAAAGTTAAGCTACTGAACGGTTGGTATCAAAGCAACAATTTGAAATAAAAATAATCATGTCATAATGTCAAAATGCTCGAACCCCCTGATATAGTTGTGCACGTCGTTAAGAAAGCTTTTTCCAATACTTTCATGAACCAAAAACGTTAAAAATAACTTTGCATTCTACAGTCCAAGATTTGTAGACACAATAAAACGTGCATTTGCAAGCAGAAAAACAAGTTAACGGTAAAATAACGGTGTAGTGCAAGTTCAGTGAGCATAAGGCTGGCATTAGCCTCTTTATTGTCCAGGATATAGTAAAACACTCCCCAAAATCGCTAGTAGAGTTTGAACATTAAACATTTAACGATAAAAATGCATTCATTAACCTCGCTAGAAACACCAGCCATTTGTTAATAAAAGCCCGCAAAAAATCTTGTTGAATAATTCCTTTAGCAAGCTCCCCACGTCAGTCATTCGCGCTGTGGTGTCAATAATGATCCCTCTGCCAACTGAGAGTTGTGGGGGGAGAGAAACCACTGGAGTAGCATTCCCATTTGAAGCTGAGCGCAGCTAAAATGAATACGAGTTGATGATTTGAGCTCATAGTCATAACTGATATTAAATCGGTGAAAAGAGTACGTAGCCGAGCTCACTACAGATTGTCTTCATCATCATTTCGTTGATACTCGTACGTGTGTACGGTTGTTATCATAAAATTGAGGCTCAGCATGAACTTCTAGCGTCCGTGAATTTTTGTGCTTCACTGGTAATCTTCGCATGGCTGACTAGTAAATTAATTCTTAGCAGTGATAGTTGTACCCTCTTGTTCTAAGCTGAAGTTTTTTTAGGTATATTATTTTTAATGGAAAAAATGCACGTCGTCATTGATTTTTATTGTTCTATACATTATTTTATTTTTTGATTGACGAAACCCTTTTCCGACCACATTTTCCCCCGAATTAGGACATGCAACACAACCGCAGCTGTTCATCGGCTGCTTATACTGCCGGCAGCGTCAGAAAATACAAAACATTAACATGTTCTGAGACTTATATTAATTGTTGAGTGAACTACTGGGTTCACAGTGTGGCATTCACGAATAGTTCAATATAATATTGCGTATTATATTACAGAAAAGCATAATTGGATATATTAGATAGCTATTTTTTAATTGTATAATTATTTATGAAGGATTTACGACTGCTATTTGCAGTGTAACTATGTATATTGAAAAAACTAAACACTTTTTCTTAAAAATTGTTTGTATTGATACGCAATATTAGTCCAAAATTATTTAAAGAGTGAATTCATCATTAAAAGGGATTAAAGACCACTGATGCTAACTTCAAGATAGTAATACATGTAAATCTCCAATATTTGAAATGAACAGTGAACAGAATAAACAAAACATATGGGCTCTTTATTAATGTAACGTCCCTTACACTTGACTTCAAAACCACGATCATTTGTCGATTCTGTAGATTTCTTTATTGTAGCAGATGGCACCGATCTCGATGCGACTACTCTGGCAATCCATAAATCTTGTTTCGAAGTAAATTGCCGACTATCAACATAAATTTTTCTCTTAATGATGGACCAGAAATTTTCCATTGGGTTCAAATCTGGCAAATTTGGACTCCACACCGTCAAATTGCCGTCTTTGAATCCCAACGAAGCCAGATTTTGCTTAGTTGCTTTGATAAAATGCGAAAGTGCATTGCCTTGCATGAACACGATGTTGTACCGTAGTGACAAAGACTGGTCTTCAAGCTGAGGTAAAAGTACTTGATTGAAAAGGTTACAATATGAAGCTGAAGTAATGTTAACCCAATAGAGAACTATTACAAATCCTGGTATTTCAAATGATACCAACCAACCAACCAACCAACCAACCAACCAACTGATAGGACCTGTAAGTATTACCTTTATGCCTTTACATTTTGTTAGACCTGTTCACTATTCACTTCAAATGTTATAGATTGACACGTAATACAATGGTTGGAGGTAGAATCAGTTGTTTTTGAAGCAATCATGATGATGATAAACTCACTCTTTAAATTATGTTGGACTAATATTGCAGGTCGATACAAACGTCAATTTTGTAGGAAAAAGTGTCGTGTCTTTCAGCATTGAGGGTAGCATTGCAAGTAGCCATCATAAATCTGAGATAAATAATGTTATAAGTAAAAAATAGCCATTTAATTCATCCCAAGACATTTTTACACAACATTTTAAGCAATGTTATATTGGACTATAAACCTGGGTTATACAGTATACGCATATAATACACCATAAGTTTTGTTTTACCACACTTTTCCAATGGCATTTAGGTTCATATGGTCTGTTAAAGGTTTAATAATGATTCAAAATACTTTTTTATACATGATATACACACAGAAATAACAGTTTCTCTAAATAAAGCTTATCACAACATTTGTGTAAATGAATCATGTAAATTGAATAGGTTCGCGTGAAGTGATGAATAGAGAAAATTCTGAAGTATTTTATCCAGCTTGTAGACTCAGTGTATGAGTAACTCTATAGGCAGATATGCATCATTATCATTTGAATTACAAAGCACGCACATTGTTATTCATCGAAAAAGTTGTCGCTACCGCAAAACGAAAGCATTTCATACGTAGAAGTCGAGAAGAGATTGTGTACTTGTTGCAAGTACCGTCATGCATATGCTCATATTTTCCTGCAAGATTTCAAAGTTATCGGTAGCTCTAATGTTATTTCTCCGCGGAGGCAGGAAGCGACGTTGCATATAAATCGAGATTCCTAAGGATACTTCAATATTACATTTATTGTAGGTTTATGAGTACGCAGCGGGTATCATCACATGGACGACATGAAAATACGCTCGTAAAATCAGTCAGAAGTGAAGGCAAGGAAGAGGGAAGAGAACTGTGGTGCTAGCGAGCTGATATTTTGGACATGTTTCGTATTCCGGCCTCGCCCGGTGCTCCCGAAGAAGACCAAAAGGTTTTCATAATATCGGGTTTCAAGCGCGTCATGAAGTACAACAAAATAATGCAGCCGGAAGAAAGACGTCTTGAAATAAAGAACATGAAATACAGGCAGTTTCTATACAGAAAAACAGTCTCAGAACACATTTCATGCAACCATCACTGGCATAACGAATTATGAACGTTTACGTAACTATGAGATTTTCATATGCCATCATTTTGATAGAGTGAATGTAAATGTGTTGAATTTCGAGATATTAAACTATGAAAAACAAAATACAGAAATACCAAGCTTTATTTATCAAAACATTCAAGAAAAACATCATTCAAACCGCAGGGCATCTCATTTTATAGTCGTAGAACTATTCTTCAAATGATAGTGTCAGTCAACTTGAATACAAACTTCAGTTTCGAGTGAAGAATTTTTTTCCAGTATTATCATGAGTATTGTGTTCTGTGCAAATACACGAGTCAGACGACGCATGATTCTGGAGCAGGCTTGCAATGGATGTACGTAGGTAATAACACGGCAACTTCGCCTAACAGCTCATCCAGCATCCGCTGACGCATTCACATGCCCTTAAAAGTGTATTCCCGACCAGTCGAGACACCGGCTACCATGAGTTGTAATTGGTTTATAGTTTCTAATATTTTATAGTAATTTCGACCGATATTCCAGAAACTATAAACCAATTACAACTAAGCGTAATTACGAAGCTTTTATTTTCGTATAAGAAGTTTTAAATTTCTTTGTTAAGCCAATTCTCGTTGAATCATTAATGTAAAAGTATTCGTCGCCTCAACCAAGAACTTGAAACCGTTTTATTTTTCTAGTGAACGTCTCTGCTTTGAATAATCAATGGATCTACGAATACTAGAGGAACAGCGTTTTATTTTTGAATAATTTAGCAGTTGCAAGCGAGAAGTCGGCAGTGTTACTGCAACTGATATTAAACAACGTATATTTTTTGAGAAACCTACTTGGATATTTTTTTGCTTAACAACTCTACTGAACCTCATTTCAAACAAGTTCCTTCACTCCGTGCTAGAATATTAACAAAATTTATCAAGCCCGCCGATGAGACGAGTTCAGTCGTACAAGAAAGAAACCCTGCAGGAAAAACAGGGGCCGCCCGAGGCGAGGGAGTGGCTTGCCCGGTGTGAGGCGTGGCACAAGGGCTTCACCCCCACCTGGACATCGTCTGCTCCAAGGCCGATTTCATTCAAGGTCGACCTCGAGTATAAAAGCTCAAGTAGAGAACCTCATCCAACCACTCCTGCGGTCTAAGTTCCAGTGAAATGTTATCGTTGGTGAGTTGTGATACGGAGATATCGTAAAGGAAACTTTCTAGGGATCAGGAGAAAAGGGATGCGTTTCTTACACAAATCCTTATTAGTATCATTAGAATACCGTTCGACTGATTTCCTAAGTATTCTCACTTGTATAGGAAAAACTGCCAGGTTTTTGACGGTGTTAGCCTTTATCTATGAAAAATATTTGTGATAAGCTCTGAAATTGAAATAGTTTTTCCCTGATCAAGCGGGAATCATGTCAGGCTGTGTTCCATAACTGTATCGAAAATTTTGTCTTAGAAAAGCAAAATTAGGAATCGATTGGGAAAAATTTGCATGCCAGATAGAAAAAAAAATTAAGAACTGTAATTTTCGGATACCAATAACTTCGTATGTAAATATGCTGCAATATAGCATGTCTGTGTGAACGAAAATAAACAGCCAGCAATTTTATAACGTGAATCGTAGCGTAGGCGTATTCGTATACGTTAGTTTCATTTACAGGTATTCTCGCTCACTGGCTGAACACCACAGTGAACTAGATAAAGCAACGAAGACTTCAAGTTTATGAACGGATGGCTTTAATGAAAAATGATTTCAAGGTGTTGATACCATTAGTTGTGCCGATCGCTTAGCTTACATTCTTTGGAAACCAAATTATTAAAGTTGATAGATGATTAAATCGGGATGTGAAGAAGTAAATTAATAATACCTGGGAGAAAATTTATTCAGGAATATTCCTGAACAAAGCATTTTTTCATAATATTAAATCCTGAATGGATGGTACTTAAATTGTTCAGTTTCAGCGAGTTTTTCAAGGAAGGTCATTTTTATGCGTTGAAGTATGGTTTCCACCAGCGTTCATCGCCCCAGAATCATCAATGTTGTGGCACTATTGATTGACTGCATAAAACAGAGCCTAGTGCCAGGCTTCCTTGTTAGTTACGTCTTCGTGAAAAGATAGCAAGCTTTTACGACTTTCAATCATGCACACTGTGCACTGACAATCAATAAATCCCCTTTGTTTTTCTACAGCTCTATCAAATATGAGCTCAGTATATTTCCGATAAGTGTCGTGGAACAACAGTTCGAAGGCTTCTGTTTTTTATTTAACAGTTCAATTTCTCTCTTCACCAAGTGAGAACCAAGAGTCAAAATGCCTGGTGAAGTTGCTTCAAGAATGACACAAAAAAAGATATCCTTCAAGAAGCTGAGAGTTGGTAGAAACTGAAATTGAAGGGTTGCATGTCAGTAGCACTTATTTGCTGAATAGTTCCGATAATTTTTTTTAGTTTCTTCAGCAGTCATATCTTATTGCATACACAATAAGCCAATCATGCGCAAATTGTGTCATTTTCCAATGTTGCTATTTGCATTTAGAGAAACAATAAAACACGAACTCCGACACTGAACTACCTGATTATATCCTAAACAAGTAGAAGACAGGACCGGTTTCGTGCCGATTTGAAATAAACATCAGCTCAGCGGCCTGCCCCGGATGCCGTGCAAACCAGGGTGTCGGATTGACAAGTCAATTAAGCAGTCCTAGGAAAAACATTCGCGCGGGTTATCTCTAATTGATCGTGAATGACTTCTGCAGGCTATCAACGCAGACGTGAATGGGTGTACGTCACGATATTCGGCTGCATAAAAGCTTGCTAAAATGAGGATCATTATGGAGATCCACGCTGCACAGTTCTTAATATGGACATATATTACTCCATCCTCATTTAACCGCGCAAACATTCTTCGAATTTGCGTAATATTATCAAGGCACTTTACAACTCACGTAATTCAGAAGCGCATTTGGATCTATGTTCGTTTAGGGAGCTTTCAACCTAGATCTTTCGTTTTTATGCACCTTCGCTTCACTCCATTGGTTGATGTTCACTCGGAAAATATCGCAGCACAATGGATTTTATTGTACTGTAATACTCGCAAAAGTATAGTGACAATATGTTATGATGGAACAGTTAAGGTATACTCGTTGTTAGGTTGAAACTTAATCAAACAAAAAAAACAATCTTTATTTCCAATCGAGTACACAGTACATAAACATTTTAGTACATTGGCTTTTAATCGCGTACAGATGGAATATTTTTCTAAGTATATTGTTACAAATTTTTCAGCAGTTTCATTGGTCACACAAGATACTTGTTACTACAGTAATAACGTAAATTTTATCAGTATTAGACATGTATAGCAATATTTTATTCTCAGGTTGGATAGACGGCAGAAAAGAAAAGAGCTTTGAATTTTGTAAAAATACTGCAGCGAATCTCAGGTGTATAGTTAAGAAATGCTCTATTTACTCGTAATAAAACTAACTGTGAAACTCGTAGTGGCCCATTTTCCTCGAAGAATTCACTGAAAAAATGCATGTTTTTCTATTAAAATCATACGTCATTACATAAATACTGACTAGAATAGCTTGCAATAACAGCTTTGGGTTATTCAAGAGGTAACATGTATAAACGGAATTTTTAGAGCAGAAAAACCTCATTCGAAATTCAGTAGTGAGAACTATCATGAGAGACTCCATTCATTCCCGCGGCTTATTGCCTCAAGTGCAAAGTTCATCAATGAACTTGCAGCCTGAGCACACTCAAACACGATGGCATAGCATTCTAGCTTAATTTTCATTCGGAAAAGAGCATATTTACGACAGATTCAGAGTGCCTCTTACTGCTTCCACAAAATTGAAGAGCTAAGAATTCTCCGCTGTTGACATGACGTGTATTGAAAAGCGAAGTATCGGCCGAGGCAGTTAATATTGGACTTGCTGGTGGTATACAATAGTGACTCAAATACTATTTGCAGAAAACATATTGAAATGTCAAAGCTCAGAGGCTTTTATCTTTAGAGTGAGTTTAACTCCAACTCCATAAAGACCGTGTTACCCTTGCAACGTGGACCCGAATATTTTTAAAAACGCATCCTTGACTCTATATATTGTTATATTATGTCATAATGGAAGCTTGATAGGAATAATAATTTTTGTTTTGAATGAGTAAAAAATATTTATCTTCTCCCAAGATTGTAATTCCTACGCTGTTGGCGGTTGCACAAGGGGGCGTTGTCTTCACACACCCCGCAGCTCTCACCTACACCGGGGCCACAATTTCCAATGTTGGGCCCCTCACTGCCGGCATCACCATCGCCGGGGTGCCGCAGGGAAGGCCGGTCTACACTTACACGCCCCAGGTACGTAAATTTGAAACCAAGTCTAAATGTGTAGTACAAATTTCTATAAATAAATTCTATTTCGGGAACACGTCTAGAAATCGAACAGCTTAAGAGCAAGTTTAAATCGTTTTGGAGGGCTAAGTCAGGCCTAGAACTACTTGTATTAGGCTGCTCCTTTTCAATAAATGACGCCCGATGGAATACAGGAACCTATATCTTCGGTCTTCAGAGAGGAAAACAGTTTTGTGAGCTGAGTGCACGCTGCTAATTAAGCAATGTATACGTTTCATTTCAGTGATGCGTTTTAAATAATAAAATGAAAGGTACAGTACTTATTTTTAACGAGGCCGGCGGAATCGCACCAACAATCAACTTAGAATACGATGGTCTTACTGTCATGCTTAAATTTTACTATATTTTACCTATTATTTCCGTGTTTTACTGCAATTAATGTTATAATAATGTAACATTCTAATGAAGTTTTGTAGTTAAGCATTTGGATTTCAGAATATACTTCAAGTATTTCAGATCTCCCTGGCTGAATCCAAATTTAAAGCAACAAACTGGAAAATTTAGAAAATTACTTCTCTAAATCTACTTTCGAATTCTGGAAGTCCTTTCGACGTAGTTTGAACTCTTTTCTTGGCTTTGGAAGGCCTCTCTTTGCAATCTCTGAGTGAGATTAGTTCTACAATTCCTGGATTACAGAAATGGGGTTCTCATCTTAAGAACATAGGCGAAAGGGAATCATATGGAGTACTCAAGTATGCTATTCATCGTATTACGGCGAGTATATTATGAACTGAAGGCAGACACTAAATTTAATTAAACCTTACAATTTTGTTTACATACAAAGAAATTGGAGCAGTGTTAAGAAAAACAATTATGAACGGTGACGTGCTTACAAACGATCAATAAAGTATTTATTTCTATTTCTTCGTCTATTTCTCTTTCCCTATCAGCTGGGGGCTCATATTTCAAGAAAATTAGGTCCACAAAGTTACAGTACTTTACGTGAGGCTCTTAAGGTTTGTTTTGCACAGTCACGGTTCATTCCTCCAGTTTGTGATACAAATGAAACTGGATATGCAAGCAGAAGCAATAAGGTCTATTTTCAATATAACTTGAAAATATGTGCGCATACGCACACACACTGTATAGCAATTTTTCAAAATCGTGCTTCTCGATTTAAGTACAGAAGATAAATTATAATAAATTCGCTCAGTAGGTACGACCTGTATCTTTTTATAGAGAAATCAAGTACCCAATAGCATATTATAACGTGATCAACTCTCGTGAGTATAATTAACAAAGCCCTTGTTTTTGGTCAGATTACTGAACACCGCCGGCAACAGAAGACAGTACACACCAAATACAACGTGCCTGTGGAGCAGCCCGTGTTCAGGAAGAAGGTCGTTCAGGACGTACACCACAACTACGTAGCAAAGCCTTACGCAGTACCTAAGCCCTACGCTGTACCACAGCCTTTCCCCGTGGCACATCCCGTACCCGTGTATCACCATGAAGTTGAGGTGAAGGACCCCGTACAGGTGGTACGTCATCACACACACCAGCGCCGCGTGCACCACACACCCTTAGTCAAAACCGCTGATGTGGTGCATCATCACACCCCCGTGGTACAGCAAGCCGTGGTACAACACGCAGCCCCGGCGGTAGTACAACATGCAGCTGTCCCGTACGCAGCTGGTGCTGTGTTCCATCAAGCTGCAGTGGTTCCTCAGGCTGCACCGGTTGCCATCATCACAGGGCTAGAGAAAGACGACTAAGATTTCTCGCTTGCGCATAGTGACGTGCCTGTGCGTATCTTCCTAATAACACAAGGAAAATGCGTACCTTTTCAATGCTAAAATGGAATCTTTCAAGAGTTTTGTTTATTAAATCTGAAGAATTTTTGGTTTTAACGTTTAGCAGGCAAAATATTGTAAACAACATAAAATTAGACTGAAAACTAACTCACGAAAATTGTCTTTTAATGTGAAGAAAATGAAATTAGTCGGATGTTTTAGTGTAAGAAAAAAACTCATTTTTGCAGTTCGTTTTTTATCCTTATTGAACGAACAGGAAACAAGTTTTACTTCAATCCCAAATAGAAAAAATTTTAGAAAGGAAAAATTTTGTTATTTAATTAATTCCATAGAGTGTATTGTTCATCTTTTATTTTACTGCAGTCAACCAAAATTGTTAAGAGTTCACAAAATGCTTTCGATACATGTAGCTGAATATTAATGAATCAATGACCAACAACGTTAAAACAAAAATTAATCATTACAGATCTGATGCGTCAGGAAAATAGACGCTCAAAGCTAACTCTTTAAGACTACAAACATTACTGAATTTACAGTCGAGGAGTTCCGCTGGAGCGTGGAATAAATCACTCGAAAGACTCTCTTACGTTTCCCTTATCACAGCAATTGGCGCGAAGTGCTCCCTCAACTTTTCATCTGGAACGTGGAACGTACAACAATTCATTCACTCCAGAGGCGAAGTTTTATGGGGTATGGCATTTCAGGGGCGTGGATACATCGATCTACAAAATCACGCAGGTAGAAGAGCCAGGAGGAATAATTTGCTGGAAGCGCGAGTGAACAAAGTAGATCTGTGGGGCTCTTTTCATCGAAAAGATAGAAGAACGCTGGATTGATGGTGTAACTTTCAGCAATAAAAACCAGTTGTGCTTAGCCATGTACGGGAATGAATCAAATACGAACGCAATTGCGGAAAGTTCTGCGAATACGACGTAATAGCTTCCAACATATATCCAATTCCACCTAGTTAACTGTGATCAGCAGGTTACAAGCGTAAGTAGCTATCGCCTTGGTCGAACGAATGCAGGTTTAAAAATACTTCACTTTTTATGATGAATTCTTCAAACCTCAAAAATGAAATGCGAAAAGAACATTTGAATTTTGTACATTTTATAACAATAATAACTGCCAACGCAGCACGAGCGTATAAAAATAAACATCCCACACAGAACGGTTGGATATTTCATCAACACATATTCTTATGCAACCTTCTCATCACCTCATGCGTTTGAAACATTTGATTTTGCTCGTTAACCATTTAAATGACGAACATAAATCTTACGAGACTCACAGTGACGTGTTGATGATATACATAGATTACCATCTGTAAAAAAGTACTCATTTATCATTATTCAATTAGGAATGAAATTCATTGTGATCAACTGCGCGTAATACTGAAGAGCTAAAGTGAGCGTTTCAGAAGGATTTGAGCGATACTATCAGGAACAGAAATCTACACCTACATATATTCTCGCACTTTGCTGTCTTTATATGTGGACGCTCTTAACCCTTTCATGCCGACCTTTTTCCTAGCTTTCCCATTTGTAAAAGATATGATTAGTCTGCGACATATAGCTACGCCCAGTCGGCGCGAAAGGGTTAAGGTTCTAGCGTTGACACGCCATCCGCAAAAAAGAACAAGTTCGAAGTTGCTGGGAAGAAACAAAACTCATAAAAATGGCTACTCTGTTGACTAGATGGAAGAAGTGTTGATGCAATGGGCCAGTGATTGGTCGCATTTTGACGAACACTTGTTAGATGTTTAAAGATGGGATGCTGTTAGCTTAATGATGCGCGGTTGTTGAGTTTTTTGCTTGAGCTACTAATCAACGTTCTGCCATCAACGTGTGGATCATGGAGTACATTCTATCAAAAACTCAGTACGGGACAGTGTTTCGCTTCATTATCTGTCCCAAACATAAATTTTCTGTGATTAAATTGATGGGTATCGTACGTTAGGGCTTGCAAAAATATTAGTGCTTCTGAGAAACAAAAAAACCGACCAAATTTTCACGATGATATTAAAAGCAATTGACTAAGAAGCGCAGGCGAAAAAGTGTTGAAAGATGGTATGGAATAGCAATAAAATCTACGTATTTAGAAGCTTTATTATATTGGGACAACTTCATTGTTAAGTCAGATAACGAAGATCAGAAAATTAAGTTTTCTAAGTTTTATATTTGAGCTAGAAATAAATTAGTTGTTGAGTTACTGACAATGCTCATTGTAAGCCTCGACTGCGTCCGAGGAGTTCTTTGGAGCCCACCGCATGTAGACAACGCAACTATAGAACGTACTGGGAAAACGCTAGTAGACACCACGACTATAGAACGTACAGGGAAAAGGCTAGAAAAAATTTAAGGAATTAACTTTGAAATTCACGGTGCATATACATTTATTCTTTTAAATGAAGCTATCTCTGCATTATGGACGAAACTAGATTTACTCGCTCGTGAACGAAATACATCGCTAGCATAAAAAGCGGAAAGTGGAAAACGCAGGCACGCTTAAACTCCTCAGAAATTGCTAGAAACTGATCGATCTATCAAGATGTTTATAATTCTTTACAACTATTGACTAGTATTTTCATATCAGCCGAAGCTGATGTAATCCAATCTTCCGTCTCAATCACACGTCAAATTTAAGAGATTTCTCACTCTCTCTCTCTGTCTCTAACCCAAGTAAAAAAATAGTAATTTATATAAACATCAAAAGAAAAAACTTTCACTCTTCACAAGTGTAATGAATCAATTAAAACAGCTGTTTTTCACATTGAGATTATTTTTTGTGCACATTATGACTAGGATGTTAATGATATCCAACATTTTAACAACGAAGTTCTCTATATATATTAGCGCACTACAGCTAAAAACAAACATTACTTTTTCAAGTGTGTTTTTAATTCGTTTATCTATTTATTTGTATTAGTCCAAAAATTTTCCCAGTTTTATATGTATGTATAAAAGAAACTGAAGAGCAGACTAAAAATATCTGTCTAATTAGAGTTGTTACCCCTAAGTTTTTTTATTTTTTGTGTAAATTATTAATAAAAAACGTTATTTTACAGGGATGACCTGTTTATTTTTGAAAAATAATATGAAGTGGCGGTAGGCTATCTACGTACGGTATGTGTACGTTTCAAATCTCAATTCCACCAATTTTGATCGATTCTTATCAAAATATACAACACAAAGTGATAAATAATTAAATTTGAATAATTATTTTTATTCGTATTCAAAACCTTTTTCTTCTTTCAATAATTTCAACGTGAATTGCAAAGAGGTTGAATTGATTTATTTTAAGTGAGGTCTCGAGTACCAGTATGCTGCTTATGTGGTTAAATATGATTGATCTTAATTTTTGTATGCTTACAACTTGTAGTACAGCACAATACAGCACCAGGAGGTGTGGGTACTGAGATGTCACTGTTTACTTTTTATCCTCAACCCGATGAGTTTTAACATGTTAGAAATAATATTAACTTAAGTGCACTTTATCAACGAAACAATAACTTTTACAATAATTGGTCATATTTTTAGCTGATTAATTGAAGATTTATGTTTAATAACTCAATAAAGAGATACAGGATAGCTAACTTCACCTTATAAGCCAGTAAAATTACAAGCCAGTTCTTAAGAAAATTTGCCCACTCTGTAAAGTAGCTTGGGAAATACATAGAATAAATTGAAAAAACTTAATTCCAGTCAATTTCACGTTACAAATACATTAGATTTTCTAGTCTTAACGTTAACGTTTTAAAATAAGTGATGGTGCTTCCAATGACTGTTTCTTTGTACTGTGTTAGAGAGTCATTTCTCAACAACGAAACTGAAAAAATCTAAACTTTCTCAAGTCATTCAAAGTTAACTTGAAATATAAATGAACAAGTGTGAAGCCTTTCTCTGAAAACGCAGAAATTATCAGTTCAATTGAAGGCAAATGTAATAAATAATGAACATCCAATTTTATCACGGCTTCATCTTCTGTATGGAAATTAGAGAAGTCCATCAAACGAGTCCAACTAGCAAAAGTTTAATCCTGGATACTATACCTTCATAGCATGGAAATAAAAATTTTAATACAATTTGCAGACGCATTTTTTTAGCAACGTTTGAAAGTAATACTACTGCGAACAAATATTCTTGGCATCACCTCACGGAGCTAACTTTTACTGCAAGCCAAACAGCGAGCTTGTATAAAAAAACTTGCATGCTCAAATTTCATTTCGATGTGAATTAAACGCAGTTTTTCCGCCCCGTACAAGTTTCTTCCGTACGCTTCTGTTGGTTGAGCCATACCTTCTTGAAGGTTTAATTTACCTACCACCTGATGCCAATTCAATTTCATCAGATGCAGCCATTTCTCAGACACTGTAACCTCACTTCAAGCCCTGAGTATTTAAAATACCGCTAAATTGAGACTACAAATACTTAATTGCAATTGCTGAATTTTGTCCAGTGGCTTCATTTTGCTCCATCATAACATGTTTCATCAATTAAAAACACTAAAACTAAAGTAAAAAGAGTCTTAAAATAAAATTAATGTACGCAGGTTATTCCTGATAAACTGCAAAAGAAAAGAAAAGAGATAAAGAGAGAACTACAAACTAGTCCTAGTCCCCTGAGTTCAATTTCACATTCATACAATTTAGTCCCATTTGTTGCTACTTCACTTTTGTACCACGAACACCCATTCAAAATCACACTTGGAAAAATAAATTCCAGCACCGTGAAGTCTAGATCTTATCAACTGTATTTCCTGGTGGTATAAAGCTATTGCCTTTATTTTTTATTTGCAGGTATTTCAGTAAAGACTCAAGAATAGAAAATTTAATTTTATCAATTAGCTAAAAGCGGCACAGTCGAACGCGTAAAAACAATACTACCTTCAGTAATGACCATCAGTACACGTTACACAACAAACTCAAGCTTAGTGCACTTGTTCTTTCGTATTTTATGATCTAAGTAGTTTCTCACATCGATGCTAACTTACGCATACTTGCACAGCGCAGTCAACTGGTCACAAAGCTCGTCGCAGGTCGCGAGACCGATGTTACCGATACCGACATTTATTTGCCTTGACTACTTTTTCTTCTTACTTTTCAATTGAAGTGTTTCTACTGGATAACGTAAGTAGGCTAGATACTCTAAACGAGACGGTCGTCTCAGCGATGCTATCTGTGACGTACGAGAGTACAGATTTTATTGACTATTCTGCTGCTCTAAGAACATGGCGCACGAGTCAAGTTTTGGAGGATAGCTTCGTAATTTTTACGTTTGCTTCATTACCAGTTTACCACTTTGATATAAAAAGCTAACCAGAAACTCGAAAAAAATTTAATCTCAAACGTATGTATATATGATGAAATTAAATACATACACGCGAACCAAACTGACACACAAAAAAATAGATGGCCCTAGTTTCTTTAACACTGGGATATGCCTCAATGGAATAGCCTCTTTTATTCAAGTTTTTCAAATTCCAGATTTTCTCTAAGAATGCCACTTAATGCCTAATAAACTGTACATAAACTTCAGGGAGGTTTATCAAAAGAATGTAAAAAGTCTGCGAATATTTCGATCATAGCAGCGTCCTATTACTCGTACACCAAAATTCGTCAACTCAACGGGTAAAACATTGACGACAAATCTCTACCTTTGTCGCTAGTCGTCAAAAAAGCTTCGCATTGCACGTTTTTTGACTAGTAAAAAGTAGGATGTGCAGCATGTGGCGCCAGAAAACCGTTCCAGTTCGAGCTCACCATCCGTGGCGTACGATCAGCTCGGATTGTTGAGAACTGAGAGTGCCTTATTCCGGCACGCCCTGTTGAGCTATGTTCTGCTCCTGTTGCGAGAAATGACGGGTCATCCTGTACTGCTGCCCAGACTGTACTGCTGCTCAGACTGTATTGCTGCTCACACTGTACTGCTGCCCACACTGTATTGCTGTCATGACTGTATAGCTTCAACGATACGACGGGGGATCTTGCCAGACTGAATCATTATCCTGATGAAATTGCTCCCTTGACTATTGCTCGCTGCTCTTGTTGCTGGATATTTAGTCATCCTGTCCAGCCTGTATCGCTTAACTGTTTCTGTTGCTGGAGATGACGGACTATCTTGCCCTAACTATATTGCTGTCATGTTTCTCTTGACGGTTATCTGCCCTGAATGATGGTTATCTTGATCTGAATGTATTGCTGCTTAGCTTCTGTTGCTGAATATTGCGGGTCATCCTGCACAGCTTGTATTGCTACCCTGCTGAAGGAATTAGTACAATAGCAGCCTCCTAAATCGGTGCTGCTATTTTTCTTGAAAAAGAAATGAACTTTCTCTATAACATGTAAAGTCTAAACTCTATGAAAAACACCATTTGTTGTTGCTTAGTTCGGACCGGTATATTGTTATTCAGATTTCCACTTCAAATGCTCTCTTTAAAGCCGAAAACAACCTGAACTGCTCACAATAGTCCTCAAATTACTCTGAATAGAAAACAGCACTCGCTGATCTACGACGAACTCTCAAATTTAAATAATCGGAACGAGCTAAATACTGAAATCGTTTGCATTTCCACGATTTGCTTCATGAAAACAGTTTCCAGTCCCTGATACTGAAAAGTAGCATTTGAATTCAACTGCCTGAAAGGAAAGGAGCTGAATTAAAGCCGAGTAAAAATCCCGATGCTATTTAAGTGCAATAAGTCTTCCCAGTTGCAGACGGAGACATGCCACGCGGTCCTTGCAAATAGAGAATGGATCTAAAGAGTAAACCTGTTGAGAAAACGAACCTTTTAGAGAAATGTTGACTCTTTGCAGTGATCGGGTGCTGTGCAAAGCTGTGAGATTCATTGGTGACTCGAAACATTTCCTCGTAAGGAGTTCTGCACGAGCGAAGTAACATCAGCAGCGCTAAGTGCATTACCTTCTGCTACAGTCGCCTCAGACTTACCAAACTAGGAAAGCCAGTGAACCTTTTAGCTGTTCAAGCCAATACATGCTGTCATTAGCATCTATTTCAAGTACTTAAATGCTATCGATTTTAAATCTTGCTGGGTTTACAACGACTTGTTTTAATATTCCGTCGCAGAGAAAAATATCCATCGATCGTTGGCAGAAGTAGACCCACCTCATATGCGTGTGTGTTTGCTTCAGCACAAACGTGCTTCGAACTTTATACGCCTCCAAGATATACAAGTTGCCAAGTT
The DNA here is from genome assembly GCA_006783055.1 of Trinorchestia longiramus. Taxonomy (NCBI): domain Eukaryota; kingdom Metazoa; phylum Arthropoda; class Malacostraca; order Amphipoda; family Talitridae; genus Trinorchestia; species Trinorchestia longiramus. The sequence continues at coordinate 20,526 of VCRD01000663.1, read as the reverse complement.
CGAACATTGAGGTGAAAATACTTCAGTTTAAACTTAGAACACCTTCCCACAACTAACCAACTAATCACCAAGTATGCAAATCAGTCCACATATGACAAACACAGAAAATACGTACATAGATTCTGCATGGAAGAAATAGTCGCGAATTAATGTTAGTCTGAGTCGCTTAACCTTCTTATAAAGTAAATGCAGTAAAAGTCCAATGTTAATCACAAAAATAAACACTACACGGCATCTCAGCGAAACCGATGAGTCTAAACTGCTCCAGTAGCACGTCTCATTTTCACACCTTGCGTGTCCAATGAATCAATTTTAGTGTGCGTTTATAATTGTCGCTTTTAGATAGACTACCTTAAACACACTCGTACTGTAGAAACCATCAACACTTCGGAACGGTTTCGCAGTTTACAGCTTCTGCTGTAAACGGATCGAGCAAATCGTCTAAATTGGACATACAAGAACCGTCAACAGGTTGAGCTACACAATCGCACGCACAACACCACAATCCAATTGACACGCAGACACAGACTATTCTTCTGACCGAGAAACGTTGTTTCCCAGCAACAGGCCAGTACTGTGAACAGGTATATCACCAAGAAAACTTATTGACGGTGAACATGCTGTAATTCTCATATGTAAATAGTTTACATGTTTCCTATCACAATAAATTTTTTAAAATACAAACAACAATTTTATCACCGATTTCGTACCAGTACATTAGTATAATGAGAGATATAGAAAGAAATTAGTTCCTAAAGTATTCAACCCCTGATACCAGCCCATAGCCAAATTTATATTAGATTAATTATTTGGTTGTATTCCTTTTTGTTGTACGACGTTGCTTATCACCAAACGTGTTCATGAATTCGAGTTGTAACTTCGTTCCCGAAGTTCAGGTGCAACTTGAATATAGTTGTTTTGTTACCAGATGATCCAAGGGCAGTTTGTTTCAAATAAGTTATAAATAAATAGGAAGCGAAACTTAAATGTTATATCCGAGTAGGCATTTAGAAAACACAAGGGTATTTAAAGCTAATACCGACTATACTCTCGGCTGACTTGAAGTTTCAAAACTAAAACATAGATACTCAGGATTCAACGAGTAGCGCTTTCAGATAAATTAAAAAACTAAAGATTTTTTAACCTCTATGAAAACTTGATTTCAAAGTTTAGAAGCTCATTCATAATTTGTACTAAATAACTTCAGATATTTTAGGTTCAATTAAGCACTTTTTTAACATATTTTGCGAAGCAGGTTCAGTGAGTTAATGTCCCTGTATTTTTTATTTAAAATAACTCCTAAAAAGTGATTGTTGGGAAAGTGTTATTATTTCAAATAAATTCATGGTAACTTTATTTATGTTTTATTACTATTTATATAAAAACTATTTTCGAAAATAAGACAATACAAAACACTTTCAAATTTGGGTTTAAAATTCCCAGTGTTACTTTATTAAATTTACCTTATGCGCTGAATATTCTAAATTACTCCCTGTATATTCTAAGTTAAAATACCTCTTGTGTAACGATTAGATGCATGTGCTTATTTCTTTCCTATCTGACACTTCAGCAAAATAAGGTAAAACCAGCCACGAAACTACTGAGGGAGCAGGACTCATGATGTCACAGTCAGTATCAACAAAACTTCAAGACCTTTTGACTTCAGCTTCACGGGGGTCTGAACACTCGGCTATAAAAGCCACATCTCTGCCTTTACAACAGCTAGTCGCATGCTAGGGACAGACCATCGCCGTCTCGCAATGTTTTCTCATTGCATTGCCATGTCGCAATAGTTTCGTATTCCATCGCCGTGTTGCAATGTTTTCTCATTGCATTGCCATGTCGCAATGGTTTCCTATTCCATTGCCGTGTCGCTATAGTTTTCTCATTGCGTCGCCGTATAGTAATGGTGTCCTATTCCATCGAAATGTCTCAATAGTTTCTAATTCCACCGCTAGAATAACGGAATTTAGCATTTTGAATTAAGAGCAATTTTCGTTTGAATCGTTGATTCAACGTCATGCAATAACTAATGTCACTTTTTTATAACGAGTCTTCGCTTAGACTGACCCATTGGAATACCACTGTGACTATGCTTAGACTTCATGACCATTCGGACACGGGACTGTCCGACGTTATGGTAATAACTTACTTAGTTTTCAAGAGGAATGAATTGCTACGGTTTGCCGTAGATGGAATATCACTACGAAAAGCAAATGTTACTCATTTCTTACTCAGCCGAATAAAGGGTCACAAACTCTTGGTTTCACTACATTCACTACCACATTCCACAGCATTCACTTGAAGCGAGTTCAACAGTAAAAGTTCTAGAATAATGCTGTACGAAATACCGTTAGACAAATAGGACGATGAATGATTCAAGACACAAGTCAACTATACTGAACGCTTGGTTCCTTCACGAGCAACACGACTAAATAAAAAATTTGAATAATAAATAACGCATGCCTAATAACAAAATGCAGCACATGACAGCCTCTAGCGACAACTGTTGTTAACTTTGTTGTGAGTAGCAAGGGATGCTACTGAACACTGAAAACCTCTATGATTCCTCAATAAAATACTCAAGCGGACAACGTTAATTTCTTCTTCCCCCTCGTGAATGAAGCTAGGGAATTTTACACATCCTTCCAGAATAGCAAATTCCCAAAATGCACTAAAAGTCGGTTCTTCTAACCGCAGCCCCTCAGGGATAGAATTAAAAGAATCGTTTGATAAATTTCTTAATCTAATAGTGTGACAAACGAAGCACACTTTTCATTCAAAATTGTCAGCATGGGCAGAATGTATTGAAGAACACAAATACTTGCAGCACAATTTCATGCCCTCACGTAACCGTTCTAAACTGGTATACTTCCGAAGTTGTAGCACAAAACGAGTAAAATACGCGTTCATTTACAACACAGCACTCCAATATTTCACAGCAGAAATTAATATTTTTCTTATTGGTTCTGGAAAATTCTGTGTAAAAAAACTGATGTAGCACATGGTGTTGTACGAACACATTGAAACTCGTAGAACGAATGTACATGGAGCAGCACTATGAAGTGTTGCTGAGAACTGACTACTGCAGTGCAATGTCACTCAGCTAGAGCCTTAATTTGGTGATACTTGAGAAGGAGTTGTCATTTGCAACTACGCCTAAGACCATGCGCTTCTGCAAGATAACGCATTTGCAGAAATAGAAGCTGCAGTCGCTAGCCTCTAGCACGCTATAAGACCACGACAGTCAGCAAGACGACTAGATGACCACTGGATGTGTATTGTACTCAACGTTAGCGGATTACTTCGGGGAGAGATTTTTTTTAAGCTGAATTGATGGTCTATAACGTTTGAACATGGACATGTGATAAAAAAAAATTAAACGTCTGAAAAATCATGAAAAGACGAGCAGAAATTGAGACGTTTGTAAAGAAAAGTCTCACAAATGCTTTTGATGTCCCCACAAAACATGAAGAGAGTGGAAAGAGAGCTAAAAAAAAATCTTCATTCGAAAACTAACGCCACTGTTCATGATGAGGAACAAGTTTGGGTGGAGTAGGGCTGGACACAGTCTAAAATAGCTTCCTAAAGAGACGAGAAGACAGACATACTCTTTTACACACCTCCTGAAGAAGCTTAATACTCATAACTTGGGTGATGAAGACTACGCTTTGAGAAATAGTCAGCCGAGTATAATATTTTGTTTTCATTTTTTCAGTCCAGCAGGTACTTCTAGCATTCAAGTTTTCAGAGATTATATTAACAGAACACTTCAACATATTCAAGAAGTACTCTTCTCGGCATTTTAATAAAGGAAATTTAGTTCACAACTAAAAGCAAATAACGCAAAGAAGTCGACCGAGTTAAGTTTGGCTAGATGTGTATTCTCATGTACATTATAATACGGTAGAAGAAATTACCCTTTTTTCGTAGACATTCAGAGAAATTAATACACTAACTAATGTGTCCATATACGTAAGCTACGAACATTCCAACTTTTCATTGTGAATCGTGCCTAAGTTTAAAAAAAGCTCATAAAATTGTTGAACCTCTGAACACGATCATGATTGAAACAGGTTTTCTTTAGACACTTTACAAGCCTCGGGGTATCAATACACGAGATTCACCAAGGACAATGATGGAACTTATGTTCCAACTCTCTGTGAATTGATTACAAGGGCAAATTAGCTAGCTAATCGTTTCAATGATTTTAATGGCTTGTGTATGTATTGCGAGAAATTACATAGCTTTTTAATACATCCGAAAATGTTAGTGAACGAAATAAGATCTTTTAAGATGCTTTACGGTTTCATGTTTAAATGTGCTGTGTCAATCGATGAATCGAATTATGTAAAATACATTTATGCTTTTGACAAATCATTTGGTACTGAAAAGCATCTATATCCTGAAGTCCTATTGTAATCACTTAGAGATATCCTTCGCTCACGAGCAAAAAGATAATTCAATAGTTCAATATTTTTTCAAGTAGCTCGAGTGCTTTGTCGGTGCTTGTTGTTCGTATCTATGTACCACACTCGAGTTCAGTCTTCTATTGAAGAAGCCTCTTCGCTTATGAATGTTCGAGGGCCTCAACTCCCTTAGGACAGCCGTGCTATATCCTTTTAGACTTCATTGTCCTTCAGTGCTGGAGGGTGCAAAGAATTGAAGTGGCACTCAACAATGTTGTTGTTGCCCAAAAGTATTTTTTATACTGCAAGACGGATATGAAAATGTCTCATTACGCATTCAAAGAGATTTAACTTCTAGAAAGGAAACTATGTTTCTGAGAAATACACCCAGAAGAAAAGGATTCTCAGTTTTACTGCTTCAACAGTCGTAGACAATAAATTACAAGACAAGGTACGTGACTAGTACCCTTTGATACTCGGTAGTGACAAGGATAAATGCATAGTGAGTACAACATGTTCCAGTTTTTGCCATAACTCACCAAGTGACTGAATCATTGACTATCCAAAGATTATATTATTGTAAAACATGATTATTTCATTGAATATAAATTAATTAACAAATAGTACTAACGAAATGATATCAAACTATTAGTATAAAATACTTGTTTCAATTTCATTTAACGTATTCAAAAAACATTGATGCCCAAAATTTTTGTAAAAACAAATCTGTACAACTTTCACCCAGACAATATTTTATTCCCGCCCAGTCTTTCTATTGAGATATCAGTTTCGAATTTCAGAACAGCGGCAAGAATCAGTAAACATTTCCTTTCCTGCATTAAACACAGAAAGTAGACGACAATGTCAACTACCATTTGTTTTTGCAAAACAAATCCGACCCAGCTTCCTAGCTAGGGCGGGCCCGCTGTAACTGAAGAACCAGTTCCTGCTGCATAAGTGCCTGGTCACTGAAACAAGTTCCATTCTCCAGACTTTAGTTTTATTCTTTATCAGACAATACCGATTTCATATAAAAGGACATTAACCTGAATATAACTGAACAAAATAAAAGAAGAATAGTCTGGTTCAAAAGCGAAAGGCGTAGCCTCTAATTCATATAAATGTATAATATTATTGTTGTATACCTCCCCAAGGAAACCATTTTAGGTGGATAAACGAAAGTAATGTACGTAAGGGAGCATCTTCAGATTTCTAAAGAATCCTGGTATTTATTTTTCTTCTCTTTATAAACACGGACAAATTGGATGTGGTGACTTGATTTGAAGCTAACATGAATGGAACATTATATTATATATAATACGCATTGATGGAAGCTTGACAAGAGAATTTTTTTCATAAGTACGTGTGTTCTTGACTTCAAAAAGCACCTCAATACCTTAGTATGTAGAGAATCCTTTACTCCTGTAATAAAATTAACGTGAAACTATAACGTTATCATGTGCACGATTACGAGAACATGTCAAAAATATCGCAAAATACACGGTGACTGAAATTAACGGCGTGTAATATCAGCGAAGCGAGCTGGAATACCTTTTTCATCTCTGAGATTTGCCCCCCTGCAAATTTAGACGAAAAAGTCAACGAGCAAAAATCCATGGAAACACAACAAAGCAGAGTAAACGTATGCAAAGACTCGAAATAAATTAATGCAAGCAAATGCACATAATAAAACAGTATCTCACGCGTCACTAGGGCTTGAGAAATCTAAAAACTATGCTTAATTTTTTTATTCAAAATATGAACAGGTTTTGTCTCATAAATAATTTTTTTTTTAGGTTTTTAAGTTTAAAAAAAAGTTGAAACTCAAAATCACACGAGATGAAGCATGAATTCAGAAACCCAATAACACTCAGATCTGAAATGGCAGAAAATTTTATCAGAAATTAGCAAGAAATACTCCCCGCTTTTGCACTCCTTAATTTCTAATTAATCCAAACCAACCGAACATGATTGACAGCTAGAACGGTAACCATGCCAAGAAGCTGATGCTTACTACAGTACTAACTGAAATGGGTTAAGATTGGCTTCCAAAATCATCTATGTCAATTCGAAGACAAGTAGCCTTGTTCATTCGACCGTAAGTGACTGTCTGCCTAGACTAGAGAATGCGGTTCTGTATAATATCACCTGACAAGACATTCATGATTCATCTAGTACCTCTGATAAAATTATCTCATTGGAAAAGTTCATACAAATACCAGCATATTCATTTCAGTATAATTCAAGACATCAATATTTAAGAATTAGATCGCAGAGAGAAAATAGATAAAAAATGACTAGGGAGGGGTATCAGGAGTAAAGAGGCAAGCTCCCCAGGATGGTCTGGAAAACAAGATCATGAAAAGCTCCCACGTTGAATAAAGCTGAAGCCCTTGAACATGCTACAACGAAACAAAATTCACACAAGCCCTTATTTAAATGATGAACTTAAAAACACAGCTATCCAAAACGAGACACGAACTCGGGTAACATTCGACAAGAACTCATCATAGTCCTGGTGAGCATCAACCCTAAAATTTGAAGGAATGAATCCGAATGAGGATAATTATTGCGGTTGCAGCAGGCTGCAGGACATGTGTTGGGCGCCCATAGTTGCCCAAACAAGGCATGAGGCAGCGGTACATTAGAAAGCCATGGGCGTAGTCTTACGTCTGCCCTACGCTCTGGCAAATAGACAGATAGGAGCGAGCGTGGATCGAGTAAGTACCTCAAGTTCTCATGAGGTTTAAATTTACTCTAATGCAACACGTGACCGCTAAGCTCACTAAGCTACGAATTGGGCAATTAGTATGTTCGTACTCGAGTTGAAGACTCAGGGAGATAAGTAATCAGTTTTTTCAACTGGCAGTGGAAACAACACAGCAGGCATCACGAACGCAAAAGCAACCCGCTTATTTTCTCTAATTAAGTCAGGGTACACAAGTCGTCCACCCGGTGTTCCTTCGCCAGCTTGTGCGAAAAGACACAAGACTGTGAGCCTGTCTTTCCTTTTGTGAGTGACCAATGGAACAGTCAGGACCCGCCTGTAATTGTTCCCTGTAAATATGGCAGAAGCCAGAAACCTCAACCATTCTATACGAGTCCTGCTGTGTTGCAAAATACACTTCAGAAGTTCTTTAACAGTTGTACTTAGGGTGAAAACAAGTTCAAGCGAGCAGCATAAACTGAATTCAATCCAATATAAAAGCTTTTCGTTGAGTAAAAACTTACGTTGATAACAATAGGTCATCTTAGTATCGTGACAGTAAAAATGTCGAATGTTTTTAGTAATAGCTTTTCGTCGTGCAATTTATTGAGGTGTTGTTCATTTTCCTTTTTAATATTAACAAACTGGCGAAGTTGGAGAACACCTTTAATCTATGTTTACCAGTACAGCAAAGACTAACAAGGGATGATGGAAACCAAAGCAAATTGAGTCTCGAGTACTCATTGGAAATGTAGCTAACGTTTTTAACCCATCAATGCCGAGTGACAAGGTAAACGTGCCACATTAAAAATGTTATATAATTTCAATACAATATCGCAAGAAACATAGTAGGGTGTTGTAACTTGTTTAGAACACGTTCAGAACTGACATAGTTGCGGTACATTCCATTTCTAATTATAACCTTCACAGTATTAACAATTTTTTTGATGTGGAAAGGTAACTTTGCAACAGAATTATTGGCATTTATGGGTTAACCTTCATTAGTAACATTTACTAAGAATTGAAATTACGCAGAAAATAAACTATAGTTATTAGAATGAAGAAAAAATTACACCTAAATTAATAATAATTAATTAAATTAATTAAGAAACAGAAAGACATTTCTCGAATGCGTCCAAACTTGTTTGGATACAATGGTTAATTCCGTTTCAAATTTCAAACAAAATTCTGATAGTACCAAACTTAAACCCTATAGTTATGTTGTTGAAATTAAATTGGTTTAGTTTATTTCGTTGTGCAACTGAAATTTAAATTTTTGAAGCTTCAGTTCATAAAATGAAGAAAAATACGCATCCCAGACAAAATACTTCCAAATACAGTGTCTCTAATAGCAAGTATAATAAAATATTTCAAAAGGTACCATAATGTAATCATGACATTGAAATAAACTTTAAAAATGTGTATTATAGAAAATGAGCTGTAAACTGAAAAACCTTCGAATTTTTGACAATCCTGCGAAAATTAGTTTGATATCTCCACTAATGCTAGTTTAAGAGAAAATTCAAAGTTAAAGCGAGAATCAGTTGTTTTTTACGCAGCTACTGAAAGTAAGATACAAAAATTATACATCAGAATATCATAATTTCACAGAAATTGTTCAAATTATCACAAATTTAGAGTTAGGAACTAGGGTTCAATAATAATCCCTAATTTAGTTTTGGCTAGTATAAATCATTAAAACTTCGCAGTCTGTGTACAATTGAATCTCGTAAGCCGCTGCACAACACAACCAAAGAGAGGGAATACACTCGTAAATCTATTTTATTTAGCATAGTTTTTCCGCTTCTTTTATGTTTGATTATTTAGCCACTAGAAAAACCACGAACAATAAAGCGGTACTATCCGAAGAAGTTTCCCATACCTGCTAAGGAATTGCATAAATACATTGTTTGGTATATTCTTCACAGTATGGAATAACATAATATCACAGAGAAAAAATCAAATGCGTTTATGAGTGGAGACATGCTTTGCTGTCCAGCAAAACTAGTAAGGCCTTAACAGACTTTAGTGACGCATTTAGTTTGGAGATATAAAAATAATTAAGAGTGCAAACCACGCATGAACTAATGTAAAACATGGATGTCCACAATATTGTACATTTCCCTGAACAAAATATTGTAACAAAACGAAACACAGGATTTCATGTGTTCTATGATATTAATAGCTTTATTTTACTGAACTTACTTTGAACTTCGAAGCTTGAATAAATTCATTCAAATTCTTCAAAAATATCGACTGATAGGAAAACAGACTAAAATTTATTTTTATTTGGAGCAACTTCCGTTGCACCAATTTTCTACTACATGTACCTTCCTTCACATTTCAGCAAATTCACGTGTATTTCAGAGAACCTTAAAAATGCCTCACAATAAATTCATAGCTCGCACAACTGAACTTGCCCTTTCACTGCAGCCCTGCACGCCCACACGACACGTCGGAGCATCGAACGGCCCAGGGATGTGGCTCCGCAGGATGTGCCTGTTAAGACTGCCACTGCTACCTACCGTAAGTCATCCAACGGATCCTACAGGGTTGCATGTGCAGTTTGGGCTCAGTGCTTACCTCATGGTCCATTCATGTGCAAAAGCTCCTGTAAAGTGACTTGTGCTACGTATCATACCAGCAAGGTGTTTATCGTAAAAGGATAAACTTGTACTCTGATGTATTAATTTATTTCTAGGATTCATTTCAAAGTTTGTCTAATAGGGTTTTCCGTCGTACAGAGTTGCAGTGAATAGCCTTTTTGATGCGCAAAAACAACGCTGAACTTCATGAAAGTGCCAGGAAATAAAAAATTAAGTAGTAGATCGAGCCAGACTGCAGTCGATTTTAGAGCAAGCTACAATACGAGGACATTGATGAGATGGTCAGGAGTACGACACAAACGACCTGGATACCAGAAATTATCAAGTGATTTATAATTACTATCAGTAAAAATTACCCGGAATTGGCATGCTTTATTCAGTTGGACCCCAATTACTGTCTATAGCATTAGACAGAATGCCTATTGTTTATTTACATTTGCAGTAGGTTGGAAACCCTAATTTCAATCATTTCAATTCCAAAATCAAGTGATACGGTTGGTTGTTAGTTTCACTTAGTAATATAACATATAGCAGTTATTTTTATAATTTTTACCTATAGTTAATAACAAATTGCAAATCATTGACTGATGGATATACTAATGTTTCGAATAGTGTAAAGCTGCTACAAAATGGATGTTGAAACTTGAGTAACTGTATCCTTACACATTATAATACAATCAAATTAAAGTCATATAGATTAAGTTACATTATCTTTACTGCAGATTAGTGGCACCGATTGAACTGAATATTCAAAACTCGGATTTACTCCTGCATCGTGTATTATTCAATACTATATATCTAGTCAGTATTTCTACAAAGCTTCTCCACATCCTGCCTTCTAATTTTAGAAACTCTACTCACATATGTATCTCATTAATTATTGCTTTTTATTCACCACCTGCACGCTTGGTGTCACAGAATTCATTAACTCTCATGAATGCTCTGGGGAGACAGGTAAGTTTGTAGATACCAGAGAAAGATTTACTCCTCCTCTCGCCTCTATATCATCAGATTTATATCTTTACTAATACTAAATAAAAAGTTCTTGTACATCTGACTGCGAATGTTAGGTGTACGTTTATTCAGTCACTCTCCAATTCAAGTCATTACGTCTATGGATGCTCAGTAAGTTGAAGAAGTTACATTCAAAATATACGATAAACAAATCAAAAAGCTTTGACATCGAGCGCAATATATGATTGCCAGGTTTCATCATTTCTTGAGGTAAGTGTGGTATCTGTATATGTTGACAGTGAACTAAGCAGCGAAACACTTCTCCGGCGTAGCCTTGACAGGCGTACTATGGGGGTTAGAGGCTTCGCTCATTAAAGTTCTTCAAAGGAGATACTACCATCTCGTACATACACAGTAATGTTTTCGCATAGTGCGACCGAATGGTGATGTCATTGAAGTCCAAGCCTTGCAACGGTTGGTGATTCTTTAAATAGAATTATGAAGTAAAATCGATTGCATGATCAGCATATTTCGTGCTAAAGAGTTGCAACAAACTAGTAATGTCTGACTCGCAACGAAATAAAAAATAATAGGAATGCTCAGAACATTAAAGGTAACAATAATGAAAATTGTATAATAATTGCAATTATGATTACAATAATAGCAATAATTATAAGAATAATATAAACAAAAAGAAATAATGTGAGTGTTAAAGTCTGAGTTTTAAATAGATTGTCTAACGTGGCTTGGAGGGCGTTCCAGTGATGTTGCAGAATAATGTGTTAAAATTTGAATCAAAAAATATGGTAAAAGAAGCCTAGTGAAATAAATAACTTGCACATGCTCGTCTTTTTCTGGTCAAGTGCTTATCCTGTTCCTTTGTTGAAAGATATCTTTAAAAAATCTCCGAATGAAGTGCACCGAATGGCATCGAAATTAGATATCACGTCTATGAGTAACCCGACCAAACCACGGGGTCTAGAGGTCGGGTTATACTAACAGTTTTGAGCCACGGCATCGCACAGCTGACAACTCAAGCTGTGAAGGTCCTTGAAGCATTGACAGCAACAATGCCCAAACAGTTTAATTTTGCGAGCTACACCGGACTTCTGAGTACATTCGTTAAGAAGTGATGGCGCTTACTACTTGTCTCATCAGGCCCACATCGTTGGCATGCTGAAAGAGTAGAGAAATAAACTTCAATGCACAATTAGTCATGACGGTGAACATGGGTCGTCTACTTCACTGCTGACCAGTGGAAAATATTTTTGTGAGCAGCTCCCAACTTGACCTTGCATCGCAGAATAGAACGTCTTTACTCAATGCAGGTTTATTTTATGGACGAGTTTGATGAGGCTTGCTATCTTCGAATGAAAATTTTCTATTCTTCATAGACAGCAACTATTTAAATAAATTGTGACCGTCCTTGTCGAAGAGTCCTACTATAAGAAACTCGTACGACGCAGACGGTTTGGGATAAGTGCATGACTAAAAAATGCCCGAAGCATTGTACCCAAGTGAATTATTTTGTTTAATACTTGCTGCATCGAAGAAAAACTGCGAACAAGTGAAGATGAAATTCTCTCACGTAGGTGCTCTACGCGAGACTTTATCTAGCCGAGTCAAGCTAAAAAAAACAAAAATCATCTTCAAAGGCATAGAGCGCTAAATCACCTAGCTAAAATTGAATGCTTTATGCAGTTCTTGAACCTACGCATTAGTGTTAAAAACTGGACTTAGACATTAAAGAGTAGGCAATACTTTGAGCCGCATGGACATAGGGCGGCCTCAAGGTCAAGTCCAACCAGATAATTGTATTTACGTGATATTTCCTCGATTTTTTGTGTCAGGAGAGTCCAGGTGCAGCTCCAAAAAGTAAAAATGTAACCAATTATGAGGTAGCAAGCAATCAAAATAGTTTTGTGGGCGAATTCGTGTTCCACCGAACATTCATTTTGTGTTTATTGACTATGTTCCTGAGTTGCTTGAATGAACATTTATATTAGCATTCATAATAACCTTTTAATGAGTAACGCGTCTTTGAAGGGCATTAATTATGCAATCACTATACGAATGATAAACTCTAAAGGTTTGCAGACAAATGATCAGTTTCTTTCTGCTGTTAAAATCTTAGTATAGTTGAATTTATGATCTAATTGCAGTTTCTCGATTTTCCTGTAAGAAAAATGACAACAAAATGAGCTCTGTAGCTATAATTCACAATACATGTTCTGAACCTTTATTTAAAAGTGCATTGGCATGCAAACTGCTTCATGATTAGCATACAAAAAGTTTACTCATTGTGAACGTGGGACGCAACCGTCGCACTAGTTAATATCTTACTAGAACTCGTAAATGCTAAGACTCGTAAATGATCGACTCTTTTTAACAAAGAATGGCGTCAATAGTCACTTAAAGTGAGGTTTCAGTAGTCAAAATATATCATATTATAATGTAGCAAGTCTTGGAAAGAAAATCTAAAAGAATTCAATGACCTCTGAAGGTGTAACGTGTCTATGTCTACTGTTCCTCAAGGGTTGACTGAAATAATCTTCAAGTTTGCCTTCTGTAACCTGAGAATGAACAATTTATTTGGAACAGTACAAGTAAAGGAAAAAACTCGACGGATTCAGATCCGTAAAAGAACACACGTGCATCGCCAGTCTAGTTACAACAGCAGTATTTTTAGAGACATGCTGTCTGTTGTCTAGTATAGCAACAGGAGGAGCTTTTTCCAGGCGTTTTTCAGCAGTTGTGCAGTCCAAACAAAAACTTGTGTTTGCTCAGGCCTGCCTCTCCGTCATCGCCTACCCATCGGTTCGAGAGGGCGCTTGTCTACAGTCAACGGAGTGAAAGATCTGAATTGTCGTACCTTCTTTCTTCAATTTGATTTTCCTCTATGACTGTGTTTTGCTATCAGTGAAAATTGAAACAGGGCGGGAAAAAACTAAGACATCGTTGGTTACTTTAGTGATACAAAACATCAAATTCAGTTAATCTTTGATCCTTTGTGGACGCATGTTTAATATATTGTGAGAGAGACATAGTGCCCAGTCGCATTAAAAAATGAATGTGAAAATATATTTCATTATTTCAAAGCTAATTAACAGTACACTAAATGAAGAATATAATCCCTCTGGTCAGAAATAGTTGGTGCATACAACTTTTGACGTTCGTTGGAAATAATAAGTGCAAAGGGTGCTTTAATTAAAAGTTTAAGACTTCAACTCACACATTATACCTTCAAATTTATACATTGTTTAAAAAAAGGTATTTGAGTAAAATTAATTTTCCGCATATTTTCACAAACATTAATGCCGGAATGTTATCCCGACTGTACGCCAACTGTTTCCGACCAAATGGGGTATTAGTTTTAGATATTATCAGGCGCAGCGCTGGAGTCTCTCATTTCACAACACACAAAATAGAAATTCTGAAGTCAAGTTAGATCGTAAGAAGTGTTCAGAGATGCCTACAGCTCATGAGGCTAAGGTCAGTAGCTTTCGCTTCAAGTCAACGAAACTTAAATCTTTGTTACCAACGTAAAAGTTTTATGGCAAGTTCACGGGAATGAAAATATTGCTGATAGCACGTGGCAGAAATTGAAATTGACAGTTAATGCCTCATTTTAAGAATTCAGTTAGAGCAGTAAAGTTATCCTGCTAGATTCTCGAAAGACAATACGATAGATTAAAATTGGGGTAAATAACCTGACTCGTAGCTATGATCTAAATTCATTCAATAGTTTTCCATCTGAGTCGTGAATATTTTACGTTTTTTAAGATAGACGATGAAGAGGGCATTCTTTTATGCATTTTTTCGGGAGATTTTCAGTCTGCATCCACACAAAAACTCAAAAATTTTAAAGGTATTAATCTGCTTATGAATAAAATGAAGCGTTGATTCTAGTCAATTAATACTTTTAGATATATTCCGCTGTTATCTTGTCATAGGAAATTTCGTCCACTGTTTTTTTTATGTTAAAGTAAAATTATTGTTTGATTTTTCTGCAGTGAAAACTGCATGTGAATCTACAACCGTAATATAAGAATTACAAATTAGCCATATCACATAACATTTGATGAAACTAGATTTCTCACATAATTTAATGATATAATCTTTTTTATGGAACATTTCATATACAACTCTTAAAAATCACACTTAGCATACTTTTGTTGAACAAATATCATGTTATGGTGAATTACATACAATATATTAAATTACAACTTTGCAGTTTCTATCAAAAAGAAAAACAAATACGATAAATGGGCAAATTACTTGACGGCATTGCAATCGACTTTTTGGCCAGGTTTGTCCATAATACGACCCGCACAAAAGACTTTCATGGTAACGACTGAGGAGAAAGACTCAAAGGGGAGGACTGAGCGATATATAATGGAGAGTCTCTCGTTACAATGCCTCGGTAAACAGGGGGCGTGCCCGTGACAATACGCTGGAGAGTAACAGTAAAAACAGAAACACGGAAGCCCTGTTGCCTCCGCAAATACAGAAAGCACGACTTATGTCTCGCGCACGACAGACCTCGACAGTTGGTCCGAGACAAAGACGGGAGAAACAATTTGGAAGAAAGGATAAGGGACATAGAATAACATGGCTGATAAGAATTACACTGCGCAACCAATAGAAAAGAATATGAGCCACTGAGAAGATTTCTTACTTAAACTGTTTCGGTTCACTGTATTATACGACAAAGAACTTTCAAGCTAATAAATGCATACTCCTAAAGCGCTTCAACAAGTCCTTAAGAACATTAACAGTTAGTTACATATGGTTGCCTCAGTTGTTCATAGCACAAAACAGAGCATAATACTCAGTGGAGTGGATGAATAAGATGGTTAGGTCGAATTTAAGTCGGTCGACAGTTCTTGGGGATGTGGGACACAACCGCAGTTGAAGACTTCTTGTTATGCTAACCACCCTCTCGATCACGAGACCTGACTCACGACTCCTAGCACCAGACTTTCTACAGATCCAGTTGTAGTTGAAAAAGCGCCTTGCTGTATAGACTAAACATAATTTGTCATAATTAGATGATTCGAAGCTCACCCTGTGAGCCAATGTCAACAATTTTATTTAAATTGCAATTCTGAAGTTAAAAAAAATTATACGCATAGTAACATTGTTTTAAGGCACGAGTAAATTCATAATTAAAGCACATTAGGCTACCAAAGATGAAGTAGAGTGTAGCTCACAATAGCAAACTATTTTTCAGAAGAAATATTTTTTTATTGGAGTAAATTGTAACAGTAGACTTTCTTGCATAGAAGAATAGCCTCCAAAACAGAAAGAGGAATTCTATTTTTCTGTTTCAGATGAAAAACAATTTTAAAAATAGTTACGGCTTGGCCTTTCTCAGAAGAAGGAAATATAATCTAGAACGAATATCAGCTCGACTGTACAATATTCACTGACATACACTAACATGAAACGCTTGCAAGACAAAATATCACACGCTCTTCATTCTATGTTTCCCATTAAAACTTATCCCTATACTGGGCTTAGCTTTCTTCTTTGTCTCTCCTAAAACCTATTAAAAAACAAAACATTAACAAATCCATACAACTATCCGCGTCCCGGTCTTGGATGAGCCTTTAGCATGGCATGGCGTATGGAACCCCCACACTGTGATCACAGGGAAGGACTACATCAACGGAATAATTGATCTGGTGGAGCTTTGGCAGATAGGTGATTTCTCCCGCACAGCAGCGTCTCCTTATCAACAAAAAACATCGTGGAAATGAAACCGAAAGAGGTCCTTTGTTATCAAAGCGCTCCCAGACTTGTTAATCATACTCATTGAAGAATCGGCAGGGAGTCCGGCTGGCCTGTATGGGGTAGAGCATCTGATTATTAGCTACCTATTTCATAGCTAATGATATGGGAATCCCCGCGCTGCGTAATTTGCAGGACTATTCGGGGAGAATGGGATTTCTGAAATAGATGACAGGTTCATATCATCATGTCCATAGAACACATTTTGGACATAACGGCGTAGTACACTTCAGTCAGTAACGCAACGAGAATCTATCTATTCGTGCTGCTTGTATCACACGTATTAAGGTTTTTGGTACGATTAATGTCTTCATAGGACGTAGATTCCTAATTATGGCAAATCGTTGGTTAGACTGCCACAAGAGGCAATATGTTACAACAGTAGGCGAATAAATGGAGTGAAATTAAATTGCTGCTGTACTAAAGAAATAGATTGCTAAAAAGCTGCTGGGTGATGCGCGTTTGTGCCTGAAACGATTATTATTAAAGGTAGCTTACGCGATTACGATTTTGTCATTGAAATTTTGTTAATAATTGAATGAATATACTTTAATGGACAAAAAAAAACAATGTTTGCATAATTTATAAAATTCCTGGGTAGACTATGTAGTAAATGTTCAAAAACAGAAATTTTTATCATAAAATTGTAATCAAACACAGTACTATATATTTACTGCTAATCAGACCATCATATATGTCATTAATATCGTACCATTATGTCCGAACAGTTTCAAGTGTGGATGGCTAATGTTTTTCGTCCAAAAATCATAACATTTAAATTAAATTATATTAATTTTGCTCTGAACAACGAAATAAAATTTTAGCCTAAGTTTAGCATCCCAGAATACACGTATAAATCAGTTATGGACACTTACTCTGGGTAAATGCACGCATGCATTTCAGAACGGCAGTCTACTCGAATGTAAGGTGCAGCAAATCACAGAGGATCAAGAGCCATCTGTTGAAGACCTCGGTACTCACGCCAGTTCCACACGACAGTCAACGCAGTATCAGGCGTGTTGTTAAGGAACACGGCTCCACAGCACCAAATATCGAGAAAAACGTGTGAGGGGCAAAGGCGGGTCGCCTTACTAAGCCTTGTACGACGCCCCTGCGCCTCACGGCACGTTCATGCTTATCCAGCAACCGCCCAGCTCTCACCCTAAGGTCGACTTTGGTCGCCCAGAGGTCGGCCAGGGACGGCCAATGCTCACAAACACTTGTATATTAGAGCTTATCTGTCACTGTGCTTGACCTGACCATTGGTTTATTGGGCAGCGCAGGATTACGGTCAAGTGATTGTGGGTTTGTCGCGCTCTTCCATTTGGTTAATCGCGTGGTGCAGGAAGACCAGCATGGGGGAGACCGACCAAGTCTTTCTTCCGGTTGAAGGCGTGTCATCGTGTCAGTCGCAGCAACACTATCGCTTGTGGGTTTCAATTGCTTTTTATGTTTCTAGCTCTAAAAATGGTAAAACTCGTACGGTGCGTAAACCGAGGAACTGAATAATATTCCCCATACGAGTGAAGCGCGCGCTATGTTTTGACTAGAAAATGCTCGGTTTGCCATTTTAATCTGACGATGAGAAATTGATTCGCAAATTTGTACAGCTGGGACAATTTTTTGAAAGCTTTATAACAGATCTAGATAATGCAAAAGTTTATGATAATAAATACTGAATTTACTGGCGCTATATACCAGGTAAATAATTTTAAAGAAGAATAAATGTGTGTAGTTTCAAATGTGAAAGAATTACGATTCACGACCAATGCAGAAATACACAATCAATGAAATCATTGATGAATTTTAATTCAATGTACCTTCAACCTTTTCACCCTGGAGTACATTTGTGTGGTACATAATTATTTGGTACACATGTGTGCCATCCGGGGTGAAAGGGTTAACAAACTTCATAAGAATTTGCGAATGGTAAGCTTAGGTGCAAATTTTTTTTTCTAACAAAACCATATACAAATGTTTCCTTTAGCTAATCGCATACAAAAACTATATGTCTCGACCCTGAATACATAAGAACCAGCAATTAAAGTAGTTAATAGATGTAAAGTATGTGAGATTGCAACTTACAAGCACCGTTAAATTTCATTTGGGTTCATTCTGTAGCAAGTCGTGCCGCACAGGATCATCAGATATGGGCATGCTGCATCTGCTCAACTCTGTCCAGGACATCCAACTCAGTAAATTTATCCGTGTTTGAATAGTTCCTTTTCTTTACATTTTATCGTGCACAGTACATTTGGTATTCATGGTTTATAAAGCACAATTCAGCTCTAGTGTTTTTATCACACACTTTTCAATTTTATAAAAAAAGGGAAGTTTGAGACCCTAATATTCGAGTCCTAAATTGGACTCAATGTGTACATTTCCTGTACTTATACAAGGTTCAGGCAAAGTTTCACACCCAAGATCCAATCGAGGCGGCAATTCCGCAACTCTGGCATCACAAGGTGAAAAACGTGCCTCGTCTCCTCTCTACTACGAATTGGGTAGAAATCGTTAATACAGGCAAGTCCGTAAACGTGTTTTCCCGCATTTGACCACGAACCCTAGTCTTTACCGCAATCTTTGACACCCAAGATTGTGCAATATGTGGGCTCACTTGGCGTAATTAGTCAATTTGTACTGAATGGATCACGACTCAGCTAATTCCCCCTTGTAAAGTAGTCATAATTTATGACATCGTGATGCTCCAAACCGCAAAGAGTGTGAAAAATGGGATAGAAGGCGCCTCTTTTTACTAAGCGTAAATGATCGTTGAGGTTTTAAACTTGACAATATTTGTAGTCCTATGAAACATTTATACAGAGTGCCAAACATACTACAAGGTGTCATACATACTACAAAGTGTCATACATACTACAAAGTGTCATACATACTACAAAGTGTCATACATACTACAAGGTGTCATACATACTACAAGGTGCCAAACATACTACAAGGTGTCATACATACTACAAGGTGCCATACATACTACAAGGTGCCATACATACTACAAAGTGTCATACATACTACAAGGTGTCATACATTCTACAAGGTGTCATACATTCTACAAGGTGTCATACATACAAGGTGTCATACATTCTACAAGGTGTCATACATACAAGGTGTCATACATACTACAAGGTGTCATACACACTACAAGGTGTCATACACACTACAAGGTGTCATACATACTACAAGGTGTCATACATAGGTGTCGTAAAAAATGTACTCTATTTGATTGCTCATTATGTGGGTAAGCTAGATTAGAGGGAGAAATTTTAAATTCACGTTTATAACATTTAATGTTCTTGAATATAACATTTTTTTTATTTTACTCATTACACTTGTAGATATGACAAACACCTAAATCAAAACAATATACAGGCTGTCCACAAAGTCTCTTTACCATTTCAAAAATTTATTACGACTGGAATTGATTATAAATATTATTTAAATTTATTCTATTGTATTTAGTATTTATTAAAGTTTTTAATTACGTTTTGCATTTGTGTGTTTCAGGGATCCTGTTAGTGAAAGAGGTGCTGTTGAAACTTTACGGCAGACTTTTATACGGGACTTTAGGGACACCCTGTACTTTTATATCATTACTATCCATTTGATACTGCATACATTTTTAAGGACACTTTGTATATCAAAAAACTATGCACTCGTATATACATCTGTTCACTGAGCTTTTTTTTATAAAACTAATATCAATTAAAACGAATTCGTAACAAAACTTTATTTACTACGAACGCTTTAGTTTTGATAATAAAGATCAATTCGATTCCTAATACCCGATTTTTGAGCAGTATTCTACCCTCCACGCGTTTACAATAACGTCACAATGCCTGAAAAATCAATTACGTCATTTAAGAAATATGAGACGTATCCCAAGTTATGACTATGTTAAACTAACCCACAGTATCGATAACTTTCTGAGGCAATAGTTCCTCCACAGTGTCAAGGATTCCCCACAGTGTCAAGGGTTCCCCACAGTGTCAAGGATTCCCCCACAGTGCCAAGGGCTCCCCCACAGTGTCAAGGGCTCCCCCAC